>CM060958.1:92568970-92968970 GCA_030765055.1 Mantis religiosa
TGGTGTGGCGGGTTTGTGTTTTATTGATGGAATTATGAAACATACAGTTTATATAAACACCCTAAAAACACATCTTTCCAGGAGTTGGAATAATATGGGTATTTCAGAGGATTATATTTTCACACAAGATAATGAACCAAAACACACAGCTCTAGGTGCAAGGCTATGGTTGTTGTATAATACTCCACGATGGGTGCCGACACCATCACAATACCCAGACATGAACCCAATAGAGAATTTGTGAGGCATATTGGACAAAAATATTAGGAATCGTCAGATATATAATATAAAGGATCTAAAGAACGGTATACTAGAGGAATGATGTAAAATTACAGTAGTAACAACACAATCTTTGGTGAATTCCATGCCAAGGAGGATGCAATAGATTATAAAGAGGAATGGAGAGCCTACTAAGTATTAACCGTAACATTCTACACTATTTTCAGATACAGACGAATACTTATTTTGTAATCTATATTGCATATCTTGACTTTTGAATGTTTAACTATGTTTATGTGAATAGATGTGTATTTGTTTATTGTATTCTCTTTTTCACTAATAAATAAATAAGACAGTGTCGCTGCTCGACTTTTTTTCTGATGATTTTCTACTATCCATACATCCTTAAACATAAACTCATGCATTAGACGAATTCTTTTTGGAGTGACTGTATCTCCAATGGCTTCTGAGAAAATGGGGCAAATGTTTGAGGAAAAACAGTCTTAAAGTTTCCAATAAGAACTATAGCTTACAGTTTACTCTGAAGGTTGATTAAAACATCTCTATTATTTTCATTTAGTAACACAGCTTCTTTGGCAGCAGCTCTTATGAAGTTTTCTGCAAACTTTGCAGGCTATTTCCTAAAAGTGTTGTATATTTGAAACACTTTGTAGGGGAATTTGGTAAGGTCATAACCCCACACACTATTTTACCAGCTTCAAGTCCTTTGCCAATGCATCTTCGCCCATAAACAAGCCTGATATTGTTTTCATAGAGGTCACTATTAGCACACTGTTGTGAAGAGAATACAGTGTTTTCATAGAGGTCACTATTAGCACACTGTTGTGAAGAGAATACAGACGTTGAACTACAATTCAGGCATATGATTTTCAATTTATTATCTATATCAGTTATTGTACTCGATTCTTCTTATAACCTAACCTCACCACTACATATTCTGCATGACACAGTTTCTTTTAGCACTCATCTTAAAATGCCTAAATCTATCACAATATTAGATTGAGTATAGTCTTCAACAGAGTTTATATTTACATGAATATTTATATATGCTTTTACTTCCTTTACGAAGCACTTGGAGTAGTTGCAAATGGTCGACTGCCACATGGTTGGGTATCATTTTCATTGACTACTACAGACAAGGGTACTGTTCTGTAGAATCTATTTTATTGCCCTTGTTCTTACGTTTCTGAAAACTCCTTTAAGCTTTCTCGCCTTCTTACATAACTACACCTCCAGTTAAATAAATACTAAAGGAACAGTTGCTTACAAACAAAACTCGAGCCACAGCCACAGAATAACAAAACTAGGGAGTCAATAGAATAAAGAAGACGATATCCATGCCAAAATACGCGGCAAAAATTTCTCTAAAAGGCTCTTTCGCAGGCTCCTAGATGAAACAGCGCTGATCTTATTCCAAATTTTGTAAATAGATACATAGTAAGCTAATAAATTGACAGCTGCCAGCATATTCTTGAGCTTCGTTTAAGTACACTTATAATTATAGTACATGACCACATTTTATTCCAAAATGTGCACAAAAATGTAAACTATTTAACTTCGCAAAAACAAAACATAAAACAACACTTTTTTTCAATTTTTGCGTACAGTCTCACCTTATATCATCATTTACTTTTTTATCTTGGACATACAAAGAAAAGCTACTCTGATAGCCGTCACCTACACAACCAGTTATAAAACATTTGACTAACACGTAAGTCTCAGTATTCTCTTGTTACTACAGTAAGATAACGTTTATCTTGAAGTAGATAAAGGAATACGTGATTGTAAGAATAGTTTGCAACAGTTGAGCAGATACATTTAAGCAGACGTTACACATTACAATTCTACGCACAGACGAAGTGATATTTACATTTTTATTGTATTTCCCTGTTAGCTGCAATTTCTGGTAGCTTGACGAGATGGTAAAGAGGGGAAAATTGAATGTTTCCGAAACGGGTTTTCAATGAAGATGCCGGAAAATTAAGTTTGAGACTGAGTGACAGTATTGAATTAGAGGAATGGGAGGGAGTGCCTAACAGACAGTTGCAGATTAACACGTTTATCAGTGACAGGTGTCAGCAAAGGAAAGAAAAACGCTTCTTGTGCGCACAATACCACACTTGAGTTGCATAACCTACAAGTTTAGTTATTTGGTAGCTCAGAAATGTCCTTATCTTTGCAAAGATCTGTTTAACAGCAAACTTCGTAATGAGATTGAGCATGTTTGTTGACATTACATGCTGAATAACATCAGATAAACTGTCCTTTCTTCATTGTGCAAGGAATGGGCTACCCGGTTAACTATGGAAACGGTAGTACTCCTGTCATGGGACGGACTTTTAAACAATGGAAATGGCACGCGGCGGATCGTTTACTGTTGCCGACAAGACAAATAATTTTTGGGGAGTATATGCACGGATAATCTGCACAATAATCGAGAGCATACTGTATTAATAATGCCTACTTGGTTCAAGCTCCAACCTTCCTGGAAGGCAGGAGTGGCGTTTCTTGTACCGGAGAGTATTTTGTCAAGTGCAGCCGAGGGCACCAGGACATGCAGATGATCGATCAAGTGCTCTCAAGGGAAGTAAAAGTTTTGACGAAGACGCCCATTCATTCCGTGACACATATCACCTCACTAAACCATGACGACATCCTCCTTGACGCTGTTTACATTAACGAAATTCTCCTCGGCAAATTTTCTTACCGAACTTTGAGCAACCTCACAAGTTTGAATTGGTTATAGCGCCTCAAATATGTAAACAGTTTGACTCCTTTTAGAGGCCAATCAGGGTCCTATATCCTTTATTCTACTGTATGATATTAGCTTTATGCCAAACGAGTAAACATTACCTTATTGTTAACTTTTTTGGAGGGATATGGGAATACTGTACTCTTTAAGTGATAGTGAAATGTTTGGAAACTGGATGTCTAGGTGCGTTTTTAAAATTCCGTTCTCTTTCTATGTCCAAGAGATAAAAATGATGGTACAAGGGAATATGTGAATACAGTAAACTAAGTGATACTCAAATGTTTTAAATCTGGCCAGGTGACGTCTTTGAAATTCCGTTCTCTTTGTATGTCCAAGATATAAAAAATGATGGTACAAGGGAATAAGGAAATACAGTAAACTAAGTGATACTCAAATGTTTTAAAACTGTCCAGTTGCGTCTTTGAAATTCCGTTCTCTTTGTATGTCCAAGAGATAAAAATTGAAGGTACAAGGGAATATAGGAACACAGTGGACTTTAGGTGATAGTGAAATGTTTGAAAACTGGTTGTCTAGATAACGTCTTCGAAATTCCGTTCTCCTTGTATGTCGAAGAAATAAAAAATGAACGTACAAGGAAATATGGGAATACAGTAGACTTTAAGTGATAGACAAATGTTTTAAAACTGATTGATTTTCTGCTGACGTCACTTAAATTCATTCTCTTTCCACGACCAAGATAGCTAACAGAGGATTAACTAATTGGAATATGAGAAAAGTATAGGTAAGTACTGAAGCCAATAACAAGGAATATCTCGGAAATGGCTCACTCACAAAAAAGTATTTTTCTTAAATCGTGCGTAGTAACTACATTTATCTTTCTTGAGTAATAAGATTGCCTCATGTGTTTAATCAGTTATATAAATGTTATCTAGAAAGAAAAACGAAGACTTTCACAGAAAACTAAAGTTACACATTTTATTTGTTAGGATAAACGTCATGAAATTGTAACTTCTAAACAAATTGTTTACGGATACGAAAATTTAAATGATGTTTTCGCTATTTTAGTTAAAAATACCAACAGTGTTATAAAACCAAAAGAAAGTTGTCTTGCATTTGTCTGGCAATTTTTTTCAGCACTTTCACTTTTTGAAAATGTTCAACGATTTGCATTTTTATATGGGTTCTTCTGAAATGTCTTTTAGAGATTTCCAAAATTTTACTTGAGGCATTTAACAATACTTTGTTTTAATAGGCTGGCATGGCTTGAAATTAAATGTTCGGTTAAATTGCGTGAACACTTAACAAAATGCATGCCCTTAAAACTACAATCATTAGAAATTCAAGATGGTATGTTAAAATTACTGAGGAAAACTCACGGCCAAGCAAATGAGCGAGCGCTTAACCCCGTGAGGGGGGGGGGGGCGTCTTTAATGAGGGAACATCATTACTTAATCTCGACCCTTATCAACAAATGGATGTCTGTTGCTCATTACTAAGGTTAATGACCTTGAAAACATGTGCAACACAAAATCAGCATTTACAATCCAGTCCTGGATTCTAACAAATCTTTAACCATAACCTGTCTATATTTTTATCTAATAGTCCTTTCTTTTAATTACAAATCAAGCTTAGGAATTTTTTAAGAAAACAATCCAGTTTTTCATAATTTTGCATAATTTTGGTTGCAATACTTCTATATTAGTAAAATTACTTTAAGTGTACTTTCAAACCTGCGATTTACATCTATTTTAAGACGGACTTGCCCTTAGAGGAAAATGGTTCGAATCTATCTGCTACCTCTAAGGCTTACCCATACAAGTTTACTATATGACAAACATAGGGAATTTGATATAATTACACACAAATTTGAAACGAATGAGTAAAGGAGAAAGTCCATAACATTTTTCTACCTATTTCTTTGTGTAACCCCCTATTGCAGTTTTACTCCTATTGACAACAAATGTTAACTTTATTGTAGGAAATGATGAATACAGTAGACCTTAACTAATAGTCAAATGTTTTAAAACTAGCTGTCTAGATGACGTCTTTGAAATTCCTGTCTCTTTGTATGCCCAAGAGATAAAAATAAAGGTTCAAGGGCATATTGAAATACAGTAAACTTTAAGTGATCGTCAAATGTTTTAAAACTGGTTGCCTAGGTGACGTCTTTGAAATTCCGTTCTCTTTGTATGTCCAAGAGATGAAAAAAGCTACAAGGGAATACGGGAATACAGTAGACTTTAAGTGATAGTCAAATGTTTTAAAACGGGTTGTCTAGTTGACGGGTTTGAAATTCCGTTCGCTTTGTATGTCCAAGAGATAAAAAATGAAGGTATAAGAGAATATGGAACTACAATAGAATTTAAGTGATATTCAAATGTTTTAAAACGGGTTGTCTAGTTGACGTGTTTGAAATTCCGTTCTCTTTATATGCCCAAGAGATAAAAAATGAAGGTACAAGAGATTATGGGAATACAGTAGACTTTAAGTGATAGTCAAATGTTTTAAAACTGGTTGTCTATGTGAGGTTTTTGGAATTCCGTTCTCTTTGTATGTCCAAGCGATAAAACATTAAGGTACAAGGGAATATGGGAATATAGTAGACTTTAAGTGATAGTCAAATGTTTTAGAACTGAATGTCTAGGTGATGACTTTGACATTCTCTTTACTTTTGATGGTGTAGAGATGAAAACAATATACTAACTTCAACACCCATTGTTTCGGAAGACATGTAACGTATCGCACATCACCTTTACGGGAAATACATGCTTGTCTTCTTTCTTTATGTGCGTGTCTATATGGTTTGTTAGGAAAAATTGCTCGTACACTTCATTAAGATTCATCCCCACCCTAGACCGCAATTTGCTTGGATGATTTTTATACAATTTTGATGGTCTCAAAACGGCCTTTGATTGAATGTGAATCAATTTCTTGGCGGGCTGTGCGATTGTTAACGGAGTCTGCTCGTCTTTCGCTTGTTTATTTTGCGGGCGCTTACATCACCGCAGAGTTTTCATTCCGGTATCCTCCGGAAACACAAATATTTTACTAAAAGCGGACGCTTTGTACCGTTTATCTTTCACTGTTTTAACATTGCTCCCGCAAAAGAAAATACACAAAGGCTCGTGTTGATTTGATGGGAAAGAAAAACACACGTAGAATGTAGAGTATGTGTTTCCCAGCAAAAATGAAATGTATTTTGATTTTACACTCCTTTCACATTTATATATTTCTTCCTACAACGCACACTATAACCTGCTTGCAGCCATAAACAAATACACACGACGGAATTGATGTTAAAACAATTCTAGAAAATACCTCTATCCGAGATACAGCAAGTTTTTGTGACCTCAGCGGCTGGCTGAGAGGTAGCGTCTGTGAATGTCCATTTCCGATGCATAATACACAACAATGCACCCGTTCGTTATTTCGTCTACCTCTGTGATTGTTGAAAGGCATTGGCTAACAAGCCTCAATGACAACACAAGGTGCATTTATAAAAGGAAATCTCATTACTATGCAACCGAAAAGCATTACTCCTAAACCAAAACCAAAATAGCCCTTAACGATTTTGATTCAAATATAATTTTAAGTCATTTACATGATAAATGAAACACACATATTGAATTATTTGGGATATTCTCTGAAGTCCTATTCATTCAGAACAAATTTTGCATACTTGGAACGCTGTAAGAGATGGACAAAATCTTGCTATACAAAAAGTACAAATTTTCCAATCTTTATGGAATTAATCATTTCTGGAATACTTTTGCAAATGCTTATACTTTTCTCATTGAAGAAGCGGTATTCATGTTTTATCTCTTGAGTAAGCTTAGAGAACGGAATTTCCAAAACGTCAGCAAGACAACCAGATTTAAAACATTTGACTATCACTTATAGTCTACTGTATTCCCATATTCTCTTGTACCTTCATTTTTTATCTCTTGGACATACAAAGAAAACGGAATTCAAAGATGTCACCTAGACAACTAGCTATAAAACATTTGACTGTAACTTAGAATCTACTGTAACTACAGTAAGATATTGCTTATCTTGAAGTAGAAAGAGGAATATGTGTTTGTGCTAGTTTTTATCAGCTTCGTTGCCTTTTCGAAAGAAGCTATTCCAAGCATTTTACGCCTGAAAGAATCCGTCAGCGGGTTTGAACCTGATACCTCGAGAACTGAGGGCTAGCACGTTACCACGGAGGACGAATTGAATCAAGCAGTACAGTCTAATCAGTCCACCCGGTAATACAATTATTTGTTGCAGTGATTATGATCATTAATGCAATAGGAAGCGGCCAGTAACGCAGTTACTGTCCCCAGATGGCAGGGCCACTTTAATCTCCTTGCACAGAGTCTTCTAATGGATAATCCCCTTCCTCGTTGTAAGGAAAACAACGAGAATTTCCCCCTCCGAGCAACAGACGGACAACGCCAAGTCACGTCACAGTTTGGCAATGCGCCATTAATTCTCTCTCTTGGAATTAGTGTGATGCGAGTCTAACAGCTTTCCCAGGGATCGATACGCACTTGTTTGGACCAACTGCTGTGTCCTCCACTTTGTTTCTATGTTTATTTCACCTACACGGTCATATCGTGGCGGATTTGTGCCTCGTGAATCGGTGCATTAACGCTCATACACCCCGTCTTGCTTCTCACATGTACACAGAGGCCTTAGTGCTTGACAACTGTACCTCTAGCTCTTTAAGTGACTGGTAGCTTCGATACGTGTTCTCGGAAACCATAGAGCAGGGCCGGGAAGGAAGGCACTATACGTGAGAATTTATCCTCCCTCTAGTCCCAGCTACTTTAAAAAAACTGGTGAACACCGCCAGCGTAACGGGTTGATTGGCTCTACTAACAGTAGGAGCAATTTTTCTTATTGAGTATATAATGAAATTAGGAGGTGTGGTTTACTGGCTAAAAAAGGAAGAATATGGGAATGTTTTTAAAGCTATGGGGCGAAATCAAGTACCACGGAAGAGGTAAAAGGAGCGGGATAATTCACACATAGGAGGACGAGTATATGCTTTATTTCCAAATATTAAAAAGAGACTGAAGTTGGAACATAGAAAAGAAAGTATTTCTTTACTTTGTTAAGGAACGATCTATATAGCGTATATTTAAAAGGATTAGGAAAGAAGAACTCAGATTTATGCGAGAAATGTAACTGTTTATTATATGTTTCAAATGGGATGATGTTTGTCCTTGAGCACTACTAGGTGAGCAACCAATCGGAACCCTGCAGTGTTGTCGTATTGCATTCCCCCTAAGTAGTGTGTGACGAGCGTCGATCTAATCAATCTCTAATAAATACTATTCGCACTAAGACAAATATCCAGTTTTTGCAAAAATTGATCCATGAGGAAGGAGAGAGTTATGTATTTAACATAACCGTAAAAACCCATATTTCTAGCTCAAATAGTTTTCCTAATACAAATACATATATTAGATACCATTATACTATGACAATGCACTGCGACGTAAGCACTGTAATGAATATCATTATTGGTTGGCATGTATGCGTGAACGTATATTTGAAATTACTCAGAACTGAAACGTAAACATTTGACATGACGTAATAAAAGAAATATGTATTTTGAATAAGCCAAGGCGTTCGTTAACTTCGATGAGAGGAAACACTACACTTCCTGCTGGTCTGTCAGAACGTGTCTGGTCACATTATATCTTTGTTTATGAATTGTTCGTAATCTCTATTTACTCTAGAGAGTCCAAAGCAGTATTATTCAGTTACTCATTCATGAAAAATTGTATCAGCTAGATCAATGAGACACGATCCGCCTTTCCCCTTACTACTGCTAGAACAATCCAATTGAGTTAATGTGGACTCAAATTATGTTGCAAACAGAAATAATATTTTTAAACTGACTGGCGTTGAACGACTTATACACGAAGAAATTGATAAGGAACACAAGGCTGAGAAAACTGTGTGAGACATAAGATAAACTACAAGAAGACGACTTTTGGAAAGAAATATCATGTAAATGAGATTTTGGAACCTATCATCACAAAATTTGCAGTACTCAGACGATGAAGACAATGACAATGACGAATTATCTCTTAACGTAAGTAACATTCACAGCTATACGGATGTACCGCTAGTATTTTGGTGGAATTAGAAAAATAACTAATTCATAAACTATAATTAATTTTAAAATAAATATTTAAACCATTTGCGTAGTATACGAATATTCACGTTGCAATTGTGATTTCCACAACTGCATTATTATAACCCTTTGGAAAATTCATTTTGTGTTCCCTTACGTCTTAGCGCCAAAAGACACACAAGTGTGCGAGGGAGAGGGAAATATAAGGAGGTGACAACGCTGAAGGTCCTAACGCATTTTACGCTAGAACTCTCCCCATTTGAAACACATAATACATTCTAGTTAATTGATGGAAATTAATCATTTCTTCACACTAGCCGTATATAGGCTGAGGTTTTAGATGGATACAGTCAACATGAAAAATTCAATGCCATGGCCGGGATTTGAACCACGGATCTTCTGGTTTCCGTCCAGTCGCTCTAACCCATTGAGCTATCATGGTCAACGTGCCGTCCTGACATTAAATTCTCCATTTGACTCATATATTTCCCCAGTAGACCACCAGGGGCTCTCGCATCCGAGATACGCCGTTTGTGGCGGTCATGGCATTGAATTTTTCATATTGATTCTATCCAACATAATATATTCATCTAAACATGCTATTTTTTAGTTCAATACAGTGAACAAGTAGAAGGCGGTCGAAGGAAAATGTTTATGGAGCATCTTAAGAAAAGCAGAAGATTACGCACATTTAGAAAATATGTCTCAGATAATATCCGCTAAAGCGTTAGAGGAATATATAACCGGCGACAAACTACTTCAAGAAAGAAACGTAGGAAGATTTGAATCTACAAAAAGGAATATTACTTAAGAGATCGTCGGAGGGAAATAGGACCAAGAGAAACTGAAGATACAGATTACCAGACTTGAGAAGGCCTTATTTAAGACGCACAACCGATGAATAGAAAACGCCAGTTATGGATATCGGAAGGTAAAACAGAAGCTAGTGAAACAAGGAGAATCCCAGGAGAGCTGGTGGAGGTATACGGAGAGTATCAGAACGGACCGATACAAGTGATTATGTAGAAGAGTAAAGATGATAACCCGGACATCTGGAACTGATGAACCAGCTCCATCTACTGATGTCAGTTCCTGATGTCAGGAGGAAACTTTGGATAGAAGTTTAGGTTTTCCTAACTTTAGTTTTCCTAACTTTAGGTTTTCCAGAACTTGGTAAATCTTTAGCGTTTTCGTCTCCATTTTTGAAACGTTGGAATCATCGCTGTGTCACACGCTCACTAACGACACCTCCTTTCACTTCACATATTCTTCGCGCTGCGGCAGCGTTTTATAAACTTGTTTCCAGTAGTGTCTTATAAGGACTCTAAGTTCAAACTTTATTCTCTCCATTTTGTGATCGTTTATTAACATCTGAAGACTGATAAATGCTCGCAATTTATACAACACCGGCCATGGCAACCTATAAATAGAATAGCCAAACCAAAGAAGTCCAATTAATTTTTCAAAACACAAAAAATAAAGAAACCGGTTTTATTTATAAGTAGGGGACGGATTTTACCTTATTTGCCCATTTTATTCCTTTGTTCAGAAACGTAGGCTTTTAAATCATAAGCACTTTTCCTACAATTATTAGCCTAATTTCTTAGTTATATAGTGCTTATAAATGCCTATTTCATACGTTTGTGCCTATTCTCATAATCATAATCATCATCAGTATTATTAATTATTTATAATACTATACAGAAAGACAATAGTACAGTCGTGGAACTACATGCAAACGCTAGAACATGCAAGAGCACATCATTGTAAAGATCATCGTAACAAAAGAGGCATACCTGTGACATTTTGATGCTTATTGAAGTGGGAAAATGCCGCTTACATAATTTTCCCGGGAGTTTCTAATTTATACCCCAATGTCTAACTTTCTTCTTTAAAATGCTTTACTTTCCCAATCTTAACCTTAATGCCCTTACTGATACCTACGCACGTGAAGTCCTATCTAGCACCTTAGAGAATGGAATACCAGACTCCCCTTTCAATTTCTCATCATCAAAGTATTCTCTCACAGAGCATATTTTCCGTGTGTCCTTTAACTGGAATACCTTTACCAAATACGGTTTTATTTAGTTCCCGAGCACGTTCAGGTTTTCGCTTATCACTATATTTTGACATAGTGAAACATTCATTAAACACAATTGCAAATGATCACAACACGCGCTCAGATACACGGACTCAGGCACACGTAAACCAAGGCAAAGTGCCACAAATAAAATGCAAAGTAGCTTGTCAGTACAGGATCTCTAACTGTTGCATACATGAGGGCATTCTGTTGATGCAGCGTTATCAACAAGAGAAACAAACACCAAGGTATTATGATTACTGCAGCGTTTGCGTAACTCGCTCGGCCGCAAGTCATGCTAAGCACATGTTAGAATATCGGCAACCAAGGTTTAGTGTCTAACGTTGTCATGGAAACGTCTTGACTCTAACTGGTCATTTTAATCGTTACTATGGCAACCGTTATGACCTACTCATCCCCTCCCATTTATTTAGACCGTTATTGCATGTGGTTACCAACTGTCAGTCACATTCTAGTTTGGCGACCAGTATACAATTGTGTATTTATAAGTGTTTACTTAGCAAATTTTAGTGCCTATTTAAGTGCCTATTTTTCCCATCTTTGGTGCCTTTTTTCCTGTCTATTTCACACATTTTTAGTGCCTATAAATCCACTCCCTACTTATGAGATAACCTAATATCACAAGTGCTAGAGGTACACGGGCAAACCCCCCGTCTCGTAGACAAATTCAATATATTAATTTTAGAACTAAAGGAAAAGTAGCTATACCTTTAGATGGCGGAGAAAGTTTAAAGACAAACGTTAAATACAAAAGAGTATAACAGTTGAAGAGCAACGTAATAATCCTTCAGATGTTTCAGGTCTTGCATGTCTCCTCCTTTTAGAGAGATGGAGGGGGGGTGTGTCAACAGTTGACTACCCTTTTGACGTACGTGCCTCTTTCGTTAATGCTGGGCAAACAACTCTCGAGACGTTTCCTCAAAAAAAACACATGAAAAGGGTGCTCAAACCCCTCCTCAGGGTTAACCGGCGGTGATGATCAAGCGCACACACCCCATTCCACTTGTCTATTAGCATTCATCTCGACAGGGGTTGCGTTAATCTCCCTTAAGGGATGTACGACTGAGAAAATGTATTTTCAGCATTAGAGTATCGCTTTCCGAGGTATTATATTATAAATCACGATTATACATAAGTGATACTACGATATTTTACAAATAAACTTATTTGATTATAAACACGAAATTCTGTCGCATAATTTTATTTCAGTAGACTTTGAGCAAAGGGAAAAACAAGGTAAGAAAATGCAACTGGAATTTTAACATAAAGTATTTAGAAAGCTGTCTTTAACAATGAAAAGTGCAATGCCCTAGCCAGGATTTGAATAATGAAACCCCAGTCTCGGCCCGCTTACTCTAACCACTCAGTTACCATGGCAACATGCGATTATGACATTAAATTCTCCAATAAACTAATTTTCCTCGCAATTATTCTCCTGATTGTAATTGTTTTAATATACAGTTCGATCCATATATGCCGGAACCATTTCAATATATCATAATTCTCTTTGAAAGCTCGTAGAATGTAGAAATTTGCTTTAATGACCTTAGTGACTCTGGGAGAATTGACAATACTGACATTTGTTGACAGTTGACAGTCTTAAATGTGCAGTCATCACAGCAACCTGCAGTACTCACCAGAGAGCGTGTTTACATTTTGAAAACATATTGGAAGAAAAATTCCTTGGTAGCAACACAACGGGAATTTTGAAGAGAATTTAATGTACGCAATGTTCGGACAAAGGCAACAATTTTATCACTCTTAAGAAAGCTGGAGACAACTGGTATACTCATTAGTGAGAGTGGAAAACATAGACCGTCATTGAATGCAGAGACTGTTACAGATGTTCGCAGAAGGCTATTGAATTCCCCACACAAATCGTTGCGTCGATTGAGCCAGGAATCAGGGTATTCATATGGAACATGTCAAAGAGCTGCGACCTTACAGAGTGCATATGGTGGAACAACTGAAGGAAGCAGATTATGATAAACGAATCAGTTACTGTCGATGGTTTCAGGGCACTCTTATTCCACGTCCAGACTAACGTACTTTACAGATGAGGCATGGTTTCATCTGTCAGGCTACATAAACACTAAACACCAGATATTGGGCTGCTGTAAACCCCCAAGTGATCCATGAAACCCCAGTGCCTGATGAAAAGGTTGGAGTATGGTGCGCTGTGTCAATTTCCAGGATCGATGGTCCCATTTTCTTTGATACGACTGTAGACACTGAAGTTAATATGGGTATCTTCAAGACATTTGTGGGGCAGCTGGATGATATCGAATTGAGAGAAGGTTATTTCCAGCAAGATGGAGCAACGTGCCTTATTTCCAACGACACCATCGAACTTGTAACCAGTTTCTTTAATAATCGAATAATCTCAAAAGGTCTGTGGCCCCCCAGATCCCCTGACCTAACCTCACCGGATTTTTTTCTTGCGGAGGTATCTAAAAATAGAGTGTACAAGAATAGACCACGGGCAATTGATGTTCTCAAGGAATCCATTCGAACCGAAATAAGTAACATTGGTGAGGATACTCTCCGTAAAACTTCAGAGAATATGGTGAGACGAGTGCAAACATGTATAGATGCTGGTGGAGGACACTTCCAACATTTTCTCTGAGATGTAAATAGTGTGATGTAATATCCCAACTGTGTATTATATTCTCCCATAGTTGCACATATGTCCTATTATTGGTTCAAAAGTTATGACCTGTTGAAATGGTTCAGGTTTATATGGATCGCATTGTACGTGCTTCAATGTTAAGTCATCAAAGACAATGATGTCCAAATGAGTCCATGGTCATACATAGAGCTTAGAGTTACCTGACATCCATCCTTTAGGATAAGGGAAAACCTAGGCAAAAACCTCATCACCCCCACAGAGACTGGTACCTCTTGACACGCTACAGAGGCGGGATGGAAGGTCATGACCCCGGTCAAGATGCACGTAAACGCAAACCGTAAGACACAAAACAGGGAGTGTGAACTTGCTGTACGGTAGAGTTGCGATGCGGCCAAGCGGTCCAACACTTGCTGGGTGTCACACTGACCGGAAGTGACGTCCCAACTTGCTACGTGACTACCCATTACACAGCCCAGCACCTTCGTACTGCTCTTTAATTAGCCTTTTGTTAAGGTAACACATGTGTAAAATGTAAATATGCACATGGGTGGACACCATCTTCCCAATTACAGCACACTGTTTTCTTTCTTCAGTACTCATCCAATTTCTTATACCCTTTTTAGTCTATAAACACCAATGTATTTACCGTCAATTTTCTTATAGGTACTACGAAAAACAGTAGAGCACAGCAGACTTTAAGTGATAGTAAAATATTTTAAAACTGTTTGTCTCGGTGAGGTCTTCGAAATTATGTTCTCTTTGTATGTCCAAGAGATAAAAAATGAAGGTACACGGGAATATGGGAATATAGTAGACCTTAAGTAATAGTCAAATGTTTTAAAACTGGTTGTCTAGCTGTCGTCTTTGAAATTTCGCTCTCTTTGTATGTCCAAAAGATAAAAGAATGAAGGTGCAAGGGAATATGTGAATACACTAGATATTAGTTTACAGTCAAATGTTTTAAAGGCGGTTGTCTAAGTGAGATCTTTGAAATACTATCCTGTTTGCATGTCTAAGAGATAAAACAAAACTATATCGGCCGATATTAGAGGAGTAGAAGGGTTGGAAAGCTCAAACTATAACAAAGAATGTGTCGGAAATGGTTAATTTTACATAAAAAGGCGATTTAAAATAAATTACATGTTTTAGGGTGAGGTTCTATGGTAAATAGCGGTGTTATTACTCCCGGACCTATGAAAAAAGATTGGAAAATAAGGACTTCGGAACATATTCACAAAAAATTAAATTTATCTAAATATATCAAACTGGAAAACTTTGAAATACAAAAGAAGGTAAAATCAATACTCGGTTCCCATTTCTTTGTTCTGAGAAGCTACGAGTTGGTGCTCTGTGTGGGTACGTACTTATTTCTTGTCGTGAATACAAAATTTAACGGTCGGAAACCCGCGCCATCTAATAACAATAAGGAAAACAATGCGAGCAGGAACTAAGCAAAAATATCTACACGGCAGCTTTTTAATTACCGCTTCGCTTGTTTGAGCGATGAGAGTCAATAATGAAAATTGCTTTGTTCTCGTGCAGTACATCTTCCGTTATCATCCTCTTTGCCTTTTGCATGCATTTACTCTCTTTCTCTTACGAAGCTAATATAGCAGGGGTGTGTACTTCGCGGCTCGCGAACCCCTCGCGGCTCTTGTACGGCTTCTGAATCACTTTCATTGTTGCTGCAACAAAGGAAGCTGGGTAATGAGTACCGAGAGGCTAACAATCACTGAATTCATTTCATTGTTGCTGCAACCACGGTCAATAGGTAAGGAGTACCGAGAAAGAGTGATATGCTTGTATCACTAGCAGAAACCTTAAAATAGCAAAGATAGACCGAGAACATGGAGAAAAATTGTTTCCTTTTTTATGTAATTATTTACCATTTAGTGGATTATAACTCAAATAAAAGCAAAATAAAGAAACCCTTACTAGCGCGAGAAGGTTTTTGCTAACCATAAACTTCAGTATATACATATATAAAAATGCAATTACGTTATTCAGATGTTCTGATTCTTGTTTCATTGCATAGACATATGCATTGCTTGATAAGTCGCTGATAAACAAAAGAAAGTAACACAGCACCGTTTGTCACTTGTTATATCCTGCCTTCACGACCATCTATGTATATTACTTGCAAATGTACGCTAAGATCACCTGCTTCTATATTATATGTAGCTTAAAAATTATCTGGATCTTTATTCTCTGCAATCAGAAGTGCCCCACGGTATTCTAAGCTTAAATTCAACGCCTTAGACAGTAAAGTAGAAATTTCGGCGTTGTTTGAAAGGGGTTTAATAAGGAATGAAGATACCAGTTTTTCAAACACAAATTATTTCTCAACAGAATGCTAAAGAATACTAAAGTATGATGTGCGTTTGTGGTATTCTCTCGCTCCATAGAATGCCATTCTTCCATGTTCAGACTTGCCAAGGAGTGTTCAGTTTTTCAAGCTGAATTATTAGCAATCCGTGAAGCAGTGAAATGGTGCAACAACTTACAATGTACCTCTCGTCTTTAGTGACTCACAAGCAGCAATTGCAGCTTTGAACGATACGAAAAACAGCAGTCCTATTGCAGCTGAAATAAGAAGTCTATTATGTAGTTCTCATCTGTGTATTAAATGGGTAATAGGACACGTAGGGATTGCTGGAAATGAACGTGCAGATGAGCTCGCAAAGAGAGCTGCTACTTTAGATCTTCCAGAGACATACACTCTATGATCCATTTCTTATGTAAAGCAAACATTAAAGGAGATTATCATCAACGACGGAAATGAATACTGGTTAAAAAGTGATTGTGGTGCTTTGACTAAGGATTTATATTTCCCAACAGTTTCTGTCAGACATAAACGTAAATTTGTTAATCCTAACTATGTTCACACTCAGTTCTTAACTGGACATGGCAAATTTTCAGCTTACTTATTTCGATTGAAAATCATACCCACGGGTGATTGTATTTGTGGAAATTATCTTCAAGATGTCGCTCACATTTTATTTGGTTTCCCATTTTGTATTTTAAAATTACGAACTTGAATTATTGCTTCAATCCTTAGGTTACACCTTTCAAAACCACTTACACATATTCTGACGAATTACAAAACTTATCAATATTTCATGACTTTCTTCAACAAAATATTTCTTAAGTTAAATGATTCATCTTGATGTTTACCGTTTGTCAGCTTGATATTGAATTTGTTATGTTTTTTTGTGAATTTTATTATATTCATAAATTTGTAAACTATATTCCAACTATACCTTTGGGTAAAATAGGAATAAAAAATTGGATAATAAATAAATAAATAAATAAATAAATAAATAAATAAATAAATAAATAAATAAATAAATAAATAAATAAATAAATAAATAAATAAATAAATAAATAAATAAATAAATAAATAAATAAATAAATAAATAAATAAATAAATAAATAAATAAATAAATAAATAAATAAATAAATAAATAAATAAATAAATAAATAAATAAATAAATAAATAAATAAATAAATAAATAAATAAATAAATAAATAAATAAATAAATAAATAAATAAATAAATAAATAAATAAATAAATAAATAAATAAATAAATAAACAAACAAACAAACAAACAAACAAACAAACAAACAAACAAACAAACAAACAAACAAACAAACAAACAAACAAACAAACAAACAAACAAACAAACAAACAAACAAACAAACAAACAAACAAACAAACAAACAAACAAACAAACAAACAAACAAACAAACAAACAAACAAACAAACAAACAAACAAACAAACAAACAAACAAACAAACAAACAAACAAACAAACAAACAAATAAATAAATAAATAAATAAATAAATAAATAAATAAATAAATAAATAAATAAATAAATAAATAAATAAATAAATAAATAAATAAATAAATAAATAAATAAATAAATATTTCTCAAAAGAGTTTCCTTTTAGGAATATGCATTTCTCCCAACGTTCCAGCCAGTTTTAACCCCTACGAAAAGTGAGATTTGTCAAGGTATGCAGAATATCCCTCTGTCACCATAATGACCTCATTTGATCATAGGTATCATGGACTTCTTCAATGACCTTCTCGATGACTTCCTCATCTGTAGGTTGTCCTGGATGCTTCTCGTCAAAAACGAATGTTTTCCCCTCTAAAAGTAAAACGCAAATTTATGAACGATACTGCAGTTTTTCCATTATAGCAAAAACAACTTAGACAACTTGTATAAATGTCTGTAAAATTCAAACTAACCCACGAATGAGCACAAATTTGTTTTGACAGCATGTAATAAATGACAGTACATGATGATAGCACTAACTACCCTTAGCAACCCCATATAACATGAAACAAGGTTACTTATTGAATCACCGTCCTTTGACTGTGTCCCTGTTTCTCCTGGACACCCCTGTAACATACCCTCACATTGTTGTCTACTTCTGCTGCAAACGGTGCTCGAGGGAACAACCCCCCGGCCTGGGTTGGTGCATTCCCCAAATTTAAATTTATAGGCCTGGCTACGCAAAATATATGACTCTCTAGTCAAAACGTGAATAATTAAAACATACGGCACCCCAGCTACGTAACGTAATTTCTAATTACTTTTTATTCCTTTAGAAATTGTTAATTACACGGACCGAGAAGGATAATATAATTACACCGGCGTACAGAGAAAATTAAAGTATCTAAAAAGCCATGTTTTCAACTCTCGGAATATGTAATAACAACAATGTGCGTCAGAGGTAAAGCACGTTGAAATTATTATTAATTCACTTTAAAGCGAAATAACAAGAAAGGACGGGAAAAAAAAAAAAATCACTAACGCGACGGACGTTGCTCATTTTGCGGGCCGTGTTTACCGTAGGTGTGTTTGTAGAGCGGAAGGTGGCACATAAGCCTTTGTTGGTAAATGTAAACATTAGCTACTTCCCTTTCTGATGTGATGAGGAAGAAGCTACAACAAACACTACACTCTTTCGTAATAATGACGCCGTGAGGTAACTAGGGAGTACTAAATGATAGCCTGGTTGCTAGGTGATGGGCTTAAAACTGCATTCTCTTAATACGTCAAGACATAAAAAGTGAACAACGACCCTAGTTTTAAGGATAACTTTGTGTTTTTTTCCTAATTCAAGTAAACTTTTCCAGATGATATTTACCAGGTATTTAGTGCATAGATGCATGCATATATTCATACTTTATAGTGCCTATGTAGTAAAATGTCTTAACAGTTCTTACAGGTAAACACAAACCAATAATAAATATATAACACAATTATATCTTTAAAACTGGCACTAAATATGAATAATTAGGAAAGGATAGAGCCAGACTGAAAAATTCAATGCCATAGCCGGGATTTGAACTCCGGAACTTCTGGTCTCCGTCCAGCCGCTCTAAACCTTTGAGCTACTATGGCCAACGTGCCAACATGATATTAAATTCTCCAAGTGACTCGTGGGTGGCCATAGTAGCTCAATGGTTTAGAGCTGCTGGGCGGAGACCAGAAGATCCGTGGTTCAAATCCCGGCTATGGCTTTGAATTTTTCAGTCTGGCTGTATCCTTTCATAGTGCGTCCTACATACGGCTAGTGTGAATGAACCAATAATTTCCATGAATAATTAGATTATTAATAACAGCAGAATGCAATTGATTTCACTCCAAGTCAAAGCCTCCTATATTTAATGATAAAAATGAAATCAGATGCATTTTTAAATGACTTTCTCCACTCTATTACAAACATTTATTCCTCTATCTTCTTTAAGACAAGTATTATCTTATTGTTAATTTTCTTGCAGTCTCAAGGAAATGTGGGGATACAGTAGACTAAGTGATAGTCAACTAGTTATCTAGGTGACGTCTTAGTAATTCCGTTCTCTTTGTATGTCCAAGAGATTAAAAATGAAGGTACAAGGGAATATGGAAATACAGTAGACTTTAAGATATAGTCAAATGTTTTAAAACTGGTTGTCTAGGTGAGACTTTGAAATTCTAGTGTCTTTGCATGTCCAAGGGATAAAAAAGTGAATAACGGTTTCCCATTTTTGAAAAGACCCAGAATCACTCAAGTGTTCACCTAGAGCTGTAGATATGTGGTCAGAGAAGTGTCGATGTCCTAAACAAGGGTCAAAACGCAGCTTAAGGAGAGAGAGAGCGCGAGTGGTGAAGAAGAGGCAGCGAAATGGTGAGCAATGAGATGGGAAAGTAGAGGGAAAAAAATCATCACATGTATGATAAATGACTGTACGGTAGCGAACAGTAAATGGATTTACATCCAATTTTGTACATGTCTTCGGAGGGTGACAAATTTATGACTGAAACACACGGGGACATATAGCTCCGGACTGAGTCAAAATCAAATCACACCCGGGAGCAGCACAAAAAAATACTACAAAAAACCAATTTTCCGAATGAGCGCTGGATACACAGGCAGAAAAGAAAAACATAACAAAACATTCTGCGTGCCATTTTTATGAGAAGTCGTAAATCGTATCCGTAGCCGACTATTCCCTAGCGAACATCCCTCACCTGGGGGTACGCTTTGATTTATTGTAAATAAAGCTTACGTTTTTCATCATTATGCACCTCTCCTGCATTTATTTTTTTGTCTGCTATAACAATGTAAAATGGAAAACAAAAGAAACGAGGGGCGAAACGAGAAACAAAAGCTGTGTGATGTACCAGGTTGTGGCTAACGGAAGATACATCTGTGGCTGCCATTTTCATCCAGGAATATATCCAAATTTATCCTGAAATCGACTTCGGGCTTTTGCAGAGATAAAAGGGAGAAAGTAGACACGAGTGAAGACAGTGAGTGCTGACTGAAGCGACGCAACTTATTGGACTAAAAGATGTAGCGGTTATTCTATGTTTTCATATATTTGAGAATTTGTTATGGATTAAGACCTGAAGCTTTCCTGGCGACAAATATGCTCTCGGGAAGCAAGCCATGCGAAAAGACGATTAGAAATCGACGTTTCGGGAGTGTGCATCTCTCTCTTCATCAGGATATTTATAAAATGCTATGACTGCAAATGAATAACTGGATACAACACAAATATAAACAAAGACAAAACACTATCAAAATTCGCATTACTGTTCTCAGTAAATTAAATTCCAGGTCAGGAGTAGGCGTGATTATAGAACATTAACTTGGTTAAAGAAACGTAACTACTTGTATTGATCTGTGCTTGTTAAGTCGACGGATTTCCATTTTAAGGCCGGTTTCCAAGAGGAGCTGTACTGAAATCCAGCATCACGATCAAGCGTACTCCTCTCGGAGAAAATGGCCAAAGCCTCCTTAATTCTCCGCTCCAGTTAACTGTTGCATTTTTTCAAGATGGTCGTCTCCCGAAAGTTGGCTTTATGGTCGTTATCAAAAGAATGCTCTGGCAGTTCAGACTTTTCAGGTTGCATTACACGAATGCTCCGTTCATGTTCGTTTATTCTAGTAGCGATGGTCCTTCCGGTTTGTCCTATACACGGTGTCCCACATTCGAAGGGAATGCAGTACACCCCCGGAACTTGGAAGTCCAGTTTGTTTTTCACAGGTCTCAACAGATGTTTAATCTTCGGAGGTAGCTTGTGGATGGTCCGGATGTTTGCATTTGGTGAGAATTCTGCTGATTCTGCCGGATAGGTTGCCGGTAAACGGGATGCAGACTGTAGGGGTAGGCTTATCTGACGCTTGCTGTATTACAGGTTTCCCTTTCCTAGCTTTGGTGATCGAGGCTTCAACGTCATATTCGGAGTAGCCGTTTTGACGGAAAGTGAGTCTCAGGTGTTGTAATTCCTATTTTAAGTGACTGGGATCAGAGATAGACAAAGCTCTGTGAGCCAGTGTATTTACGACTCCCAGTCGTTGAGAATTGTGATGAAAACTGAGCGTTCAGATAGAGATCGGTGTGTGTAGGCTTGTGGTATACAGCATGCCCCAGTGTACCGTTGCTGTTTTTAGAAACAAGAATGTCCAGGAATGGAAGAGCTCCATCCTTCTCGACTTCCATGGTAAACTGTATTTGAGGTCGAAGGCTGTTGAGTTGCGCAAGAAAGCTGGGCAATGTGTCTGATCCATGTGGCCAAATTACAAAAGTGTCGTCCACATACCTATATAAATAAGATGATTTAAGTGGAGCTGTGGCAAGTATTTCATGTTCTAGAAGTTCCATATAGAAATTAGCTATAGCTGGTGACAAAGGGGAGCCCATTGTAACTCCGTCTAGTTGTCCATAGTGGTTATAACATTTAGTAAATATCCTGATGATGAGAGAGATGCACACTCCCGAAACGTCGATTTCTAATCGTCTTTTTACCTGGCTTGCTTTCCGAGAACAACTTGAGCATATTCGTCAGCGGGAATGCTTCAGGCCTTGTTTTAGCCATCTTGTGTCTCTGGTATTAGATTGTGGTTTTCCAATAAACTGTTAAGGCGTATTTATAGGATCTTTTCTAGTACTTTCGACATTGTTGCTATCAGTAAAGTCCTAGTGAATGAGGGAGAGGAAATTGGAGAGAGGAGGTACCCAGAACCTCCCTAACAGGTTACTGTAGAACCATCTCTCCTTTCTATATGCTCGAGCCTTTTGTATTACGGAAGACAAGATAATTTTCTTACAGTGTTGTAAGTATATCTTGCAGCAATTCATGTGCTAACTATTTCAGCAAGTCGCAAACAGCGTTGTGGCTTAGGCACAGTCTTTTCCTCTGCTGAAATAATAATGTAAGATACACAGCTGTCGCGGAGAAATCCCATTAACCAAGTCTGTTCAATTACACAAGGCAGGCATAAACAGCGTATTACGTCGCTAGAGAGAAGACGAAAACAGACGTCACATCTTTCCCGACACTCTTTGGAAACAAAACAACCGACATATGTGAAACAGTGCTTCAGAAAACCCTGCTTCATCTCAACACAGAACCTGAATCCTTGCATTTTGTCCTTACAGTTTGGAAACAAAAACGTATCGCAAGGTCTAGGTCAGGGCTGTATCCATGGCGACTGGCATTTAGATACTCAATTGTTAATTGTTCCTTACGACGATGCGTTCAGACGTCATGGCATTCTTTACGAAACATTTCCAAAGTTTACTGTAAATACACACTGACAGTATGCTGCGTTCATCTTCTAATGCAATGTGTTATGAAAAAAAGGGACTTCAAGCGTATTCTTAACAAATTCGTCAAACCTTTTTAGGTTTAAGTTCTGTTCGAAACACCGATTCAGCCGAATGATTTTTATTTTCAGGGTCATTAGAATAAAGCCAAGATTCATTACCAGTAATCAAACGTGAGTGCCACCTTAGAACTTCTCCCACACTTCTAAATTCTGCCTGACCTTTGATCAGACTTCTTAAACTGCAGAGAAAGACAGCTTTAAGAGTTGTGACGTATTTTAGCCGGGAGTGAGGCCTGCAGTGCGTGTGACGTCAGGCAAGAGCCGTGTACTACCAAGTTGCTTACATAAACGGCGCTATGAAAACAGCATCTGAGGGTTCAGTCAGGTATAGCGCACTCGATGACAACAATGTAGCTGCCACGTACCTAATGGAACTGTTAAATTTACAATGTGACGATTTATTGAAGGAAAAATATACACACAAGAAAGACTTGGTTGATTTTTACAAGAATGTCCCCCAAACCCGATTTCCGAGGTTGTATTCACTTGCCGCACGGACATTGTGTATCTTTGGCTCAACATATGTGTGCGAACAATGTTTTTCCTGTTATTAAATTAGCTAAGTCCAAACCCCGAAGTATCAGTATTGTCGTATCACAATAACACGCAGTCTTCGATTACACATTTCCCAGTCATTACGCCATGACATTGATAAACTAGTTAAAGAAAAACGAAACACAAAGTGTTGTAAAATGTCCACGTAATTTTGTTATGAATGGATCCCCTCTAATTTGCAGAGAAAATTACTTTGTTTTGTTTTATTTTATTTACTTTATAACATGCCTAATCTTCAGATAAATTACGAGTTGAAGCTTTATATATTCTCTTAGCACAGAGCTAAAATGTAATTGTTTATAAAATGTGACCAATTGTGTAAATAAAGCAATCAGCATTAATATTACGACTTCCAAGATGTAAGTTGTACATATTAATACCGGATACGTTTGCTGTCTCTTCTGCACTCTCAGAACCCCAACACATTAAACTATTTCCTTCTTCTTGGGCAGCAGTGATCAGTGCAGTGACGTCACACGCTAAACTGCCTTTCGTTCGGCGGCAAATTTGGCGGTTAGAGCTGACGGAGCTGACGTCACACCGCCTCCATCTGTCTTCCCCACTCTTACAGTCACCTCTTTAACTCATTCGTGTGCACCTACAAGAAAACTAACAATATGGGAATACAGTAAACTTTAAATGATAGTCATATGTCTTAAAACTGGTTGTTTAGGTGACGTCTTTGAAATTCCGTTCCCTGTGAATGTCCACGAGATAAAAGAAATGAAGGTACAAGGGATTATGGGAATACAGTAGACTAAGCGATCGTCAAATTTTTGAAACCTGATTTTCTAGTTGACGTCTTTGATATTCTGTGCAGCTTGTACGTCCAAAAGATCAAACATGAATCGACTTCGCGTTTGACTAAAATGTTAATTGTTGTAAAATTCAGACGTAACAATCAATATCTACGAATTAATTTAATCCACGAAAATTGTGTATTTTATATAAGTTTTGGGGGACACGAGATTTCCATTTCTGTTTCGGTTTACCTGTTATACGAAACTCATTTAGAATGAACACCTTTTAGGAGATTCTGGGAAAGTTTAATTTGTACATTCTATTTGTCATGAAATAGGTGGGACATACGATAATTCTGTCAAAATCGTTAGTCATTTTGAGAATATCAAAATTGTATGAAAATATATGGGGCTGTCAGGAATAGAGGGATTTTATTAATAATCTGAAGAGCAACAAAAGATCACAACAATTCTCGTTAATGTATTAAGGTTGTCTCAAAACCGCGATTTCCACTGAAATCAGGGCCAAAGTTTGTTGTAAATACAGAATTGTACTCCGATTCGTTTTTGTTTGTTATCCCGTGCAGACTAGGAAGCATGTCCTGACGACAAGTTTCGCGATAGTGTTACTATTACGATTGATTATTCAGAACACACGAAAACTCCTACACGACCGCGCATGCGCGGCTACGTAATGGCTCATTTCAAATTGCCTGCAGCAGGACTGTCGTTTTATGCAGCTGATTGCACGGTATTCACAATGTACATGGAACAGATTTCGTTTCATATTCATAAGATGAAAATAAAAAAGAGCATTGGCACGCTCTACAAAGAATTGCATTAATGCGCTCTCTGGCTCGGATCGCGCTGTTCTTTTGTTCACATAACACGGCACATTACACCAATTTGTCATCCGAATGTGCACCATTAAAATTATTTGCTTTCATGGAAACTTCTTGATATAAAATAAACTATCGTCATTCATTTGTTTACGGGTGTATTAAGAATGCGACAGTCAGATGTTTGCAAAGTTGGTTGGTCTCTGAGGGATTTGAAATGTAAACTCTTTGTATGAACAAGAGAAAGACAGAGGACAAAACAACAACGATTTATATGTGTGAAGTATAAAATACTCGGAAAGTCACACTTAATAAAAAAGAATATGTAGGAACTGATAAAGTTGAAGGGTGCTTTGGATAAAATTAGGAATACTTGCACGGTATCGACATGGAAATGATTTACTTTATTTTATTTTAATTTAATTTGCGTTCTCCAACGTTAAATCATACCGGACGATGAAAGGAATGTGTGAAATGATACTGAAATGAGCCCAGGGTACGTAGAGCTTTGAAGTTACCCGACATTGGTCTTTCAGGATAAGGGAAACCCCCGGAAAAAGCCTTATCCAGGTAACTCACCCTGACCAAGATTCGAACTCGGAACCTACATGCAAAGGTGCTTCAGAATATTTGCTGAATACATTTTCGATACTTCTGTGGTGAATCTGCATTTTTTTTTGGAAGTAAAAACTTCTTTACGCGCGTTTAGCACTTTTAGTGGACCCGCCTCAGTACCGTGGTGGTAGCACGTCTGCCTCACGTTCAACAGATCCCGAGCTCGATTCTCGGTCAGGGTGAGTTACTTGGATAAGGTTTTTCCGGGGTTTTTCCCTTATCCTGAAAGACGAATGTCGGGTAACTCTAAGCTCTATGAACTCCGGGCTCATTTGAGCATCATGTCACCCGTTCTATTCATCATCCGATATGACTTAACTTTGGAGGACGTAAATTAAAAAAAAAAAAGCTTTTTGTGGGTAGTGAATTAAACTGAGTCGTCACGTTGGAATATGTGACGCTCATTTGGGTGAAGTCGGCTCGAGTCGACTCAATCCAAAATCATTCGTTATTTTTTGTTATACATCCTAAGAAATGCCACGAAACTTTGAAAAATCAAAGTCAAAATTTTTTGGCGATTTCAATACTTTCTGTATGTGAAGGACGGGAAACTAAAAAGATAATAAACTTATTGTCTTATATGCATTAAATTCGAATCATTATTTGGTATTTTTTGTTATTCTAGTTTTACATTTATATATTGCATAATCATTTTTTTACAACTTACGTCCCCCAGCGTTAAGTCACATCGGACGATGAACGGAATGGGTGAAATGCTGCTCATATGAGCCCAGGGTCCATAGAGCATACAGTTACCCAACATTCGGCTTTCAGAATAAGGGAAAACTCTGAAAAAATACCTTACCCCGGTAACTCAACCTGACCAAGTTTGGAAATCGAGACCACTTGAACGTGAGACAGACAGGCTACCGCCAAGCTACCGAGGAGGGCATAATCATATATCCTTGTTTGTTAAATTGTACTATTATTTTCTTCTTTATTTCGAAATTGTACTGTATTTTTCTTTTTGGAGAATAAAATAATTACGGAACTGAAAAAGTGTATTGAATTGAAAATGTATTAATATCAGTATCAATTGTGACAAAACATTTGAAATGAATATGAAATTTAACAAAATATGGAGTAATGAGTATGTCGTGAAGCCGTTATCTACGATAGCGTGGCCAGTGTACACAAAGTGCCGGCAAATAAAGAGAGCTGAGATAAAGGACTTGCCGGCATAGATTAAGTTGCGCTTCTGGAAGGTGATATAATTTTCGGTTTCTTTATTGACGACGACTCGCCAGTAGTCGCTAACAGTCCTAAGTAGTAGAGCTGAGCTGATGTTGTAAACTGATCGCTATTTGTTATTGTCATCGACCTTGGTAGATTGTCGTGTGTATGTGACGTAATGTTGTTACGTGAGAATTGAACAGTGTATTTCTACGGAAATAAAGAACATTTGGAATATCTGCAACTCGGACTTCTAATTCTACGAACCCACAAAGTCACAATATGTACGGATATGTGATAACATGTTTAAAATGTTTACGTAACCAAACATTTCCGAATATCCAAAAAATAAACCAATGATTATCATATAAATATGTTATAAGATATGTATGAACTTGTATTTTTGTTAAAAATAAAAACGCAATGAAATATGTGTATCAGCAAAAACAAAATATGATAAATGATTGTGAAATATCATGTATATTAATATAAAATACATGTAAAACAGTATATTATGTGATTTAATTTTGCTTCCTTTATACATCCTTTATGCATAACCCTCTTCGCACGGTCATTCAGTTGTTTTAGAGTATTTTCATTTGTGAGCACACTTAGCGTAAGGCATGAAATGTTTAGCTAGCAACTGGCCTATTTGTCCAACAATGACTGTCAACATTAAATGTTTGAAAATAATTTTTAAAATAATTTATAATGAATAGTTTTTAAATTTTCGCTTCTGTCGTGTGGTCTTAAGCACACGCAATTTTTTATTTATTTTAAAATCAAAAAATATGATTGTTGCAAGTAGAATATTGCAAAGCCTGAGAAATATCCAGGAGTGTGGTACCATGTGACCCAGAGACAAGCGAGTTAACAGTCTCACTTTTATCTCTGCATTGACAGAGCTAAATCGAGCTATCCAGATTTCTACTTTGACCATAACACACGTTTCGACAATCACGCATCTCATGAAGGCCCTGGGATGGAAGTTGTATTGTCTCTCCATGAAGTGTACTGGAGCGTGCGAATGGAATTTCAGTTTAATTTCGCAAACGGGGAGAGCAGATGACGTCAGAAGCGGAGTGGTACTTAGCTAGTGTAACGATGTTTTCCAGGAGGAATTCGACAGTCTTCATTACTCGGCCTCTCCCGAGGACTGTAATCTCCACAGCGCCCGCCGCTGTGGAGCCTTCAATATTCATGTCGAGTTAGTTCTCCATTCCGAAGTGTTTCTCTCAACGGAGGCTCGATAGATACGTGGGGTAATTTTGGGATGATGACCGGGATTTGAACCACCGATCTCCAGTTTTCTAAGCGCTGCTTTAACCAACAGAGCTACACGACAGTACTACAACTGCGTTTTTACTTCCTCTAATTATATTAACAGCGCGTGTCAATGATTTCAAATGCTGGTTGCTAAGTGACAGCTTCGAATTTTTTATACTTGTGTACGTTTCTATTGTGTAATTTACGTCCTCCAACATTTAGTCATAACGGACGATTAATGAAATGGGTGAAATGATGCTCAATGCGTCCGGGGTCCATAGAGCTTAGAGTTACCCAACATTCGTCTTTCAGGATGAGGGAAAACCCCGGTAAAACCTTATCCAGGTAACTCACGCTGACCAAGGTTCGAACTTGGGACCTCTTGAGCATGAGGCAGACATGCTGCCATCTACGCTACCGAGACGGGCTCTTTGTGTATGCCCGAAACATACACAAAACAAAAACAAATGAAACAAGCGTATGATAACTGAATAAAAGACGTTAGAATCATTATAAAGGATTCAATGCCCTAGCCGGGATTTGAACCACGGATCTTCTGGTTTTCGTCCAGTCGCTCTAACCCACTGAGGTGCCATGGCCAACTTGCCGTCATGACGTTAAATTCTCCATTTGACTCGTATATTTCCCCGGTAAACGACTAAGGGCTCTCGCACTCGAGATACACCGTTTATGGCGACTTACTCTCGTAGGATCTTAGCCTATATAGGCTAGTATGAAGAAATGATAAATTTCCAACAACTAAATAAAATAATAAAAGTTAAATGAAGAAGCCTGGGATTGAAGTACTTACTTGTTGTAAGAGAAACTTTGATAAAGTCATGGAAAGAGTTGTGACCTGGTGTGTGTGACTTTCCAGGAAATAAGAGAAAAAAGGTATTGAAGAAGATTTTATAGACATTTTTTAAAAATACGCTTGACTCTTCTTATATTAATGAAGAAGACATTTACAATGACAGAGGAAGGCATTATTGCCTTGAAAATGAAAGTATTTAGATTCATACAGTGTTGATGAACCAGCTGCGCCGATGACCCATGCACAAGCAGTAGCAAACATAGAAAAATTGATGCTTTATTTAGATCAGGGGAGGTCAGGTAGTGGCGCTATGACGTCAGCTCTGTCAGCTCTAACCGCCAAATATGCTCCCGAACGAAACGCAGGTTAGCGTGTGACGTCACCGCCCTGATTTCTGCTGCCCAAGAGGAAGGAAATAGTTTGATGTGTTGAAGTTCTGACAGCCCAGAGAAGACAGGAAACGTATCGGGTATTAATAATATGTACAGCTTACATCTTTGATGTTGTAATATTAATGCTGATGCTTTAATTACACAACTGGTCACAGTTTATAAACAATTCTGTACTATGAGACAATATATAAAACTTCAACTCGTAGTTTATCTGAAGGTCTGGCAGGTTATAAAGTAAATAAAATAAAACAAATTAATTTTCTCTGCAAACTAGAGGAGACCCATTCAAAACAGAATTACGTGGACATTTTCCGACACTTTCTGTTTCGTTTTTCTTTAACTAGTTTATCAGTGTCTGGACGTAATGTCTGGGAAATTTGTAATCGAAGGTTGCATGTTAGACTGTGATACGACTAGGTACTTCGGGGTTTGAACTTGGCTAATTTCATAACGGAAAAAAATAGTTCGCACACATATGTCGAGCCAAATATACACAATGTCCTTGCGGCAAGTGAATAAAACCTCGAAAATCTGGTTTGGAGGGACATTCTTGTAAAAATCAGCCAAGTCTTTCTTGTGTGTATATTTGTCCTTCAATAAACCGTCACATTGTAAATTTAACAGTAGCATTTGGTACGTGGCAGCTACACTGTTTTCCTCGAGTGTGCTACATTTGACTGTACCCTCAGATTCTCTTGCTATTTATACAGGCAACTTGGTACTACACAGCTCTTGCCTGACGTCACACGCACTTCAGACCTCACTCCCGGCTGAAAATTGCCACAGCTCTCGAAGCTGTCTTCCTCTGATTTAGAGAGTCAAGCCGAAAGATTGTCATATGAACTTCTAATGTTGAAGCGGATGGGAGATAACGCTGCTCGTAAGAGATACATTTAACTGAGACAGCAGAAGCTCGCTGCCTTTTTTACTACCGACTAGTTTGTGGTGCAGTACAAATAGATAAGCTACTGCAGTATATATAGGTAATAGTGTGGTGACATAATTTATAAATTTAATTAAAATATTTCCGTGCTGAACATATTTTTTATAGTTTTTCGTCATTCTTAGGATAACCCAGATTTTTGTTGACTCGGATCGACCCTGGTCACAACTGACCCGAGTAAACGAGTTTGTACTCTACAATAATCAACTCTGTCAATTAGTTTGTAGAGAAGTGTCTTGAGAATGTCATATGAATTTAGCACATATATTTCTTTATAAGTAAGCAAATTTGATATATACTCATAACTAGGGCCCGGAAGTTTTTGACCTAAAAGTTCTCTAAAAATGAGATATAAAATGCCTTTAAAATATAAGAAATGCATATAAAATGTAAAAAAAATGACGTAACAAAAATTAACAACACAAATTTTAGTTTATGTGTAATTTTATCCCCAATCTCCCCTTTTACTTTTTGTATCCTCTCTTGCGCAATCCTCACTAACTCAATCGACTAATTCAATGGCATGCCACTTTCTTCAAGGCGGGTTATGGTATTCATAAAGAATGTAAAATTTGATTTAATGAAAGCATTTGAGTATCAGAAAACAGATCCTGTGCGTTCTCAATTGCCTTAGAATCTACCCTATCTAAACTATTCACCACTTCTCTTACTATTTGAAAATTGTCACAGTGCAGTTAAACCTAGCGTGTTAAATTTGGCGCCGGGGACAAAGCTATATTAGCGGCTTTACCTTTGAAATACATAGTTCGGGTTGCCACTTTCGAAAATATTTTCTTTACTGTGGAAATTACTGTATCTACTTCTGGAAATATTAATGTGACCTGTTCCGCCATGATGAATTCAATGAAAAGCATGGACCAAACACGTAACATGCACCGTCTTACTGTAAAATGATTGGATCGATTTTGCTGCTTTTACCATGTAAGGTGCTGCATCTGTTAGCAAGAGGAGCACGTTGTCATGTTGTATTCCACTAGGCCGCAATAAACATGGATTTATCGAACAGTTTGCATACCTGACAGTGGTTAACAGCTTCCATAACCTCTGAGGTCAGAAGAAACATTTGTCCGGCAATAGTAGATTCTAGCGTACTATAGGCCACATAACGCCCCTCTGATCGGTTGTCTCATCAATTGATACATAATTTTTTTACCCATTCACAAACTCACGTATTCGGTTTAATGTGTCTTCATAACATTTCTTTAGGTAGCTTCTACGCAAAGTTGACTCATTTAGAATTGTATGAGCAGTGTGACGTTCAAGAAAATCTCGTAATTTGGAATTAATTTTCCTAGCGGAATATTTAAACTAACAAAAACTTCACATAGTTCTTTATAAAAGGAAGAAGACCTGGTACTTGACATCGAAGCCGTTTCTTTTAACAGTAACTGAGACGCTTGTCTTATTTTCACATCTTGAGGAGCTCGTAAATGTTTTTCTGTGGATACAATCCACACGTATTGCATGATGTAATCGGCGATTCCTAGAATTGGTGCGTCATAAATTCACCAGCACTGTTAGAACGGTGACCTGTGTTAATTACACGTTTACCACACTTACAAAGTTACTGTTTTCATAAAAGATATATAAATGAACTTTTAATCACAGATTATTTTAAAATCCCCTAAAAGCCCATGGGTCAGGGTCAGGTCCGTCACGGGAATCGAACCCGGGCCTCCCAAATGCGGGCTACATATGAAAATGCCCTACACATTCGTGAAAAAAAGAAATAAAATGACCGGAAAATGCATTTAAATGTTAAAAAATGACTATTATCAAAAAGTGAAAAAATGCATTTTATGACCCATAAAAACTATATCTAACGTATTTGTTCCAGAATACACTTAATTTCCAATAAGCATCGTCTGTGACTACTTGGAAGAAAGATGACTTTTCATCAAAATCCGGGCCCTACCCATAAAGTAAAACTATGTATAGAATTTTGTCGTCATAATTACTCTTAATTCGGTGATCTTTGTATAATTAATAAATATAAGGGATGGAACGAAATATATTACACAAAAATGCTCACATGCTTAAATCACACTATTTATATCCATTTTTTCACAGACTTGCCATTCCCGAGGTATTCCTAGTTGTTTATTTAAACTTCCAAATGCTGCACTTTTCTGAAACAGGAATTAGTTATTCTTTTGTTATGCACTGATCATGGAACATTAATTGATTCGTCACTTAGCAACCGGCAGTTAAAACATCTGAGTATCGCCTAAATCTACTGTGCATCTCAATCTACCGCATTAAGGAAGAAAAAGGTGCGTCAGAGAGATTGCTGCACCATTAAGTCAGTCATATTGTTTGACAGAGATGGATTGTTTTACTAAAAGCCTCTGTCGACAACAATGACAGAGCAAGTAGTAGTTGGGAGCTTGTTACCGAGGTGAGGTGAAGAATCTGGCGTGTCGTAATGAATTTGGCATCAGTTGCCGTGAGATTTCACAAGTTGGCGAAACTTCGCCCGTCCATTGTTTCCCCTCAAGGTGCACAAGTTCGGGGATCTCCCATGGGGGGCGAGAAGTCAAACTGGTGCCGAGATTACAACTCCCAGGTAGGAGAGGCTAACTTCCTCTAAGTGGCGCACCCACCCCTTCACCCCCCGTACTCACCTCGTCCCGACAATTGATATTTTGATTGGAGCTTTAAAAAGTGGGAAGGGGTGAACATCTCAATGACCATTCATTTGAAAAAGGGAGTTCGTGATTAAGTGAACGGAATTCGGCTGAAGAGGTTCATGCCGCTTCTATAAAGGGCGCTATAGTTTCCATCCAAACTGCCTAAATTAAGGAATCTTTGTTAAAAATCTCCTGCAGATTTCAAATTTCTCCATTAATTTACCTGTAGCAACAATTTTTTCATTGGAAATGCGTGTTTAAAGGGTTTTAGAACAATTGTCTGTGTACACAGGCAAAAATTACAGCCCAAATAGGAATACTCAAAAATGAAAACTCAAAATAAGAATTCAAGATACAAAAATGAAAAATTAAAGCCCAAAAATGAAAATTCAGACATTGAAATTAAAAAATAAACGCTGAAAAAGAAAATCTTGAAAATAAAAACTAAAAAATGAGACGTAAAAAGCCAAATTCAAAAATAAAAATAAAAATTGAAAACTGAAAATAATTTATTTGCCATATATTCCACACAAAGTACCCCAAATCAAACAGACCTTCAAAGAAAAAAAATTGTTGCTTTAATTTCCTTCAAAATGTCTAATAACTTTTATTAAAATAGTGTTTAAGATCCTTACCAGAGTAATATAATGAAGGCGAGAGGGGCAGCTCCGGCGGTTTCGTCAGTGTCCCGCATTCGGGAGGGAAAACCCCCCAAAAATCCAAGGGTTCGGTAGAGAGGTACTCAATTATGCAGCACACGGTTCCTTCCCCTACACATGCTGTTTTCCCCACACCAATGACCAAAGCAGCGTGAGACAGAGGCAGAGGCAGATGCTACTAACTTTTAGTATATCTTTGTTCAAGGTGAAGCCAGATCACAAAAACTGGAAGAAGTGAAAGCATCTGTTAAATATTACACTAACATTGAAAATGTGGTACAGCTTTCTTATAAACTGGAGGAACTTATTGAAAAAAATATGAAACCATTTTGTGAAGGTGAATTTATCAAGCAAAGCTTGCTAGTTGCTAAGAAGGAATTTTGTCCCGACTTAGTCGATTTATTTGCATCAGTCGCTCTCTCTCTCTCTCTCTCTCTCTCTCTCTCTCTCTCTCTCTCTCTCTCTCTCTCTCTCTCTCTCTCTCTCTCTCTCTCTCTCTCTCTCGAGGTACAGTAACGAGACGTATAGAAGAATTGGGTTGTGATTTGGAAAGACAATTAAAGGACAAAATAAGGTCATTAACATGTTCTTCTCTAGCGCTGGACAGATCTGACGAGGCGTGGTTAATTGTATTTCTGTGGGGAGTTGATAATGAATTAAATGTCTTATTTATGCCACAATTGCGACTGTGGCAGTTGCAGATTTATATAATTTCCCTTGCTTGCGTTCCGTGTTCACAAGAAACGTCATACTTTTGGAAAAGTATGCAGAACTTCTAAAGCAACTACATGACACATTTCCTTCGCAATTTGAAGATATGAAAAATGTTAGAGATACCCAATTCAATGAACAGAGCCAGACTGAAAAATGCAATGCCATAGACGGGATTTGAACCACGTATCTCCCACTCTCCGTGCGGTTGCTCTAACCATCTGAGCTACTATTGCCAACATGCCGAAATGACATTAAATTCCCCAACAGACTCATGTGTTTCCCGGTAGGCTACTAGGGGTTCTCATATGCTATGAGACACACTTTGTTAGTAAGAAGTAAACTATGAGTGCGAACGCTTATCATTTCCCATACGTCAGAATAATAGCGATTTTCCGCCACTGGATCTCAGTAACCACAAGTTAAACGCGCGATTCTATCGCAGCGTGTGGAAGGTGCATTCGACCGGTTTTGGCACGAGGTTTGCACCTTAAGCTTTACCGCATCAGTCTTCCTAATTATTTATCACATCTAATCCACAGTTTTCTCAACGACCTCAGCTTTTCGTACACATTAGTGGAATGCTTTCATCCCCAGGTAATATTACCGCAGGTGTCCCACAGGGTTCTATCTCGGCCCCGACTCTATTTAATATCTACATTTCTGATATTCCTGACTTAGCTCCGACTTCTTTAGCTCTTTATGCTGATGACACAGTACCATAGTATTCTCATGGTACTCTCCAGGACGCACAAGTAGTACAGCTCTCTTTAGATCGCCTAACTCATTGGTTCAGTACTTCGCAGATCTCTTTGAACCCTCACAAAACCGAAGCTAAAATCTTCACTCTTCGCTGATATACTCCGCTTCTTCCGTTGTATCTCTATAGGAACAATGCCCCTTGGCTACCCACTACAACTGCCTTTAAATACCTTGGAGTGCTTTTGGACTCTCGACTGACCTGGTGTGCTTACATCGGTCGTCTTATATCTCTGGCCTCCGGGCGGCTTTCAAAATTCTCACCTCTGATACATCGCCGTTCCAGTCTCAGCCTACAGTCTTCATTGTTACTCTACAAATCACTCGTTCGTCTGCTTATTACTTATGCCTGTCAAGTATGGGGGGCCGCACACACAAATCATCTGCGTGGTCTTCAAGTTCTACAGAATCGCTTCATGCGCATCGCTACCAACGCTCCATGGTTCATCCGTCATCAGCAGCTCCATCACGAACTAGTACTGTTACCTCTTCACGACTATATTCGCAGGATCGCCCGTCGTTTTTTTCCACGCTGCAAGAAGTTCCAGGAGCTGTGCATTATAACATCGGCGTCCGCATGCGCCAACCCTCACGCTTAAAGAGGAGACTACCACAGGACCTGCTTCATAGTGATACATCTGATTTCAGTGATTCTGGTGCTTGATGTCTGTCTTACATCTCCAATGTTGACTAATTCCTCAGAGTGTATTATTGGAGTTTTAATTTAATGTAGTTAGGTGGCGGCCTGTTAGCCTACCCCTGAGTATTATTGTTCTTCAATTTATTGTTCTATAACCTTCTTTTCACTATGATCTGTAAAGCATTGTACTTGCTGATCGATCAATAAAAAAATTATATAAAAGGGTGGAAGGTGATGTCAACCTCCCCTTTCCTGATTTAATTGAGCAGCCCAGGTCTGGTAGGTCGGTTATGGGAATCGATCCCAGGTCTCCCTAATGCGCGCCACAAACGAAACCACCTGTGCCGTCCTCCTCTGTGTTTCCGGTCAAGTATCAGATCTGCTTCTACTATAAATATGTCACAGAGAGGATACATATTTCAGTTTGTACAAAACTGCCTCAACTGGAAAGCATTGCTAAGGTTTATCACGAGATGTGGTTGCTAGCATTACAACTTCCAGCCACAGAAAGAGAAACTCGCCAGATCCTTAATAAAACTGAATGCTAACATTTGCATACATCTGCGCTTACTTCTACTTGGCCTTTTCCGAAGCAACTGTAGTTATCTCTAATGTTCCCGCGGACGTAAAAAGGAACCGGCTGGCCATATCGGTCCACTTACGACCCCTAATCCGTGACATTAACCCGGGAGATATTTACCTTTCGGGGAGCATTAAAGATAAAGACCACGTACTCCAAAATACCTCTACGCTACTGCAAGGTTCAACAAAGCTTTTGTTTGCTCAGCGTGTGGAATAATTCGGAAAAACTGACTGCGTTGAAAAAACATGTGAATCTTAAATTACAAAGTGAGGAACATTGAGCTACTATGGCCAACGTGCCGAAATGACAATAAATTCTCCAACTGACTCGTGTTTTTCCCGGTAAACCACTAGGAGTTCTCATAAACAAATGAGACAACTACCTTAATGTCGACTTACTATGCTGTAAGTACTTTAAGGACCGGGCTTTATAGTTAGTTATGTGCACAGGTTCCTCCCACTAGTCCTGGACCCGTAAGACCAAGGACCCGGGCCTCCTTCTACCCGGGAGCGATGGATACTTCGGGGCTCTTTCCGTAGGGCAATACCTGGTTTCTTAAAAAGCTCCCCCCCCCCCCGCTGAGCACTACTTCAAGACGGGATGGAAGTGGATACGCCACTTACGCGCGTCAACCCAGCAGAGAAGACTACCGAAAGCCTCGGTGGGGCCACCTGGTGATCTATCAATTAATATAAATTAATCATTTTTTCACACTAGTCGTATAGGACGCACTATGAAAGAGTAGATCCAGACTGAAAAATTCAGTGTCATAGCCGGGATTTCAACCACGGATCTTCTGGTCACCGTCCAGCTGCTGTAAACCATTGGAGAATTTAATTTCATGTTGGCGTTGGCCATAGTAACTCAATGGTTAGAGCGGCTGGACGGAAACCATGAGTTCCGTGGTTCAAATCGCAGCTATGGCATTGAATTTTTCAGTCTGGCTCTACCTTTTCATAGTGCGTTCTACACACGGCTAGTGTGAAAAAACAATTAATTTCCATAAGTTTACCTAAATGTGGTCCGAAATATAAAGCCGGGGCCTTAAAGTACTTACAGCACAGTAAGTCGCCATTAAGGTAGTTGTCTCATGTGTTTATGAGAACTCCTAGTGGTTTACCGGATAAACACGAGTCAGTTGGAGAATTTAATGTCATGTTGGCACGTTGGCCATAGTAGCTTATGGGTTAGAGCGGCTGGACGGAGATCAGAAGATCCGTGGTTCAAATCCCCAGCTGTGGCATTGAATTTTTCCGTCTGGCTCTACCTCCTTTTTTCTATTTTAACCTGGTCTGCATAAAGGGGAGAATTTCTAATACATATCCAAAAGTATTCCGTTTTTGCCCCTACGAACTTTTAGTCTGGCATGCAAAATGTGAAATTTTGGAGATATTCAATTTATGGGGCAGTCCCATAAATTCCAGAATTTTCGTTTAAGTTCAGAATTACTATAATGTAAGAAAATCCTTGCGTTTTTTCGGGGTTAAAATTCGAGGGCTGATCAACACATACTTAGACTGATTTTTTTCATAGATGTTTATTACTGAAATTCAGTTTTTACATGTTCTTTTTCAAAGTAGCCCACTCCTACTTCATGCACATTTTATAGCGTCTCTGCCAGTACTTGAACACGTGCTACAGACCATTCCTTGTCAGTTCCTTGAGATTCGCCTCAGTTTTCTTAAGCACTGCTTCAGAGTTCTCTAATCAAATACCCCTAAGCTTTGGCGCTAGTACTGGGAATAAAAAAAAAAAGTCACAGGGTGCAAGATCGGCTATAAGGTGGATGTGGTGCACAGGTAATGTCAAATTGAGCCAGAAACTTCATGACTTGATTTGCGACGTGAGGCCGTGCATTGTCATGATGAAGTCGCCGCCAAGTATGAAAAAGCTCTGGTTGTTTCTTTGAAATGTGTTTCCTCAGTGTAGCCAATACTGACGTGTAGTATGCTGCTGTAACAGTAGTTTGAGGGGGAACTGCAAGCTGGTAAATCATTCCATTACAGTCAAAAAATGTGATCATCATCACTTTCCCTGCAGTTGGAACAAATTTTGCCTTTTTTGGTTTTGGAGAACCTGGCGATTTCCACACTCTGCTGGCTTGTTTTCCTTCAGGATCATAATGATGTAGCCATGACCCAACACCGGTGATAATCGATTTAAAAATGCATCCGCTCCATCAGCAAGGAAACGAAGCACCTCACGGCTTGTCTCCATTCACATAGCCTTTTGTTCGTGAGTCGACTTAAACCTTCAAATTTATCAAAATTACTAAATTTGTATGTAACCGTTTAGCTTAATTGTAAGTTGGCGAGTTTATACATTTAACAATATGTCTCATTTTATTTCCAGGTTTAAGAATTTTAGGAAGAACATAAATTGCAGGTAAAACAGGATTACTAACTTTTACAAAATGTTTTTCTTTATCTGATATAACTTTCACTTCATTAAGTATTTTATTAAAATTTGTAATACAAGATTTTAAAGGGTTTTTCTTAATTTTTATAAAATCCTCACCTTGGAGTGAAAGTTGTACTCTATTAATATAACCGAATTTATCTAAAATTACAATTCTATTAACTTTATCCGCTTTGGTGAAAATTAAATATTTTTGATTTAATGGTTTAATAATATGTTTTTATTATTATATATCTTAGGTTGGTATTTATCTAAATCTTGTAATATTTTGCTGCAGTTCAATTTAATCACTGATTTATGAATTTCACTTAAATCTTGACTAGCAATTTCTATATCTGCAATATACTCATCTATATTGTTTGAAAAGTCTACACACGTTTTTAAACCTTGCTTTAAAAAATTTAATTCTTTTTCATTAAGGTTAGAATTTGATAAATTAACAACATTACCTTTATTATTTTTAATAACTTCACTGTGGCTAGCTTCATTTTCTACGTAAAAAAATAAATGTTTGTAATTTGGTTTTTGTAGCAGAAAAGAGAAAGTTATGTTAGTGTTTCGTACCGTCCACGGCTGTCAAACTGTTATCGATTATTACTACTTGGACAGTTATTGTTGTATAAATGCCCGGTATGTAAGGTACATTCTCGACAGTCGCATGTTTTGTCGCCATGACAACCACCAGTGGTCATTACCGGGAGAGATAAGGCTTTTTCCTTTCCATGGCCGACTCTGATGACAGCGCCGCTCCAAATCTCTTCCTGGCAACAAAACAAGTCACGGCCAACTGAACAATAGACGGAATAAATCAGTTTGAAAGTTTTCCCGATGGGATCCACCGCGCGAAGCTTAATGGCTATCGCAAACAAAAAGCTTTTTGTCCTCCGTTTGCTCCTCTCACGTAATATTCGTCAACAAATTTGCTAAGATCGTATGCAGCTCTCGCCCTTGGACCTGAAATTTCTTGCACATGCGATGTGTAGAAAGGTGACTGAGCACATTAGTATACATGACTGGTATTTGTCTACTTTTGCCGGTAGCGTGTAAGTCGTGCAATGGTTCTAAGAATTAATAGGAACACATGTCAAACAATGTATTGCTTACAGAAATGTAACTTTTAAAATGAAAGAAGAAATCTGAAGCCAACGTTTGCAGCAAATTGTACAAATGGAATGGGAGAAACATGTAATCAAGTGTACGGAAAAAAAAAACCCAGATGTATTAGGAAATAGATGTACTAACGTAAGAAAAAAATTGTGTGCTTAAGACCACACGACAGAAGTGAAAACTTCTACATCGATATTTGCGAAACATCGATGTTTACTGGAGAACATCGAATGTTTTTCACATCCATGTATTGAGGTCGATTTTTTATAACATCGATGTTTTGTTTTAAATTGTTATTTTCCAAACTAAATAATATATATTTAAATATTTTTCTATAAAAAAAGAAATTTATATATCAAATCTTTTGATCCTCGCTCGATATTTCAGTGTGTGGAAAAACATAACCTATACGCTGCAAATGAAAATAAACGCAAATACGCTTTAATACGTGATACTTTTTATTTATGTGCTATTACATGTAATTTGTTGATGTTTTACGTTTTATTATTCGCAAAAAAGAGAAACTGTCAATAAAAATAACCAGTTCTTAAATGAAGCTTCTCTTTCACGAATTCCTAACACTTTTATTTGCAATTAGCACACTCGCTTTAGTTTTCGTTATTATGGTTTTAATTATTCAGATACCGAACTTGGGTAATATTATCTGTTCCTTTTGACTATTATTATTGTTTAAAGTGGAATTTGACATGTTGTCGGCTTGTTAAACGACAAAAGTTTATCTGACCGGATCGGTTACTGACACTTGACAGACGTTTGTAAGAACGGCCCTAAGACAATTACCTCTTTTAATGACACTCCTGTACGATTTCTGAATTGTTCATAGTATTTGAAATATTTTAAAACATACCTGCATGCGTGTTGTTGATACGCTGTTGAGTGCGACAGAAAATCTATGTTGTATAGCGGTATGGACAACATAAGACTGAAATAAAAATGAGTATTGGGCTGGGGGGGTTAGTTCGGATTGAGCCGACTCGAGCAGACTTCACCCGAATGAGCGTCACATATTCCAGCGTGACGGCTCAGTTTAATTCACTACCCACAAAGTGTTAAACGCGCCTAAAGAAGTTTTTACTTCAAACATATTTTTGAATTCCAGTTTCTTCTTTATTTTTTCGTGTAGTAAAAAAAGAGGCCTTTCCAGAAAATAAAAGATATAGGTTATAGTCGTGAAAATATCCTGAACATTGTTAAGGTAAACAAATATATTAGTGTTTTTTTTTGAGAAATTCAACACTTTATTAAAATTTCCAAGGAATGGGTAATTATTTTGAAACATTTTCCTGTCGTACTTCACAAAATGCTGCTACTTAGCCAATTATTCTATCTTAAATTATACTGTTCAGGATGACGGTAACCTCATGTAAACAGCGACCTGAGGTTCATGAAAGGCAGTGTTAAAACTCTTGGGTATTTCTGTAAATAAACTCTTCTCTGTAGAGCGTATACGCAGCGGACGTCAAAGGGACGGCAAAAATAAAATCAGTTGGTTTGTATAAGTGTGCCTTCTTACGTACAAATTATTCCTCTAAATCAGTTGTAAAATAAGGGTGTTCCACCCTTAAACTGATAGATTTGCTTGGCTGTATAATTACTTAAACTCCGGAAGAGAGTTTAGTTCCACAAAGTTTTCATCTTACGAATTTCTCCCTTCGCCGTTCTTCTCGGAACATCTTTCTTTCTATACTTTGCTCCATCTTGTAGAGAAAGTTTAGCGACCCAGAAAGGTCCACGCCATGGCGGTCCTCTTTCCTTCAGTTCCACGTGCACCATAAAATTCAGAATATTAATTTTTGTTTTCAATCACAGGTTTATGCACAAGCTACTAGTTTTATAATTACCTATTCCACAGGCTTCCCTAGGGTTCTAGAAGCGCGTACAAAGTCAAATTCCTTTGCTTAAGCAGATAAACACGTTCTAATTTTCATAACCTCTGCACCGACAAGATTTTTCTCACAAAAGGTGATGGAGCTCGTTAAAATCTGTTAATGCGAAAGTTTGTATGTCTCTAAAGTGAACAGTTGAAGTTAATTATCAAACTTGGAGTCACTTTGTATCCATGGCAACTTACTTCCTGCGCCTTCAGTCAGACTGTATTTGTATCCATGGCAACTTACTTGTGAACGGCTTTTGTTTCTTTCGGAGAGCTCCTGCATTCAAATGATAATTGAAATCTTGAGTTAATACGAAATTCCTCGCGATGAATGGAAGGAAAGTAAATTGTTGCATCGTGGGTTATGTCATTGATTCGGGCGGTTCCCGCTCACAGTGATTTGCATAAGCGCCTTTCACACTGAGAGCAAACTGTTGGCAAGTATTTCTGCTCGGTTCATAAGCCCTTAAGGCCACTATCAGCAGTAAGCTTCCCCCCCTTGTGGATTAAAACAAAATTATATAACAAGAGCGTATCTCCGAACTGGGTAGTGTTGAAAGATGAGAGCTCGTTTAGGTCTCCAGATAAATGTGTGTGAAAGTCATATGAGTGTAAAAGAGAGGTCCACGTCTGTTGTATTTAAATGTGCAGCCTAATTAAAAAACGAAATCAGATATCCAAGTATTTTAAAGGATAATTGGTGTGTGGTTGCTTTTAAATTCTATGCACTAAATAGGAAATAAGAAAAGGGATAAGGAATGAGAGAAGGAAACAAATAAAGAAGAAAAGAAAATGAACAAGAAAAGAAGGAAAAGGAGATGAACAAGAAAGAAGGAAAATATAATTAAAAGGAACAGAGGAAAAATGAAATACAGAAGAAAATAAGAAAATTACGCTCCTGAGATAAATACCAATTTCCACGTTCCTCTCCAACATCTGGTGCCGAAACACACCCTTAGACTGCAAGTGAGTAGTAGTAGAATTAGGTTAAGGGCGCAAAACTGCTGAGGTTATCAGTGCCCTTACAAAGGTATAAGGTCTACACAGTTAAAATCAACACACTAAACCGGAAAATAGTGTAAAAACTGCCAATAAAATGCTAAAACTAAATCATAAAGAAACACTGAAATCAGGTGTCGAGCTGCCCATAGCGCTAAGGCGGATGAAAACTAAAACATACTCCACGGCACTCAGGTTGACCGCCAACGACTTCTGGAGGGGATGGACTAAGTACTACCTATTGGAGCTGAGAGCATTCCATATGGTACTACGCCCACGCACCGGAAGAGCTGAAATCCAAATTGGCGATGTCGTGCTGCAGCAGGAAGATCATGATCCACATCATTATATGTGTAAATTAGCACGGGTGATGAATCTTCGCCTGGGCCGAGACGACATATCAAGTACGGATATTCTAAGGACAACAAACGGCTTGGAGATTGCCCGACCCATTCATCTGGTCATTACTATCCAAATCGGGACTGACCAGGGTGGAGAGGATGTGGGGGAACCGACATCTAGTGAGAACTTGGGAAACAGAGTTGCAGTGCAAAACCATCTTGTGTTATATTATTGTGACCAGAGATTAAAGTGAGATAAAGTTAAGATTTATTGTACATCTGTGTTATTTACGCTCTTGAAATAACTACCAATTTCCACGTTGCTCTTCAACAAAAGGAAATGAAGAACAAAAAAGGCATTAAAGAATATGGGAAATAAAGAACAAACAAGGAAACAACGAAGAAAAAGGGGAATAAGGTAGAAAAAATGAAATAAAGAAGAAAAGGGTAGTAAAGGAGATAAATTAAATAAAGAAGAATAAAAGGAAATCAATAAGAAAAAACAAATAAGGAAGAAAAGTAAAGAAAAGGTAAGAAATAATGGAAGAAAAAGGAAGGAAAGAGAGTGTTAGTAAAATTCATTAATGAGCCAAGATAAAATCTGTGTAAATGGCTTTATTGGATATTTCTTTGAAGGTTCACTGAAAGTATCCTTTTAAGAACTCATCGCTATGTGATGGTTTTGAAATTTGTTCTACGAGGGCTGATCAACAGAGACTGAGACTGATTTTTTTCACAACAATCCAATGTTTACATGATCTTTCCCAGGCGACCGCAAAGTGAGATTTGTGGTGGACAACATGGCGTTGGGGCGGGTTTTCTCCGGGACCTCCGGTTCCCCCGCCATCTCATTCCACCGGTGCTCCATTCCTGCGGTGCCGTATGTAGTAAAAGCGGGCGTTAAACACTACACATTTCATTTACATGATCTTTTTCAAAGTAGTCCTCTCCTACTTCAATGCACTTTTATAGCATCTCTGCCGGTCCTTGAACACGTGCTGCAGACCAATCTTTGTCAGGTCCTTGAGAATCGCCTCTCTTTTCTTGAGCACTGCTTCAGAGTTCTCAAATTGAATACCCCCAAGTTTTGCCTTTAGTGATGGTAATAAAAAAGTCACAGGGTGCATGACTTGATTTGTGACATGAGGCCACCCAGCTCGAGAAAGCTCTGGTCGTTTCTTTGCAATGTGCTTCCTCAGTGTATCCAATACTGACGTGTGGCTTTGTGGGTTCGTGAAATTAAAAGTCCAGGTTACAAACACTAAAAATTGCTCTTTATTTCCCTAGAAACACAATTACGTCACAATTACAGGGTCTCCCAAATGTCCTTGAGTGCCGCCGCTTTCTGCAACGCGTTTAGAACGTCTGCGGCCCGTCCCAGGAGGCTGGCTATTAGCTTTGCGGCCTCTTCCTCTGGTGACCACTTGTTGTGCTTGGTCACCTTGTCGAATTGGCGGCGGAAGACTTCGAACGTCGACGTGCCATCGTACTTTGGCGGCGGCCTTGAAAACCTTCAACCTCCTGCCGACGATGTCCTCTACCATGGCACTCAGGGACTTGGTGTTGGTGTCGGCCTTTCCCTCCAGGTCGTTAACGCCACTCGCCAGGTCTTCGACGCGCTCGGCCAACTCCGTGACGTCCTCCCTTACGCCGGCCAACTTCTCAAATTTGGCGGTGAGGGCTTCGTTCGCAACCTTCATTTCAGGTATTTCGGACTTCCATTTACGTGGCCATGCTGTCTTTCGCTGCTTTTATTTCCGCGGCAAGGATGTTATTTGCCGCCTCTGTCTTCGCAGCGAGGTTGTCATTCGCCGTCTTTATTTCTTTCATCACGGCGGTGAGGTTGTCGTTAGCCGTCTGCATTTCTGTTGCCACACTATCGTTCTCGTTTCTTTCAGTTCCTGTAGAATCTTTTCCAATGCAGCCTCCATGGTGGTATGTCTCACTCCTGACACCAATTATGGCTTTTTAGGTTCGTGGAATTAAAAGTCCAGGATACAAACACTAAAAATTGCTCCTTATTTCCGTAGAAACACAATTACGTCACAACTACACATACAACTTGCAAGGTCATCGACCACAAACAAAGTCCACTTTTACAGCTGTTCACACGCACGCGTCCAATTTACCGAATGATTGACACTGGCAGGCGGCGGCAACTTTTATAGCTACCAACTATTCCAGAAATAGGAATGCTCTCAAACAATCATGATGGCGTTAGAAGAAAGACGAACTCTCCGGAAATCTGTCTCCTACCCCCACCCCTACCGTTTCGGTAAGCTTTTATCTCCGCACAGTACTGTCCGTCTCTTTGAACTCGCGCCAGTTAGCCGCAACAATGCCTTCGCGACAGTATACTGCTGTAACAGTAGTGTGATGGGGAACTACCTGCTGGTAAATCATTCCATTACAGTCAAAAAATGTGATCACCATCACTTTCCCTGCAGATGGAACAACTTTTGCCTTTTTTGGTGTTCGAGAAGCTGGTGATTTCCATACTGTGCTGGCTTATTTTCCTTCAGGATCATAATGATGCTGCCATGACTCATCACCGATGATAGTCAAAACTTAGGGGTAATTGAAGTTGAGAACTCTAAAGCAGTGCTCAAGAAAAGTGAGGCGATTCTTAAGGACCTGACAAAGAATGTCTGCATCACGTGTTCAAGGACTGACAGAGACGCTATATAAAGTGCATTGAAGTAGCAGGGGACTACTTTGAAGAAGATCATGTAAACATTGAATTGCAGTTATAAACATGTGTGAAAAAAAAATCAGTCTAGTCTTTGTTGATCGCCCTTGTATTTGTACCAACAAGCCAATAGCGACTTCTCATTTGAGGTAAGAATGCCTGGTAAATGTAGTGTCCCCATGGAAACTAAGTCGTCATTTCGTTTGTTTCACAGATAAGTTTAAGGTTAGAGATATGAAACAGTTGACGAGCAAAGGTCGGCTGTTCCTCTGTTTTTACTTTTCGATGAACACGTGATATCATTTTCACCACGCTCCGCATTACAACAACAAAAAACAAGAGACAAACGGGGCGCGAGGTTAATGTCACATAGAAATTTTTTGTTGCCCCCTTTTTTTTTCTCTCTCCCTTTCCGGACCCGGCGCCATTATTAAGGGAGATGGACCCAACACAACTCAGGACTGTAAATTTTAAATTCTAAAGGTCGCATCTCCACAAATTTAAAATAATGCGAGCAAAGCACAAAACTGTGTTGTAGTCCTCGCTTGATATATGCCTCATTTAAAAACAGAAAACGATGTCAGGTATACTGTTGTTACTTCGGGGAACTGAAAAGCGAAAATTCATATACTTATAAGGAGAAAGGCCTGCGGACAATAACCATTAAAGCGGTGAAATGTACTTGTTGCAGTAACAATACAGATTGTAATGGAGGTTGGTGGCACTTTTATGTTTTGGGTAATAGAAAATAATATAACACCCGGCCATTTTTGTATACGTGAAACTCTCAGTGAAACAAAGCTCAGAACTGGATAAAACAAAAGGTAGAGGGGAGGAAGATATTATGAAATATTCGGAAAATATGGAATACAACGATTTCGGCTTTGCTGCTGCTGTCATGTGGGAGAGCCAAGAAGTAGTCAAGAAAGATTTCCATGATGCACTGCAGTGAAAACTGACAGCTTGTTGTCATTTCACTCGTTACAGAATAAAGTGTGTTTTGTGATATTCAAACGTTTTAGGCAAAATTTCAAGCATTTTAACCCTTTAGTACACATGTGACTTGAACAGCGGTTTTAAGTGTAAAGTACACCAAGAGAAATGATGTTTCTTATACTGTGGTCGATTTTAGCTGGGGTTATATTGTCCATTACTTGAAAGGATCATTGCTCAAGATGCCGTGTCGGGTTTTATGGAATACCAGATATGTCTAATAGCGGACGTAAAAGCATAATACTCCATGCAACCGTACAAAATATACTGAATAGACATAAAGCCACATGAGTTTTGAGAAGCTAAACAGTTATCATTAGTTATAGCCAAATTTAAATAAGTAATTTATGTGAAATGCAAACAAAACCTATTGTGTAAATAATCATTTCTTCCAAACTAGCCTTGTGTATGCTAAGGTTTGAATGAGTAGAGCCAGACTGAAAAATTCAGTGACATAGCCGGGATTTGAACCACGGATCTCCCGCTTTCCGTGCGGTTGCTCTAAACCACTGAGCTACTATGGCCAACATGCCGACATGAGAGCCAAGTCAGATGGAGTATTTAATATCATGTCGGCAAGTTGGCCATGCTACCTCAGTTGGTTACAGCAACCGGACGAAGAGTGGGAGATCCGTGGTTCAAGCTATGGCATTGAATTTTTCAGTCCGGCTCTACTCATTTAAAATCTTTTTTTGCTGTTATTCTTGACTTTCTCTATGATCTGGGCGAATAAACATCGATTTATCCATGTTTTGTCTGTTTCTATTCACTCAATCAATCATTTCATTGAGTTTTGAAAACTAAAAACTTAGCAGCTGAACGACATTTCAAAGACGTCACCTAGACAACAGGTTTCAAAACATTTGACTATCACTTAAAGTCTACTGTATTCCCATATTCCCTTATACCTTCATGTTTTATCTCTTGTACATACAAAGAGAATGGGATTTCAAAGTCGTCACTTAAACAACCAGTTTTAAATCATTTGACTATCACTTAAAATCTGCCGTATTTCCTGGTAACTACAATAAGTTCATCTCAATGTAAATAGAGCAATAGGTGTTTGTACAAGAGTAAGTTTTTATTCTTGAGGTTTTCATATGCGCTAAGGAAACTGCCAAAACCAAACATTAGTCATGTAAATAAGGTTTTGACCGAAAATGCCTCAGTGAGCACAGAACAGAAACGGAACACGCGTTTGTGTTGAGATAAGTGTGACGATAAGAAGGGAGAGAATGCGTTGAAAGGATCCGTGTGTAAGATTAGGTGGAAAGCAGAAGGAGGTATACACAATCCAAAGCTGATCCGGTGTTATCAGATACTGTATTCATCAAATCCTGTTAGAGAAGCGAGCAGGTGCAACCGTGAGGGCTGGGAATCTTACAACTCACGTTTTGGAGAAACCCATATATTCCTCTCTCTACTTTAAGATTAACATTGTGTTATTGTTAATGTTATTGTAGTTACAAAGGAATATAGTAGAGTTTACTTGATAGTCAAATGTTTTAAATCTAGTTGTCCAGACGATGTCTTGGTAATTCCGTTCTCTTTGTATATCCAAGGGATAAAAATGAAGGTACAAAGCAATATGGGAATACAGTAGGCTTTAAGTGATAGTCAAATGTTTTAAAACTGGTTTTCTATGTGTGTACCTTGAAATTCCGTTCTCTTTGTATGTGTCCAAAGGATAAAAAAATGAATAATAAACAATAACTTCTCATTTCAGAGCAATCAAACAAATAACACGGAACATCTGGGAAATAGTTAATTCTTCAAAAAGAAATCTGTGTGTTTTAAGGAGACCTACATTTTTATAATAGGATTTTGTATCTCACTTTTTGAGGCAGAGTGGTTTATAAGATTCAATATCTAGAAATTCTGTTGTATTTCAATATTTATAATTTTACACAATTACTATTTCACTATTTTTCACAATTACTAATACAGGTTGTCAGGTTGTTTCAACGATTATAGCTGTTACGTAGTTTATAGCTTAACTAGTCGGAATTTCGGTGTCACAGCTTCGAAATTCTGTTAGGTATTATTTTATGCAGCATTAAATATTACATTATTTTGTGATTAGACAGCGCAGGAATCACTGGTGTGCGAACCTCAAAAGTTGTTATTGAGACACACCGGTCACGAAAACAAAAACAGTAGTCCTTGCACTTTATCAGTGACCCTAGCCTATTTTTCAGGTAATGGGGCAAAGGACAGTTATTTGTGAAAAAGTCGACTAATAACTCGGACAGTTGCGAGGTTATTCTTCAGTGTAGCACTACACATTCCGTCCTAACTGGGAGGATATTGCACGTACTTAGATCGCAAATCCAAGTAATATGGAGCGCTATACGAACGCCGAAATGACTGATATGGTTTTGATGGATGAAAGAGCTGAAGGGAGTTCAAAGAACGCACGATTAATTTAATTTCATTAAAAATATAAATTGTAAAAATAGTTACATCAACGTTAATATTTATTTGTTTAACTTCAGAGCATTTTGTTATGATCTTAATTGTACAGTACTTTCAACCACTTACTGTAAATACCAACAGCTTCCTTTTGAGTTACAAATGCTTTATTTATTATTATCAAACATGTTAAATAAAATGCTTGTCTCATTGTATAAGCCATTTAGTTTTGGTTAATTTATCTACAATTCTTTGATGTTGTTTTCTGTTCTGTTTATCATTTAATGCTTCCATCCTCAACCTCACTAGCGTTAACTTCCCTCTTAAAGGTATACATATCTCCATGTGCTTATTTGCCATCATGGACTGTTATAACGGAATTTTGGAACTCGTTAAACACTAATAAGCAATAATTCAGCAATAGCCTCTTTATTGCGCTTTCATAAGCCAAGGAAATTCTTCATAGTAGCAAGCTACTGCGGAGTATGTCGGTATATTTAGAAACAGCTGCAGCACGCGGCATGGCGTGTGATCTATACCTGCGAACTCCGTCAGCAGGAGGCACGCTTCGTTTTTCCTATCACTTTCTAATTCACACTCATTCTGGAGCATTTTTATGCAGCTCTATTGACGGTAAAAGCTACCTATATGTGTCACATAGAAGCGGAGCAACTACTTCTATATATTCGTTCGGTGTCCTTTTTATAACTGAGGGATTGAACAATTTATTTACAGATATTTTATTTTTTTATTTTGTCTGCCCTTAAAACAGAGCTACAAAGAAAATAAATTTAAATTTAAATTCGTCATTAACCTTGTTGAAGATAAGATGAGATAGGCATCGAATTGAAGATACCAAATGACTTATTCGATATTCAGTCCGAACTGTTAAAGGTGTCCAAGAACAGCCCAGCATAGAATTCAAGTGTGCGTTCAGAAATCCCTGCACTCAACTCAGTGCTTACCTGGGATGGTCCCTGCCCGCAATTCGAACTTCACCCTGTGGTCGCCGGTAAAGTCTGTCTAGTTCACGCGAGTGCAGTTGCCTCACAAAGGAAACGGACCCACTAATGACCATCATAAATCTATCTACACACTTCAAAAATGGAAAACTGTCGTTGAGGACCAATAGCAACCCTAATTTTCTGGAAGTGACAGTCGCATGTTTACTCCACGTGGAGTCTCAGTTGCCAAAGTTCCAACTTCCAGTTGATCTGTTTCATTACGTGCAGAACTTCGTTGTGTCACGATGTGGAGACCACGGGAGGGAAATGCAGTGGTAAATTCAAATGAAGTAATAGATAACTTTTAGTCAAGTGAAAAGAATCAAAGTGAAGACAATAGTGTGAATGAATTAAAAAGTGTTGAAGGGCCGGGTTATGTTACTGGTCAGGCCAAAAAAAAAAAAAAAACATGGTTAAAATGGGAACTCTTTCTAAGCATATTCAAGCGTTAATTTTGAACACATATAAATATGTTGCTGAAAAATAATCTTGGTAAGGGGTCATGCAATGAACCTAATAATTTCTGGGTATTCACAGAAATACAGGGAGAAAAATTGTGACGAAAGGAATACCAAAGACGCAGATAAAGTGTGAAAACAAAAGGAAACATCTCTCTAAAGTTTCGATAATATCACATGCAACATAATTCGCCGAGTAATTTATAGATTCTATGCAAAAGGGAGAGCACCCACCTTAGATGAATTGTTTGCACATTTGTAAGAATTTTTTTATTTTCCTTATGGGCGCTGCACTTTGTGCGGTCTCCTAAAGGAGCTGAGTTTCAAATGCCGCACCTTGAATAATATAACGGTTATAATGGAATCCAGTAAAACGGTAGCTTGGCGATATACGTGGTCTGTTCAATAAAGAATGATAATAATCCTTTACGGTCATAATTATTGCACTAAAATTCACTCTTATTATATCTTTTTTAGCTTAATATGAAAGAAACACCCCGTAGTAGTTTCATATTTAGTATCCCTGGTTCCCGCCTGTGAGAACGAAGCAAATTCAGACATGTTCAGTATCGCCTACCGCTGCAATGGAGGTAACATGCAGTTAAATTTGGTGTTAGAGGAACATCCGGAGTTTCTATCAAATGTAATCACTGCTGATGAAACTTGGCTACATAATTTTGATTCTAAGAGCAAACAGCAAAGCTCAGTGTGGAAATCTCCTTCATCACCAACCCCCAAAGAAGCAAAAGTGGTTGCTTCTGCTGGGAAAGCTATGGTCATCTCATTCTTTAATATTCGTGGAATGGTTTATCAGTATGTTGTAGCTGCACACACATATCAGTAACTGGACCATCCACCAGGGATGTTGCAAGTCCATATCATGCGCAAAAGACAACATTTCCGTGAAGCACGGTGGATGCTGCAACACGACAATGCATGGCTGCATATTGCCAATGTTGTTGAATATCTTGCAAAAATCAACGTGAAGTGCGTCCCTCATCCTCCCTATAGTCAAGATTTAGCCCCATGTGACCTTTTTCTATTCCGTAACTTGAAGAAACGCCTTCGTGGGAGGCATTATCCATCATGAGAAGCAGTGGTGAAGGCTGCGGAGGCGATTTTGAAGGATCGCTCAAATTGTTTTCAGCATGTCTTTGAAGACTGGCAGGAACGCTGAGACAAGTGCATAGTACTCAGGCAAGACTATTTTGAGAAGAACCATCAAAATTATGAGGTTGAGTAAAGATACGTTGTCAAAAAATTTGTGATCATTCTTTATTGAACAGCCCTCGTATATATGACTTAAGATAATTTATTCAGACGAAACCTCGTACGATACCCATGACGTATTGAGAAAGGTGGCTACCTTGCAGAAAGGACTGGGAGAAGTAGGGTCGGTGTTTGAAAACGATTATAAGGGTTTGTCAAAGGAGGCGGCCGAACTGCAGACGCGTTAACTAAACAGACTTTATGAAGAACTGAGGGCACTTGTCCTTGAACCTTGTAACCTCCGTGGATGCTTTACTTCATCCCTTCCTCCTGGAGGTGTTAACCCGGTTGGGTCGTTAGTGACTCATTATTTTGTGTTTATTTTCTTCTTTACACCTGCCACATTTGAGTGTCATCCTGTTGTGCCAACATTTATCAGACTTGTTGCACCTTCTGTACCAGCATTATGCAGCATCACGATCACAGAGCGCTCCCCCCCTGCCTCTCCCACAAACGAAATACATCGTTTTTTCCCCTTTTCCATTCTTATCTGAAACAACATGTATATATGCATTCAGTCGTCGTGGCGCTGTTAATGATTTTACTTGTTCCGCACCTTATCGGCATGGCTTTACATTCGTTTCTTATTATTTTTATTCACTCCTTGTTATATTCTCTCCCTTTGTACGTGTCCTCCCATACATTCGCTCTTGTCTCCAATTTGCTCACCAGACAAACACGCTCTCCCCCCTCACCCCTGGGAGTCAGTTTCTCGTCGTCTCCAGTTTGTTTTTCTAATGAGGCGGAGGAAGCAGTGGCGGCTGGTTGAATACTCTCCCTGATTACTCTCGCCCGCGGCCTTCTTTTGTTTCAGGTATGTAGTACCTCCCCGTTGTTTATTCGGGGTTAGCTGACGACCAAGATGTGAATCAAATTCGATTCAAATACCGCCGATTTGGTTCTGAAGACACGTTTGGCGACTTCTGTTTTTGTCTCGTGACACTAGGAAGGTTGAACCTCAGCTGTAGTTTACTTCATCAATTAACACTCAAAATAAAACACCACTCATTAGCGTGCCTACGTTTGTAGTTCTGGTAACGAACTTTTAGATATAGATGTTTATTTCCCATTATTACAGAATGGTTATTACACTTTTGTCAAACGGGACGTTGTTACTCATTTTTTATCTCTTGCATATACAAAGAGAATGAAATTTCAAAAACATCACCTACACAACCAGTTTTAAAACATTTGACTATCACTTAAAGTCTACTGTATCCCCATATTCCCCTGCACCTTCACTTTTTATTTCTTCGACATACAAACAGAACGGAATCTCAAATACGTCACCTCGACAACTAGTTTTAAAACATTTGACTATCACTTAAAGTCTACTGTATTCCCATATTCCCTTGAACCTTCAGTTTTTTATCTCTTGGACACACAAAGAGAAAGGAATCTCAGAGACGTCACCTAGACAACTAGTTTTGAAACATTTGAATATCACTTGAAGTCTACTGTATTCCCATATACCCTTGTGCCTTCAGTTTTTTATCTCTTGGATATACAAAGAGAGGGAATTTCAAATACATCAACTAGACAACCAACTCTAAAACATTTGACTATCACTTATTCTACTGTATTGCCATATTCGTACGATAAACTTAGTAATAACATAATGTTTATCTTGTTCAAACAGAACTTTTTTTGTAAGACAGACATACACTTAAACTCTAAAGAAGGATCAGTAATGAGATGACTAAATATTGATATTTACGTAATGGTTTCGATGATGGCTATGAATGATTTAGACATTAAATGGCGTGTTAATGCGGACGAATATCGTGTACCTTGTAGCCTGAAGGCGACTGCCACATAATTAGCATACCTCATGTTTGGTTATAATTACGCAGCGCTTTTCCATACAAACAAAAATATCCCTCTGTGAGAGCGCCTTCTGTGTGTGACGGTTTTCCAAAATGCCTACCATGTTCCTGCCATTCTGAAACTGCTAATAACGGATTTTTAGTATTCAAATAAAGCAGAGATAAATCGGGTAATGTAACCAGGTTACTCAAAGAATTTTTAATATTAATTAAAGACAAACAGAGGCTTTCAGAAAATAATTAATCACTTTTAATCGTAGATTTATGGACTTGGGATTATTGGCTTAGGATTCATTGCAGCACTCAGACTGAAATGAAATAAAATGCTGGAAAAACCTTTTATATTTCTTACACCAGGCAGAGTTGTGTAAAACTTTACTCTTACTGTATTTAAAAATCTGTTGTTCTGTATTCACACCACTTCCCTACTTTCTCTACTGCTTCAAGATAAACTTTATCCTATGATTTGCTTAATTGTACTTAAAAAGGAATACATCCTGTACAAATACATTAAATTGCTGACCTAAGGTTTACTCGCTCAGTTCCCCTGGCCATTGCCTTTGGTTTTCCTGAGCAGCTTATTGTTATTTCTTCCTGACCTTATCTTCTTTTAACCTAATTAACTTTTCTCTTAACCTGTATAATAATTCTCCTATACATCTATTTTACTTTTCTCTCATGACCGTTAACATACTTAGCGCCACTATCTCTTTGCTTACGCTGTTCCATTTCTTACCCCATATTTTTCTCCTGCAATTTGTTAACTTCTTACATTCTGTCAGATAATGAACAGTGCTCTCTTCATCTCCACTAAATTCGCATATCCCTACCTCGTTACTTCTCAACACTTTTAGATATATTATTCATGCTCTCATCCGTGCTATGCCTTCTCTTCCAGTTTTGTCACATTGATATATATTGTTGCCTACCCCATTCTGTCTTTAATTGCTTCTAAAATTTCAAAGCTTTCTTTTCTTCCATACTTTCCCATATCTCCTCTCTATCTATGTCTTGTACCCTGGTTCTCACTTCCTTCCAAAAACCGCTATGATTTGACTCTTCTGCTCTCCATAAATCTACCATGCCTATCTTCGATATCGTTCTTTCCAATTCCAACCACCAACTATGTGTTCTTACTGTGTTTTTTGTTGCTTTATGCACAGATTCAATAATTCCCCTTTCTGCCCCTTAAAACACTTATACCAGAATTTCAGTATTCTTTCTATTATTATTCCCCTCCTTTTTGTATTGCCCAACTTTTGTAATGCCACTTCACTTGGTGCCGGTTATGTCAGACCTAGTAGTTCCTTACAAAACAGTACATACATCTGCTCTAATTGTGTACATATTTCTGATGTGTCCCATACCTCCACTGCGTACATTGTTCTGGATTCAACGACCGCTTCATACATTCTTTCTAACCATCTAACTGACATCTCCAGTTTATGTTTACATATTCTTACCCCTGTCATTGTCGCCCTGCCATTAGCTATCATTTTTCTGTCTTGTGCAGCCCACCCTCCACTGCTACACATCCTTACACCACTTCTCCCTTTTGATCTCCCATGAACCATTCCTCTCCTCACTCTCGATCCTCTTTTAAATACTTTTTCTGTTTGTTCTTAATCCCCAGTCAGTGCAAAACCTATGAATTGCTTCAATTGATTTCTGTAGAACTACTACAGAAATTGCTCCTACCGTTAAATCATCCACATACAGTAGTCCAGGAATCTCTTTGTTCATAATTATTGGGAAATGGGCACTGCTTCCATTAACCCTATCTATTACGTCCTCTATAAATAAATTGAATAGTATGGGACTCAATTTACAAAAGAATACAGTAGACTTTAAGTGATAGATGCGTTAAAACTGGTTGTCTATGTAACGTCTTTGAAATTCCGTTCTCTTTGTATGTCCAAGGGATAAAAAAATGAAGTTATAAGGGAATATTCGAATTCAGTAGACATTAAGTGATAGTCAAATGTTTTCAAACTGGGTGCTTAGTGATGTGATTCTCTTTGTCCAAGAGACAAAACATGGCATATCCGCTTTCTCTTAGGGTTTGCCACACTAAAGTCAGCTCCTTTGAAGACTTCTTGAATGTTTATCTCGATTAAGGTGAAGGAGCTTGTTTTAAATAATTAATAAGGGCGGATATAAGACATTCAAATTGGTTGAGGTTCTACTTGATCCTGGGTCAGCGGGAAGACGCGTCATCTCCGTTCGTGGAACATGTCACGTGTAAACGAATTACCTCCAAGTTCGCCAACATCAAACACTTGGAATGCTGAGAGGTGTTTGCCTTCAAGGAGAATCCTTAACTAGGCTCGATCCCAGGGGTTCCTAATGACCCCCCTCCGCCACCGTACGAATTTAGAATTCTTTGAAAAGCTGCGGTACAGCAAAGAAATTCAATTTGCAACGGCTACGTACGCAGTTGCATACTAAAACAAGAGAAACACGCTTTTACTTGCGTATCCAAGGACGGAATTTGCCATACGTCCGTTTAAGGGGAAGGTAGACATATTAAAAATAAGTTCTGCATTCCCGCGCGACAGCGAAACGCAACAAAAGAAACTCTGCATTTTCCAACAATCAGACAAAAAGATTTAAAGGAAAACAGCCCATCCCAAGTTACACTTTCAGTGAAATAGTTATGGAGAAGTTTCTTCAGAATGGATCAAATGTTTGTGATTAAAATGAAGCTTTAAAATATTTTCAGATAATATTAGCCGTACGTCTTCTATTTTCCTCAAAGAGAAATACGGTTTTCATTTGTGGGCATACCAATAGAACGTAATTTCAAAGGCGTCACCCAGACAACCAGTTTTAAAACATTTGACTATCACTAAAAGTCTACTGTTTTCCCATATTCCCTCGTACTTTACTTTTTATCTCTTGGACATACAAAGAGAACGTAATTTCAAATACGTCACCTAGACAAGTTTCAAAACATTTGACTATCATTTGAAGTCCCATATTCCCCCGTACATTCATATTTTACCTATTGGACATACAACGAGAACGGAATTTCAAAGACGTTACCTAGACAACCAGTTTCAAAATATTTAACTATCACTTAAGGTCTACTGTATTCCCATATTCCCCCGTACATTCATTTCTTATCTCTTGGACATACAAAGAGAACGTAATTTCAAATACGTCACCTAGACAACAAGTTTCAAAACATTTGACTATCATTTGAAGTCCCATATTCCCCCGTACATTCATATTTTACCTATTGGACATACAAAGAGAACGGAATTTCAAAGACGTTACCTAGACAACCAGTTTCAAAATATTTAACTATCACTTAAGGTCTACTGTATTCCCATATTCCCCCGTACATTCATTTCTTATCTCTTGGACATACAAAGAGAACGGAATTTCAAAGACGTCACCTAGACAACCAGTTTTAAAACATTTGACTATCACTTAAGGTCTACTGTATTCCCATATTCCCTTGTACCTTCATTCCTTATCTCTTGGACATTCAAGAGAAAGAAATTTCAAATACGCCACCTAGACAACCAGTTTCGAAACATTTGACTATCACTTAAAGCCTACTGTATTCCCTTATAACTAAAATGAACAATAAGGTGATATTTATTTTGAAGTAAATATAAATATAAATGTTTTTCAGTACAGTTTGTACAAAAGTAGGGAAAGCCATAATGGGTGGAGAAGTTTGGTTCTTACTATCCAGAGGGACATATATAAGTTTGCAAAATGTTCAATTTTATTGTACATTCGCAAAAAATTCTACAGGTTTTTTCCAAGTAAAAAATAACATTTTACGTAAACAGGCTTTTGTTAACCAGAGAATTAAATTTCAAGTGTATTACGAGCTTGACAGAGAACCAAGGAATAGTGTTCTGTTTGAAGAAGGAGCTCTAATTCCCCCATTAATTAGCAGAATCGCACTGCCGCCAACTTTGAGAGACTACAAATACAAATAAAGCAAATATTTGTACAGTGCTAATAAATTAAGCAAATATGAGCACCAGAAAGGGCAAATAAGAGAGAGAGGTATGTACGGCAGCGGCATCTAGAATCCTCCACCGGCCAATTAGAGCCCTAAAGACGCATTGCGCAAGACAAAGGAACGTTACGTAGACTTCATTTTTACTATCTCTTATTAGGGGTTTGATTATTCAAGGAGTTTTGTTTTTCTCTGTTGTAGAACCGTTATTCGTTTTTTTCTACTACTCATGCAAAAGAGACGGTAGAGTAAAGGCGTCAATTAGAAACCAGCTCTCTAAAAATGTGACTATCGCTCAAAGGCTGTCGTAATAAACAAACACCTGTATAGAACAACAAGAGACGTTACGAGGGGAGAAAATCATGTGAACGTAATATAGGCTTATTTTTCTGTGACGCTGCAGACTTTAAAGCTATCTTTTACATGTAACTATAGTTTGTGACAATATTTTCGCTCCAAAGCGAACCGCTTTCTTTTGATGAGTGTGCTCTGTTTGCTTTAGAAGAGCGGCTTCGGGGAATGGCGGTTCAACAGAGAAATAAGAATGTTCCTAGCGCTTCTATTTTGTTTTTCTGTTGCTCTAAAGCCAAAACAAGATTCTGCTCCACCGCCAGCACCATTCAGAATATCTATGCGCGTATTTGTATCTGTGTCTGTGAACTGCAGCATCATCCAAGGATGCTATAAAATTTTAAAATAAAATTGCACACACTAAAAGCTCCTTACATGAAAAATCTTTGAAAATTTTGTTTAAGAAATGTTCTTAATAAATGAAATATATATCTTCAATTTTCTGGAAATGACTTCAGGAGTCATCTTCATTCTGAAAACGTTCGATACAAACGTAGTTACAAAGGAATTTGGGAATACAGTAGACTTCAGGTGATAGTCAAATGTTTTAAAAGTGGTTAGGTGACGTCTTTGTAACTCCGTTCTCTTTGTATGTCCGAGAGATAAAATCTGAAGGTATAAGGGAAGATAATAATACAGTATACTTCAAGTGATAGTCAAATGTTTTAAAAGTGGTTAGCTGACGTCTTTGTAACTCCGTTCTCTTTGTATGTCCGAGAGATAAAATCTGAAGGTATAAGGGAATATAATAATACAGTAGACTTCAAGTGATAGTCAAATGTTTTAAAAGTGGTTAGGTGACGTCTTTGTTACTCCGTTCTCTTTGTATGTGCGAGAGATAAAATCTGAAGGTATAAGCAACACCAACTCCAATACTCAGACCATAATACAGATTCCAAGATGGCGCCCGTCGAAGCCCAGCGACTCTGGTTACGCAGAATAGGAAACTATACACAATGGACATAATATAATCCATATTGCGGAGCAGCGAGGGAACTCCTAAGCATTTATCACTTTATACTTTCAACTAAAATGTGAAATAACATAAATAAATAGCATCATGACAAATTCTAAGAGCTTATAACATTATATAGTAGCACGACCAGTACTATGCATTTTCCACCTTATACTTCCAATCAAAATTTAATTTATAAGACGTGACAACTCATAAGCATTAAACACAGCAAACTTTATCTTATTGGACTGTATCATCCTATCGTCTGTAGCAAGTACTAACGTTTCTTTTACATTGTTTGCATGGTAACCTTTTCTGGCAAGGACATACTGCTTATACTATAATATTTAAGAGAACTCACCAGATTGTCCTGTTTACTCCAATTGTCACGTTTGAAGGTGTCAAGTTCCCTCACACTGCAAGATCCATTTAAAATTTTCCACTGGTAGGCTCATAATATTTCTTCTAGGTTATGAAATACTTTGAAACTTATTAAGTGAAGGAACATCAGTGAAGCTGGGATCTTGAATGTTATTGAAAAGAACGTAACTAATCGTCTTTAATAATGCCTATCAATGTGTTAAAATCTCCTCACCACTTCGGTTTTTAAGGACTCAAAACTGTCAATAACATCTTGTGCACACCAAATATTAAAATTATCTTCACTCTCTGCAAAATGTCTTGGATGCATTCTTCAGGATTTCGTCTTTTCTGGTTGAGCTTTAATGTGTGATAGGGTGGCTGATTCTTAAAAATCGTGGGGTAGGCATCATCTATTAATTTTGGTACTTTTCGAAGGGCACAAATTAGTTCACCATCATTTACGGAAAATGTCTTCCTTAACCTCAAAGCACTGTTCAAAATGATTAATACAAACTACAGTTTTGTCATTTACTTTAAAATCTTTACGATGTATGATCCTGATACACTTATCCCATTACGAGTTTCCTTCGCAAATTTAAATGTCGTGTCGTGTGAGGTATACTACCATAATTAGATTGCAGTTGGGAACACAACAACGATGCATTTCGACAATACTTCACAGTATATATTTAGGTAAACGTTATCACTTTATGTTAAATACTTATCTATAAACTAACTCGTTAGTCACTAATTGCCACTGTAATATGAATTACATTAATTCTTCAAACACACAATCAAATTAAACAAACACACACTTTACTCTGTAGATATAACCACAACATAACAAGCTGGGCCACGAGCGCCGCCATTTTTCCTACAATCGATTCTCGTATTATGGTCTGAGTATTGGAGTTGGTGTTGGTATAAGGGAATATAGGAATACAGTAGACTAACTGGTAGTCAAATGTTTCAAAACTTATTGTCTAGGTGATGTCTTTGAAATTCCTATCTCTTTGTATGTCCAAGAGATAAGAAAATGAAGGTACAAGGGAATATAGGAATACAGTAGACTAACTGGTAGTCTAATGTTTTAAAACTGGTTGTCTAGGCGACGTCTTTGAAACTACGTTCTCTTTTTATGTTCAAGAGACAAAAATATGAAGATACAAGGGGATATGGGAATATAGTAGGCTTTAAGTGATAGTGAAATGTTTGACAACTGGTTTTCGCATTGATAAATTCAGAGAAATGTAAATATCTTGACTACCTCGATGGTGCTGTGCCAATTTCAAGGCAACGTATCTGCTTAATACTTCACCAGCGTTCTACGAGTTCGTATCTCAGGATATTGCGTGGGTAGAAATTCAAAGTAAGGATAATACCGGAATCTGACTTTGATATATTTTAATACACAATATTTATTTTACCAAAGAGGTTGTCGACCAATGGAAACTAATATATAAATACCCGAAGTCAATGAATTTGAATCCCACATCAGGTGCTTCGATACTTGAGGCAAAAATTACGCTGCGTCGTGTTCCACCGGCTATCCGAGCAGAATGGTTCAGGATGCTTCCCATAATATCCTTCAGTATTCTCCTAATCACCTTTCTTTTTGCTAATGGCTCTAAGTTAAACACTGCTAGCTCTTAATACAATGTTGCCATTTTATTTCTAAATTTCCGAAATTTGCTTCTTTCCAATCTAAAGTCCCTCTATCTATTTCTAAGAAACACTCTCACATATTCCAACAATTCCAAGCCAGCTTGATACACCTAATCTGGCAACTTTGGATACTTTCACCCCTCTCGTTTCCTAACTGTCCAAGTCACTTCTAAAACTCTGCCTGACAACCAGCCGCCGCTAATTACTTTACATAATGTCCTCTTACACCGAGCCAAACTACAATCACAATCTACTCTTAAACCTAAACCCAACATTTAACACGAATGTACAAAGTATTTAAGTATTAACTTTTTGAACTTTTATTAAGTAATTTCTGTAGGGTAGGGCGGGCTATTCCGCTCACGGATCTATTCCGCCCGAAATATGCAAATTGGTTTACCGCCCAACAATCATGCGCGGCGATGACTTTCCTGCCAGTTCATTGTCAAGCTTGGTATTTGTGCTACGTTTCTATGAATTTACTTGAGGTTTTAGGCTGCTGTTTTAATAGTATTAACAGAAGAAGTTTACCAGGTAAGTAACTTACGCTGCTTTTTTGGCTTGAATAATAAATACCGTTTGTAAGTTAGGGTCTAGTGTCTGCAGATAGAGAGATTCTTTGATTGAAAATCAGTGTCAGTGTAGGTTATAGTTTGGGTTACGTCCATGCATAGCAGATGGCGTGTTTCTTTTATCATAGCTCTCACATGGTGCGCAAATTCAAAAGTACAACATTTGGGGCTATTCCGCCCAATCAAGGAGGGGTTACTCTCGCCCAGGTATTTTTCCCCTGTATTCTGTTAACATAACTATTTCTTATACAACTATTACTCAATTTTAATTGACCTTTTCAGATGGTACATTCATATAAACAAAGGAAGCTGGAAGGAAACTGGACGAGGATGACATTGCTCGTGCTGTTACGAGCGTATTAAACGGCGATGTAAGTATGAGAGGAGCAGTGGGCCTTTTCAGAGTACCTTGCTCTACACTGAAGGATCCTGTTCATGCACATCAACGTCAAGAAGCATTAGGAAGAGTAGTGTAAAAATCTGTTAGTCATCCTACAGTGTTCAGTTTGGAGGAGAAGAAAAATTTAGTTTCCTTGTTAAGATACTTGGCAGCAAGAGGCTTTGGATGTACACCGGAGCAAAAAGAAGAAAAGCGTAGACCTATTGGTAAAACTAAATTGTGGGGAATAGTGAGTCAAGTGATGACTTGGTTCCAGTCCAGATAGAATACATTGATGAGAAAGATGCTCCATGTAGATTTTGTGAGTTGAAGTTTTATTCTCCGAAATCAACCAAAGGAGTTTGGATCAAATGCCAGAAATGTGGACTATGGGTTTCACGAAGTGCGCGTTGGTGCCGTTGGTAAGAAAAACTTCATTTATGGCAAATACATTTGATTAGATTCGATTTTTACTGAGCATATTCCAAAATTTTACAATTTACAAATTTAGGCTTAATTTATTTGTGTTTACCTTGTTGCTACCTTGACTTACATGACACCCTGGTCTTCTGCTCTGCCAGGTTGCTCTTATCCCTAGTGCCTCTTTGTTACTTAATTAGTCCCTTTCTTACCCCTCATCTTCCTTTCTAATATTCTTTACATTTCTGGCCCAGTTTTGTTTTACTTTCTACAAGAACTCACCAATACTTCTTACCTTCTTCTCCTCCCTTCTCGTTAACATTTTTAAAGCTATTATCCTCTTCTCTATTTTCTATCATTTTCCTTCCAAATCTTTTTCTCCAAATTGCAACCTCCTCGCATTCTGTTACATAGTGTTCTATGCTTTCTTTCCCCCCACACAATTCACAAATTCCCTTTTGCCTACCTCTTATACCTCTTAGAAATATTGTTCCTTTTCTCATCCAAGCTAACCCTTCTCTCTCTTGCCATTCAACCTTACTCCTAAGTATTCAAATTCACTAACCACTTCTACCCTTTTGCCATTTAGTACCCACTTTTCATTAAAATACAAAAATACAGTAGGCGGTAATAACCCCAGGGCCGGGCGGAATAGCCCCGTTAATTCCAGGTTACAAATAAAATTAAATGACGTAATGAACGGAAAGCGCCGTACTTTACGTATCTCCTAACTTATCCCCTATGACGTCAATTCGCAAGAACCTGACGTAATATCATATTGTTTCCGTTTTGCGTTTAAATTGAGAGACATGTTCGAAGGAGATGAAAGGTTTGTGTTCTTCCCAGTTTCCTTTATGAAGGCAGAACGCGGTGTAAATGCGCATGACATTTATATAAATGTAAAATATCTGAAACGATGCCGTCAGCGCAAAGAAACAAAGGCACAGAGCCAGAGGGCGCGCTTTGTGCGAATGGCATGTCATCTGATAGCACGTGACACGTGCAGGCCGTCACATGTTAAACCTTCATATTAAAGGTAACAGTTCGGAATAATCCAGACAGAGAGATATGTATTTAAAAAAACTCTTTTTTTTATTAATGAGCTGCTCAGTTTTGCTCAGAGGTCTCTATCACCCTTGAGGTTCATTTACGTGTCGTAAATCTATGGAATGGCATCACTAGCTTCATCTCCCCTCCAGATGAAGTCGTGCCGCAACCGTGGTTACCACGGTAAGTTTAAGCGAATGTGTTGGATTATGGCACCGAGGGCACTCGGCACTGCGACCAATCTTCATCTATTTCAGAGGAAGACAGCTTCGAGAGTCGTGACGTATTTCAGCCGGGAGCAAGGCCTGCATTACATCTGACGTCAGACAAGAGACGTGTAGTACCCAGTTGCCTATATAAATGGCGCTCTGAGTAGAGAATCTAAGGGTTCACTGAGGTGTAGCGCACTCTATGGCAACAATGTACGAGGGCTGTTCAATAAAGGATGATCACAATTTTTTTTTTGACTACGTACCTTTACTCATCCGCATAATTTTGATGGTCCTTCTTAAAATAGTCACTTGTCCCAGCGTTTCTGCCAGTCTTCAAAGACATACTGGAAACCACTTTTTAAGAGATCCTTCAAAATCACCTCCGCAGCATTCACCACTGCTTCTGATGGATAATGCCTCCCACGAAGGCCTTTCGTCAAGTTAGGGAACAGCAAAACGTCACATGGGGCTAAATCCAGACTATAGGGAGGGTGAGGGATGCACTTCACGTTGATTTTTCCAAGATATTTAGAAACTACATTGGCAATATGAGGCCGCACATTATCGTGGTGCAGCATGCAGCCTGCTTCACGGAAATGTGGTCTTTGGCGCCTGATATGGTCTGCAATGTTTTCTGGACATCCCTATAGCACTCTCCAGTTACTGATGTGTGTTCACCTACAACATGCTGATAAACCATCCATGAATATCAAAAAATGTGATGACCATAACTTCCCCAGCAGAAGCAAACACTTTTGCCTTTCTGGGGGTTGGTGATGAAGGAGATTTCGACAGTGAGCTTTGCTCTTTGTCCTCAGGATCAAAATGATGTAGCCAAGTTTCATCAGCAGTGATTACGTTTGAAAGAAACTCCGGATCTTCCTCTAACATCAGCTTTAATGCAAATGTACTTTTGTTCGAGAATCAACATTCTTGGAACCCATCGCGCATAAACACGTCTCATGTGTAATATTTATGTCACGAACGTGTGGGCGGCACCCAATGAAATGTTAAGTATTTCAGAAAGTGATTTTAAGGTAATTCGTCGATCCGCTCTCACAGTGGAAGCAGCAGTGTTGATGTTTTCTTCCGTAAGAGCAGTAACTGGATGGAGCACCAGGTCCACCTTCCTTTGAAATTGACTGTCGCCCCTTTTTAAATATTTTAAACCACCTTCGACCTGTGCTGTAGAGAAGAACAGACACTCCATAGGCCTCCTGTAACATTGTATAGGCCTCGGCTGAAGATCTGTTGAGACGAAAGCAGAGCTTCAAAGCCGCACATTGTTCCTCGCGTGTTACCTCCATTGCAGTGTTAGGCGAAACTGAACATGTCTGAACTTGCCTGGTTCTCACAGGCGGGAACCAGGAGTACCAACAATGAACCTACTACGACGTGTTTGTTTCACATTAAACTAACAGAATATAATAACACTGAATTTTAGTGTGAAAAATTATGACCGCAAAAATGATGATCATTCTTTATTGAACAGTCCTTGTAGCTACGACGTATCTAATGAAATGATTTATTGAAGAACAAATATACACACAAGAAAGACTTGGCTGATTCTTACAAGAATATCTACCAAACCAGATATCTGAGGTTGTATTCACTTGTCGCACGGACATTGTGTATATCTGGCTCGACATATGTGTGCGAATAATCTTTCTTCTATTGTGAAATTACAACCAAACCCCGAAGTACCTTGTCGTATCACAATCTAACACGCAGCCTTCGATCATAATTTTTTTAGGCATTACGTCCTGACATTGATAAAGTAGTTAAAGAAAAATGAAACAGAAAGTATAGAAAAATGTCCACGTAATTTTGTTCTGAATGGGTCTGCTCTAATGTTCAGAGAAAATTACTCTATATTTTGTTTTATTTACTTTATAACATGCCTGACCTTGAGATAACCTACAAGTTAAGGTTTCATATATTTTCTCATAGCATAGGACATTCGAATGCAGGTCTACATACAGTTAAAGTTGATGTTAGAGGAAGATCCTGAGTTTATTTCATACGTAATCACTGCTGATGAAACTTGGCTACATCATTTTGATCCTGAGAGCAAACAGCAAAGCTCAGTGTGGAAATCTCCTTCATCACCAACTCCCCAAAAACAAAAGTGGTTGCTTCTGCTAGGAAAGTTATGGTCATCACATTCTTTGATATTCATGGAATGGTTTATCAGTATGTTCTACCTGTACACGCATCAGTAACTGGACAATACTACAGGGATGTCCTGAAAACATTACATGTCCATATCAGGTCATGTCTTTGAAGACTGGCAGAAACGCTGAGACAAGTGCATCGCATTCAGGGGAGACTATTTTGAGAAGGATCATCAAAATTGAGGAGTAAAGGTACGTTGTTAAAAAATTGTGATTGTTCTTTATTGAGCAGCCCTCGTAAAATAACTGATAAAAGTTGCACAAAGTACCTTTATTTGCTATAAACTGTGTGGGCGAAAATATCTATAATTCCATGTATAAAGTTCATCTACGAGAATATCTCACTGAGATTAGATTTTTAATGTCAGAAAAGCCCGCTGGGTGAACCTAATCAAACATTCGTCACTATGGTAACCCTTCACTTCCATTCCTTATTTACTGTTTCGCGTGTTCTTGACCGACGTGGCAACAGGTGGAATAACAGCATCCGAGATTTCGTGGCGGGAGAAAAGGGGGTGGGGGCAGCAGATCGAGCTGAATATTTGAACAAGCTGGGAGGGTGGCATACGCAAGGAGTAACCCTCTCAGCTTTTAACCCGCTTCTGCCTCGCCTCTCTGGCTCAAGAACCAGCCTTCTCTAATTATTCTACTTTTATTTTAACTTGCTGTAAAACATTTTCTGGGTGTGCTCTAAAATGTAGGTTACAACAATAATCTAGGTCACATTGTAAGAATTAATTGTTCTTATTGTAACAAACGAACAAACAGTATTCCTTTGTTGGATCTCAACCACTTACCTAAATAATCGGAAACCTATTTCACTGCAGTTATTATAGCAACAGCGATTTCAGATTGATACTCCCGAAACTAAAAGAAGTTGTGTTATTTTTGAATACAAGAATGAAAAGTCGGTTTAAAATTTTGAAAAATGCTGATTTTCTTAGAAAGAAAACTGCCCATGTCTAAAGTGACAACTAATAAGGTGATATTAAATGATCAACGTGTTTTTTTTTTTTTTTTTCTTTTTCAAGTTACATCCACCAACGTTAAGTCATATCGGACGATGAATGAAATGTGTGAAATAATGCTCAAATAAGTCCGGGGTCCATAGAGCTTAGAGTTACCCGACATTCGTCGGTCAGATAAGGGAAAGCCCTGGAAAAAACCTTATCCAGGTATCTCGCCCTGACCGAGATTCGAACTCGGGACCTCTTGAACATGATGCCAAGAGTTTTGTTAAATGCATAATTTACCAAGGGTTGTCTACAAAAGTACATTAAAATTAAGCCGGTTTCTTCATAATACGAGTCAGTATGCAAACAAATCAGACAAAAGTGTATTTTGTAGCACCATCTATGGCATAGCTAGGAATCAGAGCGACGTGTGCTGAAATGACTTCATCCGCACGCAACTCTTTTTTCAAATGCGCATGCTCAAATAGTGCTGTCTTCATTATTTTCGATGATTTTTCAACAGATCCTAAACAATAAAAATATAGACAAAATTTTAATTCACAATAAATGAAGAGAAGTGTCAATTAAACCCAATTCATGTGTGATACCTTTGTCCAAGTTTTCTAATACCTTTACTTGACCATAAAATAGTTTTAAAATATTTGACTATCACTTAAAGTCTACTGTATTCCCATATTCTCTTCTACCTTCATTTTTTATTTCTTGGACATACAAAGAGAACGTAATTTCAAAGACGTCACATAGACAACCAGTTTTAAAACATTTGAATATCACTTAAAGTCTACTGTATTCCCATATTCCTTTTTACCTTCATTTTTTATCTGTTGGACTTACAAAAAGAACAGAATTTTATAAGTCGTCACCTACACAACCAGTTTTAAAACATTTGAATATGACTTAAGTCTACTGTATTAGATTAGTTTTTATACACTTATTCATTTACTTTTTACTAGGAGTCAAATCATAGAGGTCTTTGAAAGGGAGTGTGAACCAGAGCACAGGACATAGATAGGCAGGAGATATGGGAAAGTATATAATAAAAGAAATTGTTGATACCTTATAAGAAAATAAGGACAGAATGGGGTAGGGAAAAATATATAAATCAATGTGACAAAACTGGAAGAGAAGGCATAGCATGGATGAGAGTAGGAATAATATATCTAAAAGGGTTGAGAAGTAACGAGGTAGGGATATGTGAATTTTGTGAAGATAAAGAGAGTACTGTTCATTACCTGATAGAATGTAAAAAGGTAACAAACTGCAGGAGAAAAAATATGGAATAAGAAGTGGGACAGCGTGAGCAAAGAGCTGGTGGCGTTACGCATGTTAACGGGGATGAGTGAAAAGAAAAATAGATGTATAGGAGAATTCTTATATAAGTTAAGAGAAAAGTGGATTAGGGTAAAAAAGCGAAGGTCAAAAACAAATGACAACAAGCTGCTCAGGAAAACCAAAGGTTTATAGCCAGGGGACCTGAGTCAGTGAGTAAATCTTAGGTCAGCAATTTCATGTATTTCTACAGGAGGTATAATAATGCATGTTCAATGTTAAATTCATTGTAATGAAAATGTAATGGAAACTGTACAAATAAATAAACAAATATCAAATATCCAAATAGTATTTATTCTCTTGGACCTACAAAGAGAACGGAATTACGAAGAAGTCACTTAGGCAACCAGTTTTAAAACATTTGACTATCACTTAAAGTCTACTGTATTCCCATATTCCATTGTACCTTCATTTTTTATCTCTTGGACATACGAAGAGAACAAAACTTCAAAGACGTTACAGAAAGTTTTAAAGTCCCTTGTCTTCCCTTGTAACTACAATTAGGTAATGTATGTATTGAAGTAGACAGAGTAGATAGGTAATACAAGGGTAGAAAAGTTATGTGAGAGTAACCTATCTGAGTTTTCTTGTAATAATATGGCACAAAGGTAGCGATTCACACGAACTATTACAGCATTTGATTGGAAGTGGGTAATTGATTATTACGCAAATCAGGGGAAATACCGACGTTAGGAAAGCAACACGGTTTGGAACTTCCACAAGCATGCAGTCAACAAGGATTCATTCGATGTTCCACGTGACTCGGGACTATGTCCAAATGACTACTTCATGGGACTATGCATTATTTTTTAATTTACCTACGTCTTCCAAAGTTAAGTCATATCGGACAATAAATGAAATAGGCGAAATTATACTCAAATGAGCTCCGGGTTCATAGAGTTTAGAGTTACTAAACATGCCTCTTAAAGGATAAGGGGAAACCTTCCACACTGTCATATCGGACGATGCATGAAATGATGTTCAAATGAGCACAAGGTACATAGAGCTTAGAGTTACCAGACATTCATCTGATAAGGGAAAACCTCCAACGTTGTCATATCGGACGATGAATGAAATGATGTTCAAATTAGTACAGCGTACAAAGAGCTTAGAGTTACCAGACATTCATGATTCAGGACAAGGGAAAACCTCCAACGTTAAGTCATATCGGACGTTGAATGAAATGATGTTCAAATTAGTATAGTGTACATAGAGCTTAGATTTACCAGACATTCATCTTTCAGGCAAAGAGAAAACCTCCAACGTTAAGTGATATCGGACGATGAATGAAATTATGTTCAAACCAGTACAGGGTACATAAAGCTTAAGAGTTACAAGACATTCATCTTTCAGGATAAGAGAAAACATCCAACGTTACCTCATATCGAACGGTGAATGAAATGATGTTCAAATCAGTACTGGGTACATAGAGCTCAGAGTTACCAGACATTCATCTTTTAGGATAAGAGAAAACCTCCAATGTTAAGGCATATCGGGCGATGAATGAAATGATGTTCAAATGAGTGCAGGGTACATAGAGCTCAGAGTTACCAGACATTCATCTTTTAGGATAAGAAAAAACCTCCAATGTTAAGGCATATCGGGCGATGAATGAAATGATGTTCAAATGAGTGCAGGGTACATAGAGCTCAGAGTTACCAGACATTCATCTTTTAGGATAAGAGAAAACCTCCAATGTTAAGGCATATCGGACCATGAATGAAATGATGTTCAAATCAGTGCAGGATGCATAGAGCTTAGAGTTACCAGACATTCATCTTTCAGGATAAGAGAAAACTTCCAACGTTACGTCATATCGAACGGTGAATGAAATGATGTTCAAATCAGTACAGGGTACATAGAGCTTAGAGCTACCAGACATTCATCTTTCAGGATAAGAGAAAACCTCCAATGCTAAGGCATATCGGGCGATGAATGAAATGATGTTCAAATGAATGCAGGGTACATAGAGCTTAGACTTACCAGACATTCATCTGTCAGGATAAGACAAAACCTCCAACGTTGTCATATCAGACGTTGAATGGAATGATGTTGAAATCAGCACAGGGTACATAGAGCTTAGACTTACCAGACATTCATCTTTCAGGATATGAGAAAACCTCCAACGTTGTCATATCAGACGTTGAATGGAATGATGTTGAAATCAGTACAGGGTACATAGAGCTTAGACTTACCAGACATTCATCTTTCAGGATAAGACTAAACCTCCAACGTTGTCATATCAGACGTTGAATGGAATGATGTTGAAATCAGTACAGGGTACATAGAGCTTAGAGGTACCAGATATTCATCTTTCAGGATAAGACTAAACCTCCAACGTTGTCATATCAGACGTTGAATGGAATGATGTTGAAATCAGTACAGGGTACATAGAGCTTAGAGGTACCAGATATTCATCTTTCAGGATAAGAGAAAACCTCCAATGTTAAGGCATATCGGGCGATGAATGAAATGATGTTCAAATCAGTGCAGGGTACATAGAGCTTAGAGTTACCAGACATTCATCTAAAAGTGTGAGGGAAAACCCCGAAAAGACCCTTATCCTTACCCTGACCGAGATTCAATCTCGGGACCTCTTGAACTTGGGGCAGACATGTTACCACATAGGTTACAGAAGCGTGCGATACGTAATGCGCGTGCGCAAACAATGTTGCAGTGTTCATATTGTCAAAGTAGTCCAAAGGCGGCAAGCATCTAAAAAAGCAGTAGGATGAACACGCGTCTCTGAAAGAAATGGCGCAAATTGTCGCTGTGTGTAAAGAGTATTTGCAATACGAGAACAGAAACAAGTGAAAGCTGTAAAAAACGGGGGAAAAGAAATAGAAAAATATATTTAGTGTTTAGAGCAGGTGAATTTTTTTTACTAAATGTGGCAGTTTAAAATAACGTTCTTTGTAAAGTATTCTAAGTGAACAGTGACCCATATCTTATACCGACAGCCTGCTTGTTGCTACACAAACAGTCTGGTTATGTTACGGTAAGTAGGAATGCGAGCCCGTTGCCATGGAGACAGCTCGGTATATAAACCATTAACCGCCAATCCTATAGATAACCTGCCCGTTTCGATTCGTAATTAATTTGGGCCGCAGTCAGACTGCAGCCCGCCGTGTTTGTGTGCGCCACCTCACCACATCACGGCCACCGGATATTTCCCTGCAAAACGAACAAGAAGATCAACTTCCGGCCAGCGCTGGATGTTTAACTGCCACAAGTTAGCGGTTAAGAAACCATTTTTGCTTTCTACACCACATACGGATATGTGTACTACTCTAGCCAATACTGTAGACCAAGATCACACTAGTAAAACACGCTTTGAGGTCCTCCAAACACAAAACTAAGGTATCTTAGAAAAGATCGGTCAAACATCGGATACAAAAGTGAAGTTATAAGAGAATATGGGAATACAGTAGACTAAGTGATAGTCAAAGGTTTTAAAACTGGTTGTCTAGGTGACGTCTTTGAAATCCCGTTCTCTTTGTAGGTCCAAAAGATAAAAATTGAAGTTACAAGATAATATGGGAATACAATAGACTAAGTGATAGCCAAATGTTTTAAAACCGGTTGCTAAGTGACGTCTTTGAAATTCCGCTTTCTTTGTACGTCCTAGAGATAAAAAACTAAAGGTACAAGAGAATATGGGAATACAGTAGACTTTAAGTGATAGTAAAATATTTTAAAACTGGTTTTCTAGGTGAAGTATTTGAAATTACGTGCTCTTTTTATTTTCAAGAGATAAAAAATGAATAACGAAATCCCATTGCACAAAAACATAATATTGGACAATTAAAAGTAACAAGGAATATAATGAAATAGTTTGCTGTAGAAGAAAACCTATCTATATAAATTCTATGTTTTAACTAGAACATTTAGCCATGGTAGCTCAGGTTACAGAAGTTTTGTGACAAAATATGGCTGCTTAATTACATATCAGTTATCACCGTCAGTGTGTATGGATTTTGATCCGCGGAGTTCCTTTTTATGACTGTAAATCCGGGGATATGAGCACCATCAAGGATGGTACCAATTCACAGCACCGGGCATGAACTAGTAGGTCATTCACGTTGTGAAGTTCAGGAGAAGAGTTCTCCAAAACGGCAATAACGAGTTCAATATTGCCACCACAGGGATGTTGCATGATTACTTCACTTTTATGAAGCGGTAAAAATCGCACTGTCCATCTCCATAGTTACAACTGCTCGAAACTGGCGTAACATTTTGCAAGGCAATGTGGTAATACAGTAAACTTGAAGTGATAGTCAAATATTTTAAAACTGGTTGTCTAGGTGACATCTTTGAAATTCCGTTATCTTCGTATGTCCAAGAGATAAAAAATGAAGGTACAAGGGAATATGGGAATACAGTAGACTTTAAGTGATAGTCAAATGTTTTAAAACTGGTTGTCTAGCAGATGTCTTTGAAATTCCGTTATCTTTCTATGTCCAAGAGATAAAAAATGAAGGTACAAGGGAATATGGGAATAAAGTAGAGTTTAAGTGATAGTCAAATGTTTTCAAACTGGTTATCTAGGTGACGCTTTTCAAACTCCGTTTTCTTAGTGTGTCCAAGAGATAAAAACAACGAAGTTTTTCACTGCATATTTTCTTTTAGCTATAAGAAAACATCTTTTAGATTGGATCTTTTTGCATGACAATAGAATGCATCGAGAAATGTATATGGAATAGGATTCTGAAGGAATTTGTTTTCCTTACCGAGCATTTTATGTACCGCTTAGTGTCCATCGTATTATAAAGTGCAATTGAGATTAAAGGAGATTTCACTAGCTACTACGTAAATATTTACACTATGCATTTATTTGTCGTTAAAGCATCTTAAATGGTGTTGGAATTTAATCAAAATTGTTAAGAAACCTTTTTATATGTTTTTTTTTTAATTTTACAAAACTTTCGTTTGAAAGTTTATTTCAGGAACTTTGTGTCTCATCCTTGGAAACACGAATGTGACGTCAAATACTACCTGCTGCTCTGTGACAATGGTCGATCCTTAATAATGTAGCAAATACATTCATTCTTTCCACGTGTCTTTGTCTGTCCTTTTTTATATTCTGGACATATTAATCGTGCTTTACCACTCCAAATGTTTAGGAAAATGTGATTAGGAAAGTCACATTCCAAAATATTTCTAAGAATGTTTACATTTTGAGGTTATGAAACATATATGCGAATAACTGAGATAGTTGTTTTAATTTGAAACCGAAAAATATTGATATTATTTTTATATTTGTTATTTTAAATTTCTTTTAAATATATTTTAGAAAAAATCCCTATGAATTGTTGGAAGTGTTTGTGAAAGTGATTTGAGAATAAATGAATGGGAAGGGAAGACGTGTGATAAACTAAGTCAGGAATATAAATAGATCAATAATGCTAATTTGTTTTAGGGATGTTAGGAATGAAGTGGCAAATAATAAAATATCTAATTGCCATGGTGACGGTAAACATGAATAAGCTTTGTTTAGTAAGAAGAAAGCCTCACTCAGTGTCAAGAGGCGACAATAGGACGCAATTTTTTATAATGTGAATGGATTGTAAAGTATATATTCATACAATATTGTGTTATCCAAGAAAGTGGATAAAGTTGTTTGCCAACCTGCGTTATGACACAGTATTAATACAGTATTGAAATATTGGATTATGTTAATGTAAAGGAAGTTAAATTATTTCTCAATTAATAAGAAAATTAGATCCTTCATCTGAAGTGAACTATTTCCATGCATCGACTGTAGTACCTACGGTGAACGTCAGGAGAAATTGTTACATCATAAGGCAGAAGAAGACAGCTTCGAGAGTTGTGATGTATTTCAGCCGGGAGCGAGGCCTGCAGTGCGTGTGATGTCAGGCAAGAGCAGTGTAGTACCAAGTTGCCTATATAAATGGCGGTGTGAGTATAGTTCAGTCAGGTGTAGGACAGAGGGAGACACCTTCGCGAGTTGTGACGTATTTCAGCCGGGAGCGAGGCCTGCAGTGCGTGTGACGTCAGGCAAGAGCCGTGTAGTTCCAAGTTGCCTATATAAATGGCGCTGTGAGTACAGTTCAGTCAGGTGTAGGGCAGAGGGAGACACCTTCGAGAGTTGTGACGTATTTCAGCCGGGAGCGAGGCCTGCAGTGCGTGTGACGTCAGGCAAGAGCCGTGTAGTTCCAAGTTGCCTATATAAATGGCGGTGTGAGTATAGTTCAGTCAGGTGTAGGGCAGAGGGAGACACCTTCGAGAGTTGTGGCGTATTTCAGCCGGGAGCGAGGCCTGCAGTGCATGTGACATCAGGCAAGAGCTGTGTAGTACCAAGTTGCCTATAAAAATGGCGCTGTGAGTACAGTTCAGTCAGGTGTAGGGCAGAGGAAGACATTTTTCGAGAGTTGTGACGTATTTCACTGGGGAACGAGGCCTGCAGTGCGTGTGACGTCAGGCAAGAGCTGTGTAGTACCAAGTTGCCTATAAAAATGGCGCTGTGAGTACAGTTCAGTCAGGTGTAGGGCAGAGGAAGACACCTTCGAGAGTTGTGACGTATTTCAGTCGGGAGCGAGGCCTGCAGTGCGTGTAACGTCAGGCAAGAGCCGTGTTGTACCAAGTTGCCTATATAAATGGCGCTGTGAGTACAGTTCAGTCAGCTGTAGGGCAGAGGAAGACACCGTCGAGAGTTGTGGTGTATTTCAGCGGGGAGCGAGGCCTGCAGTGCGTGTGACGTCAGGCAAGAACCGTTTAGTTCCAAGTTGCCTATATAAATGGCGGTGTAAGTACATAATCTGAGCTATGCCAAATACCTCAGCATCCACCTCGATCGCGGCATCACCTACGCCCCTCACGTCCGGCTCAAATACGGACATGGGCATGCAGCACTTTGGCAGTTGTACACTATTTTGAAATTCCCTATGCCCCTACATCTGAAACTACGCCTCTATCGGGCGATTATCCCGCCCCTGATTCTGTACGGCTGCGAAGTCTGGGAATCAGCGGCTCCGACCACTATTCGCAGACTGCAGCGCGTCCAGAACAGGGCGCTGCGAATTATATACGATATTGGACGTAGATTCCGGTCCAATATCCATCACACTTACTCCGGAGTCCCATATATTGTAGACGTGGTGTGAGAGAGATCCCCTACCATCTACAATAAGCTAGACTCCCATCCCAATAACCTGGTGAATACCCTTGGCTGTTACGACCATAGGGTTCCTCGCCGTAGACCTGAATACCGGCTGCCTAAATACGCTTTGGGCAACCTAAACTGAGCAGGGCCACTTTCTGCCGACACCTGCACCCCCAAACCCAGAAATGGGCTTGGTAAAAACTATACCTTAATATTATTCCTTTCCCTCTGGCCTGTCAAGCGGGCTCCCTGTAGGGGGGGGGGTGGAGCCGTCCGCTTCAGCTACCGTGGTGCGGGCGCTGCGGACTCCTAGCACTCGTGGTGCCTATGACGTTACTAGAGGAACCTCGGGCCGAACATTCGAGCCCCCCCCCCCTGTATGGGACTTGTTTGGATTGGGTTGGACTCGAGGGGGGCAGTGGTTCCCTATACCCGTGAGAGATCGGGTACGTCTCCGGACGAGGTTGAGGGAAGCCATACATTCCCGTGTATTAGCCTGCATAGCTAGTAGAAGATGTACTAGATCACCAGCCGGCCCTACCGAGGCTGATCGGTAGCCTTCCCCTTTTGGGTTTGGCGCGCGTAAGTGGCGTATCCGCTTCCACACGTCTTGAGTTTTTGGACCAGATGGAGGGGCTTGTTAATCATTAAGCCTTGCCCTACTGGAAAGCCCCCACGGAGGTGCCGGGCGCCCTTCGGGGACAACTCGGTAACTCCCTGTTACAAGAGGGAGGTCAGTGACGGCTGCCTGTGTAGCCCTACTCGTAATGTCAAGCGGGCTGTGCTCAGATGCCTCACAGGCAGGCGGAAGAGCGCAGTCAGCACTGGGCACACACACCCTCCTGGGGCACTTGCCCCCACATATGGCTAGATATACTACTGCCCAAGAAAACCGCCTGTGACAAGTCTAAGCGGCTAGGTACTGGGCAGCAAACACCCCGCCCAGGTAAACTTGGGTGACTCGTATCTTCTACTGGTCTGCAAAATCTAAGGATTCAGTCAGGTGTAGCACACTCTATAATAACAATGTAGCTGCTACGTACTAAACGGAACTGTTAAATGTACATTGTGATGATTTATTGAAGGACAAATATACACACAAGAAAGACTTGGCTGATTTTTACAAGAATGTCCCCCAAACCAGATTTCCGAGGTTGCATTCACTTGCCACACGGACATTGTGTATGTTTGGTTCGACATATGTGTGTGAACAATTTTTTTCTGTTGTGAAATTAGCTAAGTCTAAACTCCGAAGTACCTTGTTGGTTCACAATCTAACATGCAGTCTTCGATTACAAATGTCCCAGACATTACGTCCTGACATTGATAAACTAGATAAAGACAAACGAAACACGAAGTGTCGAAAAATGTCAACGTAATTTTGTTCTGAATGGGCCTCCTCTAGTTTGCAGAGAAAATTACTTTAAGTTTTATTTTACTTCATAGCAGGCCTGACCTTCAGATAAATACGAGTTGAAGTTTCATATATTTTCTCATAGCACAGAGACAAAATGTAATTGTTTATAAACTGTGACCAGTTGTGTAATTAAAGCAGTCATCATTAATATTACAACACCCAATATGTAAGTTGTAGATATTATTAATACCCAATACGTTTCCTGTCTTTCCTACCCATACACATCGAACTATTCCTTCCCCTTCGAAAGCAGTAATCAACGCGATGACGTCACACGCTAACTTGCCTCTCGTTCGGGAGAATATTTTGCGATTGGAGCTGGCGGAGCTGACGTCACACCGCCACGACCTGTCTTTCCGTCCTAAGACATTGGATTTCGAAAATTCGGATCTGGAAGTCTTCCCAACGCAGAGCTTAAACTTCATCCCAGTCGCTACATTGTGTGACTAATGAATTTGTGCTTCAAAAATATCTAAAAGCTTTAAAAATGGTCCCTGAGATAAAAAATATATAAGTATCTGAATCAATTAGAATTTAAGTGGTTGAATTTATTTTTAAATGTTGCATGTGATGTATATCTTGGATAGTATCATAAGAGAACGAATCTAAAGTCATTGGAGTGATATCTCGACTGAAGTAAGGTTCATATCGGACGTTATAACCGACGTGATTCTTGTCGATATCGATCTGTCGCGTACCTTTTTCTTCGTACGTTTATTTTCGATAACCTCAGTGAGTCCTGCACCGTTCTTCTTCTGTTTGTTTGTTTCTCCTCTCTTTTTATTACGAGGAGAGTTCTGCTGCTACTGCTGTACCTTGGTTATCGAGTCGCTAAGGTCTTTTGACTTACAGCGCCGCATCCCTTTTGATAGAGATTTCTACTATCAACCACGTTTTTTATTTCTTTACAGTTATTTTAAAGCGAGATGTATTGTTATTATGGAGATACAGTACTTCAGTAGTTATAATCTCAATCTAGTTTGATCCTGCTGTAAACACCTGAGTGGGAAGACAGACAGACAGAGATATTGGGATAGAAAACTGTTAAGATGTTGATTGGTTTAGCAAAGTTAATGGGCGTTTTCTTTTATTTGCATGCGTACGATAAATCCCTCCTTTGAGTAAAGTACTGTAAGTAGTTTTCTGACCACTGCTCTGTGCGAGCTAATTTTGGTGTGAGAAATGTATGCAAATGTTTCGATTATTATAAACGTAATAGCCCCACACTATCCTTCTGTTTCACATACCACATAGATGTGTTCTGTATACTATATACAGATTAGACAGATTATACACACTATTAACTTATTATATTAAATTAAGCTGTATTTTATTTAACAATTACTAAAGGACACTGCTATTATATAATATTTTTGCATTCATATACCAGGCAGCTCTCTCGCAATGAGGTCTGTATCGAGTTGAATGCTGATTAAGATGTTATTGTTTATAGTGTGGTGTTGCTTCTGATATTTAACACTGTATTTCCTGTACATCTCGTGTACCTATCAAGCCCAAGAACACTTATGAATATGCAATTCAAAATCAGTAAGCTTTTCATCATGCAGCAGGCTAGTGCTTCAGCCGAAATAAATCACAATCGAGGCAAACCTTTAAAAAGTGACGAGAGGCGAATGATCGCGCATTGTTTCACGGTGCTTAAGGAAAGAAACCCCGTATCATCTATAACAACAAATGAGAAAGAAACTGATGATCTCCTTTGTGTGTGTGTGTGTGTGTGTGTGTGTGTGTGTGTGTGTGTGCGCGCGTGCGTGCGTATGTGCGTGCGTGCGTGTGTGTGTAGTGTTTTAGGGCCCGTCGACAACAAGGTCATTTGGGCCCGAAGTCAACTCTAAAAACTAAAAGCTACACAAAGTTAAAAAGTAAGATAAAATATAAACACTCAACTATTTAAAGCACATAAAAACTCGTCCCAGTATTAAAAATTTAAAAACTCTAAAATTAATAAATATAAAATACAAGTCAGACTTGTTTATTAAAACCGATTTTAAAAACAAACAGCAGTGCCTTATCCACGGCCACTGGGTCGTCCCCTAAAATACCATGCAGGTTACTCCTTAGGCCCAAAGACTGGCGAACGCGGGCGTACTGCGGGCAATCAAGCAATACGTGCCGCACAGTGAGGCGTACTGCACACGGAGCACACCCAGGGGCCGGTTCGCCTCTTAACAGGTGGCCATGAGTCGCTCGTGTGTGCCCAATTCTCAGCCGGGTGAGTATCACCTCGGCCCGCCGGTTATCCCTGCAGGAAGTGGGCCAGGGTTGTACGCTCTCCTTTATCGCCCGGAGTTGTGTGCCTTCTAAAGCTGTCCAGGATTGCTGCCAAGCAGATAGGAGCTGGCGACGGAAAAAACGTTGCACATCCTGGTATGGCACCGTAGTTGTTGAACTCCGGGGCAAACGGCAAGCGGACTTAGCAGCCGCGTCCGCCTCCTCGTTCCCGTGATCTCCTTGGTGTTTCGCAAATAGTTTACATAGTGTTAGAATGGAACAACAAGCATCCGGAACTCAAAGAACACCGGAAAATCGCGTAAATGCAAACAGCGCGTGGAGAAATACGACGATTTTACGAAAAGTACTATACGCAGTGAAGTTCGTGATTATTTTTTTCAGAAATGAGCCGCCGACTCTAAATTAGGTTTTGCATGCGGTAAGTTCTGACAAAGACTTGCCAATTTTTTCACGAAGTACTCTTCCTCGGTTGTTGATAGATATTAGATTGAAATTTCAAAAGCGAGATCGAAAATCAGTTATAGTGGACAGAGAAGATATTGTGACGTGGAGACGTAAATATCTGCTCCGAAACAAAAGTTTTCGTAGGAATCCGATTAAAGGTAACCATTATGTTACTACATGATTCTATTAATATTTCAAATCATAGAGTTAATAAACTAACGTGTAACAGAATTCTATTTATCGTGTAGAAGTTAGCACTGATGTATATACTGCTAGTGTTGTAAAACTTATAAGCGTGCATGTAGCGTCTAACACGTGGCGATTTGAGTCAGCTCCGCAGGATTAAACTAGCCTGAGACAGAGTATACAGTTGCTGTTACTAGATAAAGAAACAACTGACTTTCTACATCATCAGACAGTTGACAACTCAGTTCAGATTGCTCATTTGTTAGTCTCCATTCGGTTTATCAATGAACTTAAATTATGTGTATTTTCACATCAACCCACGTTGTCTACACCTAGGAAAGGCGTTATAAACGTATCTCCTAGTTGTCTACTCGAGTACGTAGCCCAGTATTTTAATGCATTGGACTTGAAACTGATTGACGTTATGCTAATAATGTAAGTATTCCATTAAATGTATTTTACGGGTGACAGTGGTTCCTCCGTGGGCAAATTAATTCCACAAACTTTGTTGTTAGTCGGCGAGTTTCTTCTTGAGCGAACTCTTCATGTCGATAGCGTTCAACTACGAGAACCTTCTCGTCACGAACGTCAGGGTAGAAAAGGCGATACGAAGTCTTTCAGATTCCCCATACACCTAAGTAAAAGGTATGCGTGCGTTAGAGAGAGATGGGACGGAGAGAAGAAGGGAGAGGGCAGGAAAGAGTAAGGAAGGGAGAGAGAAAGTTAAAGAAGAGGGAGAGGGAGGGATAGATTGATGGAGGGGGAGGGAGAAAAGAATAGAGGGAGGTAGGATGGAGAGAGAAGGAGGGAAGAAGAGAGGGAGGGATAGGAGAAGGGAGGAAGGAGGTAAGGGGAGAGAAGGAGAGAGAGTGAGGGAGTGAGGGAGATATCACGACTGTCCACATCCTACTTTAGCCATGCACAGAATTATTTCACTATCGGCTGTTAGAGCGTTCTGTCACAACAGCGTACCGGCATTTCGACGTTTAGGAAGACGTCGACAATGGATAGGTGAAGTCTTCCTTGTTTACTTGTATTGATCTTAAATCCCCCCCCCCCCCCAATATTGCGTAAATCCATCGCTTGGATGTTAATGGACCTTGTTTTGAATGCAGATCACACCAATATATTGTTACCTTTATACAGGACATTCCAAAAGCGTTGTAGTTACGAGGTATGATAAAAACATAAGGGTAATTTTTTCCTTAAACAATATATATTTCTTCAACAAGCTTAAAGTTAACAGACATTCATATTTCAGGATAAGCGAAAACCTCCAACGTTAAGTGATATCGGAGATGAGTGAAATGATGTTCAAGTGAGCACAGGGTTCATAGAGCTTAGACTTACCAGACATTCATCTTTCAGAATAAGAGAAAACTTCCAAAGTTAGGTCATATCGGACGATAAGTGAAATGATGTTCAAATGAGTGCAGTGTACATAGAGCTTAGGGTTACCAGACATTCATCTTTCAAGATAAGGTAAAACCTCCAACGTTAAGTCCTATCGGACGATGAAGGAAATTATGTTAAAAATGAGTAGAGAGTACATAGAGCTTAGAGTTATCGGATATTAATCTTTCAGGATAAGAGAAAACATCCGACGTTAAGTTATATCGGACGATGAATGAAATGATGTTGAAATAAGTATAGGATACATAGAGATTAGAGTTACCATTCATCTTTCAGAATAAGAGAAAGCCTCCAACATAAGTCATATCGGACGATGAATGAAATGATGTTCAAATGAGTAAGCGGTACATAGACCTTAGAGTTATAAAGACATTCATCTTGCAGGTTAAGGTTATATTTCGGGTTTTCCCATATCACGGTAACGGAGATTAGAACTCGGGACCTCCAGAACGTCAGGCCAGATACGCTACAGAGGTGGCCTCTTGTGAGAGTTATTGTGAAAGACATATGAATGTAATATAGCCGAAAACAAGGTGTAAGGTGTCGATGTTCAAATTAATTTGGTGCAGGGCCGTTTCGCCTTTGTTTCTACTGTGCGTACTATGTGACAAGAAGGAGCTAACAAAAAGGTAAATGGCGGCATTATTTCCTTATAATGAAACGAATGGAGGGGAAAAATGAATCAATTTCTCAGAGCCTTTAAATAGAGTGACTGAAAGAAAGGAAAGAAAAAAAATGAACGTGCTAGTTATGAGATTAACCGACTTTATCCTTTCACTTCGGGCGTCGCCGGCCGAGATCGGGAACCGCTGCTGTCGAACCTGATATCTCGCCCCTTTTTCTTTTTCCTACTTGTTGCTGTTCTTCCGCACGGCTTCCTTGGTCCTCCGTATTTGTTCTCCCGTGTGTATGTATGTGTGTGTGAGGAATTGACTTCTGTCATTCCAATATTCGGTTACCTATTGTGTAAAAATGTAATCCAAATTTTCTATCTCCTTTCCTAAAGCGGCACCAGCTAAAAAGCTAACTACTCTTACGTACAGTAACTTGCAGAAAATGTGGAGAGTAACTTTATGAGGTTTGCAGCTGCATATTCTCACCCCGCTTTGATAGTCACATATAATTTACTATTGTGAATATCATTTCATAATATAGTACATCATATACTGATGTAATATTTTGATATCTACAAGCTATGTTTCTATCATGTATACGTTTTACCTCAGGAAGTACTGAGTGTAACTTTATTTGAAGCTTATAGCGTTACACTCACATGAATTTCTCTACTCTTGTACACTCATTCCTCTATCTACTTCAAGATAAACATTATACAGTTCTTAATTTTGTTGAAGGAATATGGAATTACATTAGATTTTAAGTGACAATCAAATGTTTCAAAACCGGTTGTCTAGGTGATGTCTTTGAAATTCCGTTCTCTTTGTATGCCCAACAGATAAAAATGAAGGTGCAAGGGAATATATGAATACAGTAGACTTTAAGTGATAGTCAAATGTTTTAAAACTGGTTGTATAGGGGACGGCTATATCATTCCGTTGTATGTCCAACAGATAAAAAATTAAGGTACAAGCGAATATGGGAATATGGTAGAGTTTAAGTGATAGAGTGGCTACAAAATAGGAATGAACATGGGTTGAGTCTACTGTCTTGATATTGCCAGTTCCACGCAAGCAGACGACAGAGACGGAAGATACACCTGTCTTTGTCTCAAGCAAGCATTATACAGATGCTGAGATGTACAGCGATACAGATGCTGACAAACAAGTTCACTTAATATTTCAGCGTGTATTTGAGAACATATACAATGATTATCGCATAATCTAAACCTTAAAACCTTGAACTGAAGAACAGTTGGCTTACGTAGCACACAAAACAAAATTATTCAAATTATATGTGTTCTACGAAATAAGGTGTTTGATACAGTGAAACAAAATAGTGACAGTTCAACGATTTGTGAATATAGTTTCTATTTTAACGATGTCATATTTGTATACTGCCTGTTAGGGACTTTAACCACTTTTTATTTCATTAAAATACTTAATAAATACGGAAGATATCAATGTATATTTATGAAGCATTTTGCCACCATGAATCTCATGTACTAATGTTATGCATTGTGCGCAGAAATTTTAGTCTTGCAGCAACAATATCGCTTCTTTCCAGCAGAAATTTGCGACCATCATTGGTTCTCCTATACTTAAATCCAAGAGATTTCAGAATATTATGCATAGACAATACAGAATTCGTATATTCTATTTTCCACCTCACCAGCATTTTGGCAGTTGGATATTCACCCTTGTCATATAAATCTAAATTGTTCTACGTAAAACACACTTTTGAAAATTGTCTAAGTTGGGAGCACGTTTTTCAGCTGCCTGAGTTTCCCTGGAGATCTAAATATGAAAACTTCTCCTTATTTGGTAAACTCTTTGCCTTCTTTAACAATGTTCGTCACAGAACGAGCACTCACGTGACAAGCTTGTAACATTAATTCTCGACTCTGAGTGAAATTTGTACTTTCGAAAATATCTTTAATTGACATCTGTTTTAAAAAGGTAGTTTGAAAGGTACTCAAGTGTTTTAAAAGTGGTGGTGTAGCTGAAGAAAGTTCCGTTCTCTTTGCACGACCAAGAGATAGAGGAATAACGACTTAATGATCGTCAAGTGTTTCAATACTGGTTGCTAAGCGACGGGCTTTTGACACTCTGATCTCTTTACATGGCCTAGAGATAACAAAAATGAATGATTCCATTTCAGTAAAGGCAAATGTTGGAGAATTCTTACAAATAACAAGGAATATCTTGGAAGTGGTTCATTCAAGACTTACAAAACGTATTGTAATTTACATGTATGTTCTCTTTCTCGGCGGAATGCTCTCGTATAGATAAGGCGAGGTGCTGAAGTCTTGGCTGCCCGTTATTGAATATTTATGGATGGAACTATGAACCGGCTAACACGTTATTATCGGCTGTTTGCGTGTAGAGGAGGGCTCCTTCCCCATCCATCTCGGATTTCTGGCCGTAATGAGACCTGCCATTGTTTGCGCCTCGCCGATAAAAACCGCCACGCTGACATGACGTATGAGCCGTAACAATGTAAACCATTGTCCGTCGGTCGGTCACGCTTGAGCACGGTCCGGAATGCATCTCATTACCACGTAACGGTTCGCCAGATCGTGTGGCGTTGCACTAACACGAGTTTCTCCACTCATGTTTGTGTTTTTGGTGTCCTTTAGAACTACATACAAATAACGTGTCCAAGAAGCAAAGGTGCGGCTAAAACTTAGAACAAACTTTTGCATTAATGAATAAGAAACAATCACTTCACCACCCTACAACAATATAAAGTTTTTGAACTCCATTCTCTCTGCGCTGCTAAGAGACAACAAAAGAATAACGATTTTCTATTTCAGAAAATTAAAGCCATTGCTAAATATAAACAAGTAAACAGTATTTTAGTCAATTGATTGAAAGTAATCACTTCTTCACACTAGCCATATATAGGCTAAGGTTCTTGATTGATAGAGTCAACATGAAAAATTCAATGCCATGGTCGGGATTTGAATCACGGATCTCCTGGTTTCCGCTCAGGCACCAGCAGATATGTACTCAATGAGGTAGGAGTATGACGTTTCAACATACAACCCGGAATGCACATGATGTAATGTCGAACAGGGGTAGGCATTCACCTTCGTTCAGAGTCAGTGCTGGACTCGCCCCTACAGAGTACAATAAGTAATACATACTTGATGTACATAGTACACATAGTTGAATCCAGCTATTTTGGTCTACGATACCTTAGGTAGACCTAGATATTTGATCAATATATTTCAATTAACTTCTATTTGTAATGTACCATGAAAATCTAGTGATATATCACAAGTTGCCACTTTCAGAATAGGACGTAAATTATCATTGGTTAATCCAGATCGCTGCTTCGATTTTACAAGTTTCATTTTGGAAGAAAATTGTTCGTATACATATGTGGATCCAAAAATAGCTGCTAACGATCTAAGAGGTGGATATGTATCTGCTTTCAGAATTTTAAATATATCCAAATCAGTCAAATCCTTACACTGCAATTTAATATACGTATCACATTGTAAATCAGCGACTTCCTGCTGTAATAGTGGTTCAACCCTATGTAAATCTACTGCAAGAGGATTATCAAACAGAGGAAAATCATTTTCCATGGATTTAAAATAACTGAATTGGCTTACTTCAAATTCCTTCTTTACTCTATCGAACAGACTAATATATTTATTCAGATTTGTTACAGAAGTATTAGAAAGAGATTTTAGACATGGAAAATATAAAAATATTTTTTCATGATATTTGATTTCCATACATCTATCATCTTTACGAATTATATAACCATGTCATACATATGAATTATACAGAGTGTATATAAATGAATATCGGGGTTTTAAATCTTTATAATATTTATTACATTAAACTTACAGTTATAAATGATATGTCAAATGAAAAAGCAACTGAAACAGTTTTATTTGTTGGCACCAGTGCGCATGTGCGTGCAATTTTTCTGCCGCAATCCCCTAGACAGCGGTAGTAGCAAAGATGGTGACTAGTAAACAGAAAGCGTTTTGTGTTTTGCAGTTTGCAAAGACCGAAAGTTCGGTTGTGATCCTCCTAGTGATAATAACATTCCTTGATGGTATCAGTTTGAAGATACTGGCTGCCTTGGTAAAGGGAAGAGCACCTGGAGGACCAAGAGTAAGTGAAGAGACTGTTGAGCAAGTGACAGAGTCGTTCACTCGTAGCCCAAAGAAATCAGTCCGGAAGGCTGGTCGTGAATTACAAGTTCCTGTGTTGACTGTTTGGAAAGTTGTAAGAAAACGCTTACGGCTACGTACTTGCCGTTTACAGTTATTACAGGCTCTAAAGCCCACAGACCACGGATTACGTACCAACTTCGCAAACGACATGTTTCATGATGATGTCGATTTTATGGATCGTGTTGTCTTCATTGAGGAATCGACCTTTCACCTCAGCGGACATGTTAACACTCATAGTGTGCGCATTTGGAGCTCAGAAAAACCTCACGAGATGCTACAAATGCTACGAGATTCCCCTAAAGTGAATGATTTTTGTGCCGTATCCGGGTGAAAAGTTTGTGGGCCTTTCTTTTTTGGTGAACCTGCTTTAACTGGCACTTCTTACCTTGATACACTAGAGCAATGTCTCTTCCCTCAGTTGAAAGAAAATGAGCTAGAAAACTTCATTTTCCAGCAAGATGGTGCGCCACCTCACTGGCATAACGAAGTACGTGATTGGTTAAACGCCATTCTACCCGAGCGCTGGTTACACCTCACGGGCCCCAATAACAGGGCTTGCTATGCATGGTCTCCACGTTCTCCTGACCTAACGCCATGAGATTTTTACCTTTAGTGTTTCATCAAGGATCGCGTGTACGTGCCTCCGCTATGAGCTTACCTCCCTGAATTAAGAAACTGGATTGAAGCAGCTGTTGCTACAATTACTGAATACACACTTATCAATGGGAAGAGCTCGGCTATAGACTTGATGTGTGCCGTGTGACAAAGAGTAGTCACATTGAACATTTATAAGGTTCTTGGTAAAACTGTTTGAGTTGCTTTTTCATCTGACATATCATTTATAACAGTAAGTTGAATGTATTAAATATTATAAAGAGTTTAAACCCCGATGTGCATTTATATACACCCTGTATTTTGGAACTTTTCCTTAAGACGACCATTAAGATTATTCAAATGTTGATAAACGTCAGTGAGGAAGGCTAAATCACTTACCTAATCTTCATCTTCAAATTCATGGGAAGAACAAGGAAAGAAAATGGAAATTTTAAGACATATTCGGTATAACATAAACATATATTACAATTAAGCACTAATATTAACATACCTGCGCTTTCGGGAATTCAGATATCACTTCACGCCTTTCGAAAAATCGTTTGAGTATGTCTCCTCTGCTTAACCATCTTATTTTATTTATAGTCTGTATAACTACGTCCATTACATGTTTGATATTTAGTAATTTTGCGCATAATGCTACCTGATGTGCGAGAGCTGTTCAAAAAAGAATGATCACATTTTTTTTTTAACAACGTACTATTACTAATCCTCATAATTTTGATGGTCCTTCTCAAAATAGTCTCCCCTGAATGCGATGCACTTGTCCCAGCGTTTCTGGCAGTCTTCAAATACATGCTGGAAACCATTTTTTGAGAGATCCTTCAAAATCACCACCGCAGCCTTCACCACTGCTTCTGATGAGGTATAATGCCTTCCACGAAGGCGTTTCTTCAAGTTATGGAATACAAAAAAGTGACATGGAGATAAATCCGGACTATAGGGAGGGTAAGGGATACTCTTCACGTTGATTTTTTCAAGATATTCAGCAACAACATTGGCAATATGCGGCCATGCATTATCGTGGTGCAACATCCAGCCTGCTTCACGGAAATGTGGTCTTTGAAGCCTGATATGGACTTGTAATGTTTTCAGGACATCCCTGTAGTATTGTCTAGTTACTTCCCTGTGTCTAGGTGCAACATGCTGATAAACCATTCCATGAATGACTATCAAAGAATGAAATGACCATAACTTTCCCAGCAGAAGCAACCACTTTTGCTTTTTTTGGAGGTTGATGATGGAGATTTCCATACTGAGCTTTGCTGTTCACTCTCAGGATCAAAGTGCTGTGGCCAAGTTTCGTCAGCAGCTAGCGTTATGTTGACGATGTTCGAAGCCAGTGGCAATCTGTCGAGTTAACCTCAATAGTTGAGGAGCAGTAGCGTGTTTCGGGCGAAACCCGAATTGAAAAGAAGGAATATTGTGTATGGCCAACTTGCAGTCATGACATAAAATTCTCCAATTGTCTCATATACTTCCCCGGTATACCACTAGAGGCTCTCGCATTCGAGATACACCGTTTGTGGCGACTTACTATCGTAAGTCACACACGTACACGTGCTTTTGTTTACATCACCATATAAAATAAGAACTGAGCGAAATTTTATGATAGGACGTCCTTAGTATCACTTTTGCAGCCCACGTAATGTTTTCGTCCTGTTTTTCCACACTCTCGCTGGTTCAGCCGATCTGTTGGTACTTACGCAAGCTCATGTTTGTGATACTGCGTCACGAATGTTTAAACGCCTGCTCGACAATAGAGCAGCTATTACAAACTCCGTCCCGCCAGTAACTAATACAGTTAATCCGAACATTAAATTAGAAGTTCAAAGCACTTGATTAAATATTCATCGTTTAGAGCGCAGTAAACATGACGTGCTGCTAAGTCGTTTAAACAGCGCAGCGCCACACAACGCTCGCTTGTTTATTTTTACAACAAAGGCGTTATAAATATACCTGCGAGGTACTTAAACCTGTCCGTGTCAGCCATTATGCTTTTAGCGGGGCATTTTATTGGGCACAGGACACAGCGAGTGCAGTCAGTTGCAGTGCAAAAGGTAATTTTGAATATTTATTATTATTACTGAAATATCTGCCGTTGTCCGTGACGGTTTATCTCTGCAACATTTAGACTTAGGTTGTACTTGTCCAATAACTTTGTGTTTCTTTATTACCAGGTGAAATGCCCAACGTTTTCCATGTTTTGACAACTTAAGCCAAACATGCAACGTAAGTGAAAAAAAAAAAAAAAAATGAAATGCTGAACTGACATGTCTAACTGTACTCTTCTACCCTTACTGCTCCATCTACTTCAAGATAACCATTATCTTATTGTAGTTACAATGGAATACAGGTCAAATGTTCTTAAACTGGTTGTCTAGGTGACGACTTTGAAATTCCGTTCTCTTTGTATGTCCAAGAGATAAAAAATGAAGGTACAAGGGAATATGGGAATACAGTACACTTTAAGTGATAGTCAAATGTTTTAAAACTGGTTGTGCTGACGGCTCTGAAATTCCGTTTTCTGTGTATGTCCAAGAGATAAAAGCGCCCGCCTCGGTAGCGTAGATGGTAGTATGTCTGTCTCACGTTCAAGAGGTCCCGAGTTCGAATCTCGGTAAGGGGGAGTTATCTGGATAAGGTTTCTCCGGGGTTTTTCCTTATGCTGATAGACGAATGTCGGGTAACTCTAAGCTCTAAGGACCGCGCTCATTTGATCATCATTTAACCCATTTCATTCATCGTCCGATACGACTTAACGTTGGAGAACATAAATTACAAGAAAAGGTAGATAAAAACTAAAGGTACAAAGGAATATGGGAATACAGAAGACTTTATATGATAGTCAAATGTTTTATAACGGGTTTTCTAGGTAACGTCTTTGAAACCCTGTTCTCCTTCTATGTCAAAGAGATAAATATTGAAGGCACAAGGGAATATGGGAATACAGTAGACTTTCTCGCTCGCAGGTACTGGTAGGCTTGTGTTAGCCTGAAGATTGTTGCTGTGTGCCCACCCAGGATAGGATTTAACCACAGATAGGATTTTTTTTCGGAATGGGTTAGGATGGCTGTTTTTTTTTTTTTTTTTTTTTTTTTTTGAGGATGGTGGATAGATTATGAGGTAGTTTATTGATTCCTCTAGAAGGATAGAATGTTATCTTTAGCACCCTGGCATTGAAGGATTTATTTTGATTTGAACTGAATTTTGTTTAATTTTGAGACCAACAACTCTTGGTAGATTATGGGTGCTCAGCTTTTGCTGCTGCTGGAATTGCTCTGTGGTTACCTCGGATACAGTAGGCCTTCAGTGATACTCAAATGTTTTAATACTGGTTGTCTGAGTGACGTCATGAAATTCCGTTCTCTTTGTATGCACAAGAGATAAAAAGAGGAAGGAACAAGCGAATAGAGGAATACAGTAAACTTTACATGATAGTCAAATGTTTTAAAACTGGTTGTCTAGGTGATGATTTTGAAATTTCGTTCTCGTTGTATGTCCAAGAGATAAAAAATAAAGGTACAAAGGAATATGGGAATACAGTAGATCTTAAGTGATAGACAAATGTTTTAAAACTGGTTGTCTGGGTGACGTCATGGAATTCCGTTCTCTTTGTGTGTCTAAGAGATAAAAATGAAGGTACAAGTGAATATGGGAATACAGTAGACCTTATATGATAGTCAAATGTTTGAAAACTGGTTGTATAGGTGACGGTTTTGAAATTCCGTTCAGTTTGTATGTCCAAGAGATAATAAAATGAATAACGACTAGTATTTGACAATTCGGACAGACAAGGAACCTCTCGGAAATGGATCGCTAAGGTTCTGTCCATCTCTCACGGCTTGTGAATTACGCATACACACACAATGTATTTCCGGTGAAGCCTCGTTATCAAATGTAATATTTCCCCTATTCAGTAAGAACACGAAGCGCCTGTAAACAGAAACGTCTGAAAGGCTTTTCCAAAAGAGGTTTAACTTACTTCCGTTTCGGCAAATCACATCACGTTTCGAGTAGCATAAATACTTCACACAGGAATGGGAATCAACCGGAAACCACGGAGCATTAAAAGGCGATCCATAGAATATTCGAAAGCGTTGGGGAACTGAAAGAGAAACCGAATCATCACTGCTTCCGCCTTTCTGCACACGACCAAAAGCACCGAGCAAGTAAAGATGCTGTTCAAATGAAGATCGCGGAGCGGTGTTCGCTGCTTTGTCCACGATGCTCGGATCGGGATGTTACTGGCGTGTTTATGTTTCACTTGGATTTATTCTAATTAAATAAATGATAAATTACATATCAAAATATGTAGATGTTTTAATAGCTTACTGTAAAGTAACATGTAAACACTTTATTTAATCTGGTAGGTAACGACAATGTAATCTGTAATTTAAGTGTAGAGAATTGTAAAGCTTTAGAGTTAAGCTTGAGGTTCAAGGTTATTTACTGGATAACTAGAGGCAAGATTTTGTGGTTACAATTATTTATAAAATTGCAGCAATAATTTTAATGATTCGTTTTATGTGTTTTTTGCCATAAATTCGCATTAATTTCACGCAAATTTTCGGGAAGAATTAATAAGTAATGACGGCTGAAATGAAAAGTAACAGGTAACTAGTGTAGCGCAACTGTTAGAAACCCTTTTCTCCAAAGTGATACAATAATAATGCTGGTACGATTCCACGTTGGCGCTACAATTTGAAGCAAATAGTGTTTAGCTCAGGGTAAAGCAATGAGGTTTCTCTCAGGGTATGCGTGGGTATGTATGAGAAGGATGGTTTTAATGACACTGGAATGCCCGTTTCAAACTGGTTTAATGACTGCTTCTCTTTATCAGAACATCAAACTTGAAGTTGCTGACCAAGGGTTACCAATATCACCGTTTAGAATTACTATATGTGAAATGCTTATTACTCGATAAAACTTAATTCCTTCTTCACGTCTATATGAACCGACAAATATATTTTCTCATCGCTTCTGGTCTGCCCTCGACCAAGACAAGAAGAGGACTGCCCTAATCGGCTTCACGCCGAGGACTGAATGTCCCCAGCTGCGGGTGGGTGTGTGTGACTTTCACTTTCTCGAAGCCCTTTATTCAACCAAAGATTCCCTTTGTGCTTATTTTGTCATGCCATTATGAAGGGTCCGAAGAATACCCTATTCAAAGTCAAGTGCTATACTTTAGAACTCTACTAAGGACACTGTTTCTTACGTTTCTTTTGTTAAAACAACTATTTATCCCAACTATTATTCGACTCAACTTCACCTGCACGCGTTGTAACAAAGAACCAACATTCCTTTGAAATCCATCATAATTCTTTACTTATTTCCATCATTTAATTTTTGTATCAAAATCAAAACATTTTATTTGAAATCAGCAGATAGTAGGTAACATGAATGAAATCAAATACCACACATCAGACATCGCTAACCTGCGGCATACAACTAGTTGTGATATTTTCGCTTTTCATATTTGTTCTACTGTCTGTCACAACTAAGTTATATGTAGAGAAAAATCTCTCACTGCCAATGTTTGACATTGGCAACCAAAAACATTGAAGGGACTTTTCACAGAAATTGCAGTAAGAATTACCTTTGCCTTCAATGTCAAGAGTGCTGTTACTACATCTAATCTGTTACCGTTACCATCATGGCTTTGCTGTTCAACAATGGCACAAAGCTCTTTGTAACAAAGAAGCAAATCAGAATCTCAAGTAATATCACTGGTTTTATATGCATTTAGTTGTTTAAATGCTGCCATTACATGATTTAAATCACCTGTACTTGATTTAGTAACTAGCTTAGATGGTTCAAACAAATGATCTAAAGCTTTTATGGGTATTACATCATCAGTTTCTTTTGCCATAATGGAGTTTAATTCAGACAAAATCATACGGCAGCAAACTTTTAGATTCTCTTCTACTGCTTCTCTAATACTGGGATCCATGATATCATCTAATAGTGCATTTACTCTGTTTCCAAAGTTACCAATCTCTATATTCCACATTTGGCTCTCAAAAAGTTAATTCGGGATAAAACAAGATGAGCCACAGGTTTTTGTTTAGATGTAAATTCTAATATTGGATGTGTTATCAATCTGCAATTTTCAGAAACAAATGTTGCTTGTTCCTTTACAATATTGCAGCACATGGCATCGCAAAAATGATCATTTAACAAATTTTGCACAGGAACTGAAAGCTTTTCTTTTAGAAAAGAAATCGACAATAGCATCAAAATAGCTGGCAAAGTAAACTACTGAATTGCTGACCAGCGCGTCAGTACAGGCAATGGGAACAGTTTAGCTTCTAAATTTGTGTGGTTTTCAGTGAGGTATTGTTTTTATTTGTTTTTTAAGTTTCAGGGATTTCGGAACACATTCTTAAGCCCTGTGGGGCAATATTTTCATGTTAATGTAATATCTGAGAGTAGCTTCCTAGAAGTTCAGTACCTTCTCAAACCTTTAGTCAACATAATAGGAGTATTTTGCTGTGTACGGTGTGCTATACAATAAACAATATTTCTAGTTAGCATACGACAAACAGTTCTCAGTATCACGGCCCAGCCGGATGCTGTGGTGTCAGTTTATTGTCGCGCCGATTAGCTTTTATTTCAGTACACATGATGATGACACTGTATTGCTTGCCTGTGTTAGCTGCTAAATATTTTCTCTCTTTCCTTAAGCTTGCAAACATTTTTTTCACGACTTCTAGCTTCATGCTATGAGGACATGAATGTTAAATTCAAGTTATAATTATGTAATTTGTAATAAACGTACATTTTTCTATGCAGATTAAAATTAAGAGAATTTTTCTCATTTATCGCTAAAAATGTATTATTCTCCAAAAAAAGGAAAATTCGCGAAAATTCGCAAAAAAAAAAAAAACTTTACAAACAGAAACTCTTGCCTCTGTGAATAACTCACAGACTGGCCTTTCGTTGAGGTAAATCTCAAAATGGTAAGAATTTGGACGTTTCCTAAACACCTCAAAACCGACGAAACAAAACTGGAAAACACAAAGTAATACTGCATTGTATTTAGCTACTCAAAACAGAGCAATACAACCCGAATGAACCGTCCCAATGAACTCCTTGTTATAACTATAAAAAAAAGACCCTCACTTACAGGGACGTAGCCACAGATCCATTTCAGCTGTATCCCTCAGCTGTAGATCTCGTTAAATCACACATATTATGTTAAATGAATTTCTGAAGTGAAAACTTCTTTACGCACGTTTAGAACTTTTTGTGGTTAGTGAATTAAACTGAGCCGTCACGCTGCAATATGTGACGCTCATTGGGGTGAAGTCAGCTCAAGTCGGCTCAATCCGAAATAACTATCCCCCCCACATTCATTCGTTATTTCAGTCTTATGTTGTCCATACCGCTATACACCGTAGATTTTCTGTCACACTCAACAGTGTATGAACAATACGCATCCAGGTTTGTTTTAACATATTTCAAATACTATGTAAAATTCAGAAACCTTACAGGTGTTTTACTAACAAATTATTGTCATAGGGCCGTTCTTACAAACGTCTGTCAAGTGCCGGTAACCGATCCGGTAAGATAAACTTCCATCATTTAACAAGTCGACAACATGTCATATTCCACTTTAAACAATAATAATAGTCAAAATGAACAGATAATATCAACAAAGTTCGGTATTTAAATTATTAAAACTATAATAATGAAAAATAAAACGAGTGTGCTAATTGGAAATAAAAGTGTTAGGAATTCGTGAAAGAGATGTTTCACTTAAGAACTGGTTATTTTTATTGATATTTTCTCTTTATTGTGAGTAGTAAAACGTAAAACATCAATAAATTAAATGTAATAACACGTAAATAATAAAATTATCACGTATTAAAATGACGTTTTGCGTTTACTTTCATTTACAACTTATAGGTTATGTTTTTCCACAAACTGAAAGTCCGAAGGAGAGTCAAAAGATTTTATATATAAATTTGATTTTTTATAGAAAAAACATTTAAATATATATTATTTAATTTGGAAAATAAAAATTTAAAGACAAAATCTCGGACAAAAACATTGACAATAACATCTGAATTGAACTGAAAATGTAGTAATATCACTATCTGTTGTGACAAAACATTTGAAATGAATATGACATGTAATATATAATGTGTATGAAAATATGCACGAACGTGTAATAAAATATGGAGTAATGAGTATATGTACGGATATGTAATAACATGTGTAAAATGTATACGTAACCAAACATTTCCAAACGTTCAAAAAATATGGAAATAAACAAATGAATATCATATAATTATGAACTTGTATTTCTATTAAAAATAAAAGTGCAATGAAATACGTGTATCAGCAAGAAGCAAAATATAAGAAATAATTGTGAAATAGCATGTATTTTAATATAAGAATAAAAAACATGTAAAACAGTGTATTATGTGATTTGATTTTACTTCCTTTATACATCCTTTATGTATAACACTGTTCGCACGGTCACAAGTCCGTGGTCTTTCACTTGTTTCAGAGTATTTTCATTTGCGAACACACTTAGCGTAAGGCATGAAATGTTTAGCTCGCAACTAGCCTCTTTGCGCAACAATGAGCATCAACATTAATTTTTTTTTTTAAATAATGTTTAAGAATAATTTATAATGAATAGTTTTTAAGTTTACATTTCTGTCGTGTGGTCCTAAGCACCACAATTTTTTTTAATACGAATCATTCTTAATTTTTATCTCTTGATCATGTAAAGGAAACGTCATCACTTAGCAACCAGTTTTAAAACATTTGACAGTCATTTAAAGTGCATTGTACTCCCTTGCAACTACAATAATATGTTTATCTTGAAGTAGACAGCGGAATAAGTGTTGGTGAGAGTACTTTGTAGGAGAGTACAAACGGTCACGTGAGCAGAGTACATCAATTGTTATTTCATATAAATCCGCTAGTGATAATTGTCAAATAACCGTGGCAAATAGGGTCAAGTATTCCGATAAGAAATGAGCAACGCTAGCTGGAATTTACTCTGAGGCAGAAATTTACATTTTCTAGGAGGGAGGTCTTTTTTCACGAGGTTTAAAAAGCTGTGCTGGTAAGTTGAGGGTAGAGAAGGATGCTCATTAAGAGCAGAAGAAGAAGGTCCAAGGGAATTGCAGGCGCCACTTCGTACTTGCTCAGTTTGTGCACGTCCTCTCGAGCCCCGGAGAATCTCACACAGACGGACCAGAGTCAACAGACTGTAAACGGAACACGTGCATCTTCAGCTATGTACATGATATTCATTCTCTACTGCACATTATCATTCGATTTCCAGATTTCACACAAAATACGTGTTTAGAAACTAGTTTATTCTCACAAACACTTCTTCCTCTATCTACTTCAAGATAAACATTATCTTATTGTAGCTACAAGGGAATATATTTCACTTTAAATGATAGATGTTTTAAAACTGGTTGTCTAGGTGATATCTTTGAAATTCCTTTCATTTTGTAGGTCCAAGAGATAAAAAGTGAAGGTACAAAGAGTATATTGGAGTACAGTGGATTTTAAGTGATACTCAAATGTTTTAAAATTGGTTTTCTACGTGTCATATTTGAAATTCCGTGCTGTTTGTATATCCAAGAAATAAAAGGTGAAGGTACAAAGAAATATGCGGGTATAGCAGACTAAGTGACTGTCGTATGTTTCCAAGCTCGTTGCTAGGTGCCAGCCCTAAAATTTTATTTTCTTTGCATGTTCAAGGCATAAAAACTGTATAACGTATTCCTACTGGAGAGCACCCATTATAATAGAGGGTGTTTGTGGCCTGTTACGGTCTTGCACACATTCACAGGCGCTGCACAATTGTATTACCATAGCAACACTAAAGTCAAAGCGCCCCATAATGCTCGAGTGAGATTAATTCCTTCTCCAACTTCAAGAGGACTGTCTCTTGGGGACTGACCTCGGTTACGTTATAAAGCCAAGTTTACATCTATAGCACAGTTCCTTCAGAATTGGCTCCAAGTCGGTTTTTTTGGGCCCCGTTCCTTCTGACTCTGCAAATTCTCGGTTATAACGTTTGGATGAAACAAATTCTGTTTCATGGTAATAGATCTTAAAGGTCAACAAGGAATATCTATGAAATGGCGAACGTCAGAGTATTTGAAATTGAGTTTTTGTTTATGTAAGTCTTTAACTACAATGTTTCTTGGTCTTCCATTCTATATTGATCATGAAACACAGATAAACTTAGCTCAGAGGCCGCTTTATCAAACTTAAGGCTCATTTTCGTGCCGAAAACCTACAAAGGGGCTACCTGCTTTACCTCCCTTCCGAAGAAAGACATGCTAAGGACTTTTTGGACTAGAAAGTTTATCGACCTTCACTGGATTTGAACCCGCGACCTTAGGAGGCTAACACGTTACCGCTAGACCACGCAGGACAGAAAAAGTCAAACATGAAACTTTTTTTGTAAAACAAAATCTTCATATGATCATTTACCTCAATTAACTTGAAGATTGATCGGTTTCGCTTTCATCGTATGCACCGCCATGAGCGAGACAGTTGAAGAATGACTGGTAATAAACCTATTGGCACAGAGGTAAAGAAGACGGGGAGACAAACAGAACGAGGATCCTGGAAAGTGGAAATTGAAATGACAGAACAAGATGGATTGCGGAGGAACGATGTTTATCGGAAACTCTCTAAGGCATGGGATGAACCGAGAATGATAATCAAAAGTTTTTCTTATCTCTCTTGCTGCAGAAGAGCATCCTCCACAGGCAAACAAGAAGAGCTCTTTCATGTGCTGCACCCACATGACTTTCTCCACTCTTATACGAACACTTATTGCTGCTATATCTACTTCAATACAAACATTATCTATTGTAGTTGCAAGGAAATACAGTATATATTAAGTGATAGTCAAATGTTTTAAAACTAGTTGTCTAGGCGACGTCTTTGAAATCCCGTTCTCTTTTTATATCCAAGAGATAAGAAAATGAGGAAACAACAGAATATGGGAATATAGTAGACTTGTTTTTATTTATTCAGATTTATGAACCCTATTTTACACAGTGGTATATTAGGGTTATAGTTGACACATAAAAATACACAATTTTAACAAAAATATTTTAAATACTAGAAGGAAGAATATATGTTATAATCTGATGCATATTAATATAAACTATTTCAGACGTTTAAACACTGAGTTTATAAACACCATGAAGTACTTATACTGTTGTGGCTTCATTAGCAAAGATGTGAGCGGAGCAGAAAATTCAGTTCCTAGAGAGTCTAGCTTGAATATTAATTCTTGTCTTTCTCTCCAGAAAATGGGACAACAGAAAAAGAGATGAACCACAGTTTGAAATTCTTCACCACACATGCACTTGGGGTTAGATGTTAAGTGAAAACGTGATAAGTATTCACCAAATTTACCATGTCCACTTAAAAGTTGTGTCAAAACAAAATTTGGTACAAGAGTTTCACATTTTACTCTGTCATATACACTAAGGAAAAATAATGTGTTTGTTAAACTTCCATTTGGAGTTGTTAGCCATTGTTGGTTCCATTCTTCAAGAATATTTTGATGTATTATTCTCCTTACAGTAGAAATAGGACATAAAGAGTATGTCACAGGAAGATTGGATTCTGCAGCCTTCTTAGCCAAGCAATCAGCTCTCTCGTTACCTAAAATTCCACTGTGTCCTTAAACCCATCCCATGCACATGTGTCCTGGATGGTTTTGAAGCAAGGTTCTGATTTCATGTGCTAATGAATTTAAGTTGTATTTATCATTAATAGCGAGTAGAGCTGATTGTGAATCACTAAGAATACGGGCACTGTTTCCATTAACAGTACACCATTTTATAGCTTCTTTAATTGCTAAGAGCTCCGACTGGAATACAGAACATAGTAGACTTTACGTCATATTCAAATGGTTTAAAACTCATTGTCTAGGTGGCGTCTTTAAAATTCCGTTCTCTTTGTAAATCCAAGAGATAAAAAAATGAAGGTGCAAACGATTGTGGATTTTGTAGTAGACCTTAAGACATATTCGAATGTTTTAAAACTGCTTGTCAAGATGACGATCTTTGAAATTACGTTCTCTTTGTATGTCCAAGAGATAAAAAAATCAAGGTACAGGAGAATATGGAAATATAGTAGACTTTAAGTGATAGTTAACTGTTTTAAAACTGTTTCTCTAGGTAACGTCTTTGAAATTCCCTTCTCTTTGTATGTCCAAGAAATAAAAATGAAGGTACAAGAAATACGGGAATACAGTAGCTTTAAGTGATAGTGAAATGTTTTGAAAATTGGTTTCTAGGACGGGACTATGAAATTACGTTCTATTTGCATGGACAAGGTATAAAGAAATGAATAAGGACGTTGCATTTAACTAAAGTATAAACATTGGAAAATTTGGCCAAATGATAAGCACTATTTCTGAAGTGCTTCGATCATCTACTAGCTTAAATAATGCATCATGATCATCATCATCATCGTCGTCGTCGGCATCGTAGATATTGCAGTATTTGTTATCCCTTTACATATCTTACAGCAACAATTAAAAGCTTTATCTAGATTAACAATAAGTAGAAGGAATGAATAGGCCAGTGGCTTTTAAGGGCCCTTAAATATTTATACTTCATTTGGGACCGAAGTCAATATTTAAAAACACAAGACCTTATAAATTCATAAAAATAATAGGTAAAGAGATAAAAACAGATTAATATAAAGCTCACTGTCAGACATGTTTTGTGGTGTAGTTTTACACTTTCAAGTGTTCTGAACATTTAATTGATTTTAGTTACGTGATGGAAATTAATCATTTCTCCACACTAGCCATATATAGGCTAAGGTTTTTGATAGACAGAGTCAACATGAAAAATTCAATGCCATGGCCTGGATTTGAAAATTAAAAAAAAAAAAATAATAAGAGTTAAATGATGAAGCCTGGGACGTATGTACTTACGGTAGGAAGTCGTCACAAACGGTGTATCTCGGATGCGAGAGCCCCTAGTGGTCTACCGGAGAAATATACGAGTCAACTGGAGAATTTAATGCCAGGACGGCACGTTGGCCATGGTAGCTCTAGGTTAAGAGCAAATAGACGGAAAACAGGAGATCCGTGGTTCAAATCCCGGCCAAGGCATTGAATTTTTCATGTTGACTCTATGTATTTAATTGATTGTTGACTGACGAAAAAGTTATAGATAGGTGTTTTCGAGAGCTCGTCTAACTTTTACTTAATTTAAAATTAATTTTTCTTGTAAGATGTAATAAACTACAGTCTAACGTGAAAATACTATGACAGTAAGACAATGCTTATACACACTACAAAGGGTCGACATTAATTACAGGCACGTATATAAAATGGGTGTGTAAAATCGCCATTAGAGAGGTTTGACTCATCTCAATGTTCGTAAACCGCTATGTTGTCTTTTGTTTCTATTAACCACAATACTATAACGAAAACGCCAAGTTTATTATATCTGAAAGTTGTTTAAGAAAAAAAAAATTCCAGTCATTTTCTTATTACACCTTAGCGACCGGTTGCTAAGCGCGTATTGTTAAAACACTTCACTGCACTGGTTGCTGGCTGCCTATTGTTAACTTTTCACTGTCGCTTAAGGCAAGTAGAAGCTGTAAGGAAAGAATTATTAAACCATAAATCTCGTGAACGTTCATATCTGCTTCCTTTCGCTGAATACATTTAAAAATCAGGTAGAAACACTTTATAATACGGGGAGAAATATGCACTGCGTGGTTTAATTCAATTGTAGCTGGGAGAGCCGAGGCAATAAAACAGTAGAAATTCGTACAAATTTTCGAGGGGAATGTACTCGACAGTATATCGCGGCGCTGACTTCATTTATACATGGTGTGCACTTCTTGCCGGCGTCTGCTTGATATATCGCCCCAGGCCGGCCGGCCGTGCCAAATTAAAGACGGCCACGATAAACCAGCCAAGAAAAACCTGAACGTCATGTTCAATTTTACTAAACAGGCAAAGACTGTACTGAATCTTTAAGTCGTGCGCACATACTTCAAACCAAAGTCACATTTTGATTCACCTATTCTTCGATACTCGATACAAGTCATTTGTGCTTCTAGTTTCAATACAAAATAGAATGTTGAAATAACTCTGTAATGACAACAAAATTAATTAGGTGTATATATTTAAATAGAAAAATCTTAAAACAATCAGTGTTCTTACTTTCAAACTCTACATTAGTCATTTAAAAACAAAACAGTCCACTTTTATAAGTTTTTGTTAAAAAATACTAGTATTTTCACTCTTTCGAGGTGAAGTCTATTTCATTTTGTCACATAAGTCCTGCTATGCTAAACAATCTTTCAGAAAAAAGATGCAAATGCAATACATAAACATGTATCGCTTTTTTTTAGTTAATTGATGGAAATGAATCATTTCTTCACACTAGACATGTATAGCCTAAGTTTTTTAATAGATAGAGTCAACATGAAAAATGACTATCAAAACCCTTAGCCCATATACGCCTAGTGTGAAGAAATGACTACTTTCCATGAATTAACTTAAATAATAAGAGTTTAATAATGAAGCCTGGGACTCAAGTATTTACGATAGTAAGTCACTACAAACGGTGCATCTTGAATGCGAGAGCCCTTAGCGGTTTACCGGGGAAATATACGAGTCAAATGGAAAATTTAATGTCAGTACGGCACGTTGGCCATGGTAGCTCAATGGATTAGAGCGACTGGACGGAAACCAGGAGATCTGTGGCTCAAATCCCGGCCATGACATTGAATTTTCCATATTGACTCTATATTTATTGCTTTTTTAGTTTTAGAAATTTTGCACTAAGAAAAGGGAGGTGACAAATCGTCGTTGAGATATGTAATGATTTCTTCTTGCGAACTGTTAACTGACACACCGTTACGTTCTTGCATAATGCAGTTACCACATTCCTAGCAATTTCTTGAGCTTTGCAATATTCTACTTCTTGTAATAATAGTTCGTGATTTTGCACGGTGGGTTCCACCCCTTTCCAAAAGCAAACACGGCGTAACCTTTCAAGACAGATGATGATGCTGTTGGAACAGGATGAAAATGATTTTTCTGATCATCTGGTAACCATAGATGAATCCTGGATCAATCAGTATGATCCAGATACAAAAACCATGAGCAAAGAATGGAAATATGCCTTAAGGAGGCTTCGGCGATTTCCTCTGAAAGGAGCACGCTTAATCGTGATGCTAGGATTTCAGTTTATCTCCTCTTGGAAACTGGCCTTAAAAATGGAAATCCGTCGAATTAAGAAACAAAGATCAATACAGCTTGATAATCAAGTTAAGTAGTTACGTTTTTTTTTTTGACACAATTTTCTATACTCACGCCATCTCCTGACCTGGCATTTAATTTACTGAAAACAGTCTTTTGTTCAGTCATGCGAATTTTGATAGTGTTTTGTCTTTGTTTATAGTTATGTTATATCCAGTGTTTCATTTGTAGTTATAACATTTTATAAATATCCTGATAATGGGAGAGATGCACAATTGTCTTTTGCTAATCATCTCATTAAGATGCTAATCATCTTTTCACCTGGCTGGCTGCCCGAGAAGAAAGTGAGCGGAAACATGCCGATTCCCCCTCCCAAATAGGTAAAGGTGCAAAAGTCAGCTGGGAAGGTCATGCTTTCAGTCTTCTGGGACTGTCGTGGAGTCATCCTTACATATTATCTTGCCAAGGGTCAAACCATCACTGGCAGATACTACTGCAATCTTCTGAACAAGTTACGAGCAGCTCTGATTAAGAAACGACGTGGTATGTCCTCCAGAGGTGTGCGTCTTCTGGCTGATAATGCTCCAGCTAATTCATCTCACGTTACAGTTGACAAAACAAGGGAATGTAGCTTTGAGAGCTTACAGCATCCGCCTTATTCGCCCGATCTCGCACCAAGTGACTGTTTCTTGTTACCGGAAATGAAGAATCCGTTGCCTGGTCGCCATTTTCACAACAAAAATGACGTCATTAATGACGTGGAAGGGTGGTTTAAAGGGAATTCTACAGACTTCTACAATCAAGGTATTCGGCAGGTCAAGAAAATGTGTAAACCTCTATGGTAACTACGTAGAGAAGAAGTAACAAGCACATATCAACACAAACTCTGTATGACATTTTTTAAAGCGTGTTTATTAAAACTTCACGACACTCCTTCGTAACTTGGATTTTGCCAAGATGGTCACCTCACGAAAGTTGCCTCTACGGTCGTTATCGAAACAAGGCTCTGCCAGTCCAGACTTCTCAGGTTGCATTAAACAAATGCTCCGTTCATGTTCAATTATTCTGGTAGCGATGGTCTTCCCGGTTTATCCTACATACGGCGTCCTACATTCACAGGAAAAGACCGGTGAAAGACAAACTGGACTTCCTAGTTCCGGGAGTGTACCGCATTCCCGCATTCCCACCAGAACTCCATCTTCATCTCGTGTATCATCAGTGTCACCGCCTGCTATGCTACATGCAGTAAAAGCGGCCTGAGATACTACCCAATCCATTTCATTTCCCAACTAGATGTGCTACATTATTACAGAAAATGTTTGTCGTTTACTTATTTGAAAAGTAAAAGGAAAGTGGCATTCACATGTGATCATACTTTCCAGAACAGTATAAATAATGGCATATGCTGACGATGTGGCAATTCTCGCAAGGAATATAAGAGCACTTGAGGAAAGTTATGCAGGGTTGGAAGAGAAAGCACAAGATCTAGGATTGGTAGTGAAAGTTAGTAAAACCAAATATATGAAGATGGGAGGTGATGGGGATGTAAGAAGAAGAGAACCTACAGTTAAATTACATGAAAAAGAACACCAAAGAGTGGAAAAAATTTAAATATCTGGGATCTATAGTAACAGTACATAATTAAACATCAGTGGAAATTCAAGAAAGAATAGCAAGTGGTAACAGATGTTTGTATGCCTTGCAGAATATGTTTAAGTCAAGTAACGTCAGTAGGAATACTAAAATTATATATATATATATACAACTGTGCTGAGACCAATAGTAATGTATGGTTCAGAAAGTTGGGTGTTGACAACCAGAGAAGAACAGTGGTTATTACGTTGGGAAAGGAAGATCTTGAGATATATATTTGGAGTGATAAGGGACTTGGACGGACGGAGAATGCGGACTGACTTGGAGTTACAGTACCTATTTGGACAGGCAAATATAGTAGTGAAAATTAAACAAGGAAGAATAAGATAGAATGGCCATGTACAGAGAATGCCGGAAATCAGTGTAGTGAAGAAGATATTCACAGCAAAGCTGGATGGCAGAAGGAGAAGAGGAAGACCCAGGAAAATATGGGTAGATGATGTAGAAGATGACTTGAGAAAGTTGGGGGTCAAAAGCTGGAGAAGAAAAGCAGAGGACCGAATAGAATGGAAGAGGGTGTTTAGGGAGGCCAAACGTCTACACAGCCTGTAGCGCCAACTATCATCATCATCATCATCATCAGCAGCAGCAGCAGCAGCAGCAGCAGCAGCAACATTCATAGGTGATGCGTAGAAAATTCCAGACATACATTTTAATTCATAAGACTTTTTTGGGAATATTAAAATTTCATAAAATATAGTGCTTGCTTCCAGAAATTCTTCACATTTACTAGTCCAGAATTTCCCTTGCACCTCAACATTATATATTATTAGGTGTTTTAAGTTTCTAATAGCTCCTAAGGTGGTCTGAAGTCGCGGTAGTTCCGACGTTCAAAGGCGTACGTCGCTACCATGCTAACGAGCTTGCACCTTCAAGACAATGTTTCTCAAGGGTGAATATTTAAAACAAACATTTTTTGCTGCTTGGCGATTCTAATCCCCTTTCTAATCTGCGGGTGCTTGCTTTTGCGGCGTAGGGATACACTCCTACGTTAGGACAAACAGCGATACCAAGTTCACGACAGCAATTCAGGATAACTTAGAGCAAATAATTTCTGATTTCAAGATTTTAAATATCTCTACAGGTTTTAGGTAATAATTTTGGTATATCAATTTCATTTAACACATTCCGTGTAGGTTAAGCTAAAAATTTCCACAATCATTTTTTACGGCAACTTGAATCAATGACGTGGCGAACTAGAGATCACCGTAGTTACCATTACAGAGCATCTTTCTTACCTTTACCTGCAAGCCGGGTTTGTATTCTGTTCTAAAGTGTACATCATCTGTTTCTTACCTGAAACAAAAGAAATTTACAACTTGGTTATTTACTTTTTATCTCTTGGGCATAGAAAGAGAACGCAATTTCAAACTCGTCACCTGGAAACCCAGTTTTAAAACTTATATCATTTAAAGTACACTGTATTTGCATATTCCCTTGTACCTTCATTTTTTCATATATTGGAGGTACAAATAGTACGGAATTTCAATGTCGTTACCTTGACAACCAGTTCTAAAACATTTGACTATCACTGAAGGTCTACTGTATTCACTACAGTAAAATTAGCAATAAGATATTTACCTTGATGTAGATACAGGAATAAGTATTTGTAATTTGTACAAGAGTACAACTCATGTGAGTACAACACATTCATTGCTATGAATATTGTTCGTGGATTCCAGAAAACTTCTACGATTTTCCGTTATCTCTTATAGTTAAACGATAAAAATAAATCAAGGTTGATTTTAAGTAACATTTTGTGGTATAGGACGTTGAAGAAATATCGGGTTTTAGTAGTTTGTATTGTTTAATGGTTTATCGTGCTTTAAAGTGATGTCGCTATTGATTTGTTTGGCACGCAATTTGCATGTAATTTTAAGGGCAGTATGTAAAGTTGAAGTTGTTGAAACATTCGCCTATCGTCGTTAGCTCGGTATCTACAATGTGATACGTAATGAAGGTTCAGAAAAATTATTCTCTATGAGATTGGATTACACTACGCAGGGGATGTGACACTGTGACCAGCCTTGATCTATTATATCTATGACACGGGAATCGAACCCAAGCTCCTGAATCCCACTTCGGTAGCGTAGATGGTAGCATGTCTGCCTCACGTTCAAGCGGTCCCGGGTTCGAAACTCAGTCAGGGTGATTTACCTAGATAAGGTTTTTCCGGGGTTTTCCCTTATTCTTCAAGACGAATGTCAGGTAACTCCAAGCTCCATGGACCCTGAACTATTTTGAGCATCATTTTACCCAATTCATTCACCTTCCGATATAACTTAACGCTGGGGTGGACGTAACTTAAAAAAACAAAACTCCTGAATGTGGGCCACCCGCCTGAACCATACCACTCGATTCAGTGAGATTAATTTGCTGAATTTATAAAATATACTGTTTAGAGTAAGGAGTATGAATGTAAATTGGTGTTGATATTCTTTCCAATTCTGCCTCAGTGAATTTTAAAACTATTAACCAACAAAAAACAACCCTCTGTATGGACACTTTTACTGAAAAATTTTGAAGGATTTTTAAAATTAATATGCATTCCAACATTTTCAAGAAATCTGAATTGCACATCTTGAATTTTATGTGAATAACCTCTAACTCTGATACATATTTTGTTCAGTGTCGTCACTTGATTTTCCACTCTCTTTTTGCGAAACAATAAGAATGTGATTTCAAAAGGCGTTGCATAGCAACCGGCCTTAAAAACACTATCGCTTAAAGACTGCTGTAAGACTGCTCTGCTAACTAATACAACCAGTTTCCCCTGGATATGAACACAGACCACCGCGTCTTCTGGTTTAATGGAACTTTCGTACCGGCATTAAAATTGGTGCGACAAATAAATATAATTTAAACCGCTGCATAGAGGAGTTTTTGCAACGCTATCCAGACACGTCCCTTGGAGCATAATGTTGTCGAAAGTGTCCAGGTACCGTCAAATTGACATACTTTTGTTTGCAACATAAACATCTTACGTTTTATAAGTATACGATATACAATTTTTGTCTTTCTCAAGGTTAATTAAAATGTCTATTAATGTTGGTATCCTTATGGCTTTTAAAACCAATAAGTGCATCAAACATTTCCAAGATACAGGATCAGTTACTCGCAAAAAGAGAGACACTGGACACTATAAAGTGACTGGTCCCAATCTAGAAGCAATAAATAATGTTATGAGAGAAAGGCCTCAAGCATACCTCTCACAATACAATGTTTAAGGGGAAGAGAGAATGGACATATTTGAAAATGCACACATAAGACTATGTACTAGAGATATTTTCTTGTTTAGACTTGGATAAAAGCTTTGTACATAATGTAACACTAATTTATTTTTCATTCCTAGAACATGTTCTGCAAATTTTCTGGTTTGTAATGAAGTTACATTGTGAGGAAACTGTGGGTGATAGAAAAGAATTGAGATCAAATTGAAATATTTCTATTTTATGCGACAGGCTTACAATATGCATATATGTCTACTATAACAGAAAAACGTATGTTTATTGTGAAATACGTGTTCATTGACTTATAATTTCGTATATTCTTCATGGTATACTTTTATGGCTGCATAATTAGCTTTGTAGTGCATTGCATTGCAGTATAGTTTTTAAACACAGTTAGGTATCTACACACCAGGTGAATTTACGTACCTTTATATTACGCGGGCAAGACCCACCTCTCAAATAGTATATTTACCTGCCGGTAGAGGGATGCCTCAAAGCTGCTGCAGTACATCAAATATGATCGCAAGCTGCTAGGGGAATCGTATATAAACTGGCACCATCAGCGATGCTATTGACGACGTAATATTTTGCGCGGTAAAATTACAGATAAAAATGAACACCGTGTATTGTTCTACAAATTATCGGCAGTTCCAACACGTGTAGTGTTGGACTAGAAAGAAATGGCTAAATAGATGTACATTTATCGACGTAGCCCTAACGTACTGCATGTTTGCCCAACAAAGTTCATGTGTCGGTTGATAATTGTCGTTGAGGAATGGGAAGAGAGGGTCCTGTGAAGGTAACACATACACTCATTACTTGAAGTGCACTTGAGGTCAGCGCTAATGAAAACTAATGACTCGAGAGGGCTGGCTGCAACTTGACTTGAGAGAGAGATTTTTGTGCGTGGGGTTTAACGACCCGTGTCGACCATTCGGGGCTTCCTGCACCCTGACACAAAAGGACGGACGGTGCCCCGATAACTGTTCCTGTTGTTGTGTTGAATGAGCCGTTTATTAATTACTTTGCGCTTTAAGATTTACGACACCAAGGAAAATTCTGCCAGAGGAAGGTGTCAAGGTGGAGGATACAGAATGATACAACCAACTACGATCCACTCTGTAGGCATTCTTAAAAGAACTACTCCTAAAATTAAGGATAGGTCCTCAATACCTGCGTAATCTCGATATGTTAGGTTGAACATAGGAGGTCTGTTCAATAAAGAACGAACATAATTTTTTTACGGTCATGATTTTTCGCTCTAAAATTCAATCTTATTATACACTGTTAACTTAGTGTGAAACAAACACGCCGTAGTAGTTTCATTGTTGGTACTCCTGGTTCCCTCCTGTGAGAACCAGGCAGCTTCAGACATGTTCAGTATCGCCTACCGCTGCAATGGAGGTAACACACGAGGAACAACATGCGGCTTTGAAATTCTGCTTTCGTCTCAACAAATCTACAGTTGAGACTTATACAATACTACAGGAGGCCTATGCAGAGTCTGTTCTTCCTACAGCACAGCTCGAAGGTGGTTTAAAATGTTTAAAGAGGGGAGACAATCAATTTCAAAGGAAGATGGATCCGGTGCTCCAGTTACTGCTCCTACGGAAGAAACATAAAAACTGCTGCTGTCATTGTGAGGGAGGATCGACGAATTACCTTAAGATCACTTCCTGAAATACTGAACATTTCATTGGGTGACAGAAACATTACACATGAGACATGATTGTGCGCGATGTCTTCCAAGACTGTTGATTCCCGAACAAAAGGATATTCGCATGCAGGTCTGCATGCAGCTAAAGTTGATGTTAGAGGAAGATCCGGAGTTTCTTTCAAACGTAATCACTGCTGAAGAAACTTGGCTACATCATTTTCATCCTGAGAGTAAACAGCAAAGCTCAGTGTGGAAATCTCCTTTATCATCAACCTCTAAAAAAGCAAAAGTGGTTGCTTCTGCTGGGAAAGCTATGATCATCTCATTCGCATGTCTTTGAAGACTGGCAGGAGCGCTGGGAAAAGTGCATCGCATTCAGAGGAGACTATTTTGAGAAGGACCATCAAAATTATGAGGATGAGTAAAGGTACGTCGTCAAAAAATAATTATGATCATTGTTTATTGAACACCCCTCGTATTTTAAAATCACAAATTGAAACTGCTGTAAGTAGGACGTTTCAAAGTCCGAGAAATTGCCAGGAATGTGGTACATGTACAGTAACATTATGTAAGAAAATAATTGTGTGTCTGATTCACTGTCAGGTTAAAGTTCCCAGGAAGAAATCACTGCATATCTCAACGAGGATTTGTCACCTCCTCTTTCTAGATTACTGGAAAACAAATTTAAAAATAATTAGCCGCTATACATTTGTTTCTCTGAACGACTAGCACAGCAGAACTCATATGTGGCAGAGAAAGAAGTATACTTGACACCAAAAGAGTGAAAATGCCAATATTTTTTTTAATAAGAACTTATAAAGGTGGACTGTTTTGCTTTCAAATGTCGAATGTAGAGTTTAAAAATAAGAACACTGATGCTTTTAAGTTTTGCATCATTAAATATGTGTTTATAGTTAATTACAATGATATTATACATTATCCCAACATTCTCATTGTATTGAAACTAGAAGTCGACCCATCTCCACTTAAAAACCATTACCCTCTAATTCATCTTACTCAACTAGACTGCTTTAAGAGAAACTTAAAATGACATAAGAACAATCGGTTGTGCCATGAAAATGTTGCCCTGACCACAGAATTAACAAATGACTGTCAGAAAACCTCAGAAAGAACATGCACTAAGGACGATATAGCTCTTCAGGAGAAAATGTTGCCTTGGTAACCTATATCCAAGTGTTTTATATATTATATAGGAAGCACGTTGATCACGTTTGGTTTTTGCTAACCTGTAACTAAACGGAAGATATACTATATTGCGTACTAAGACTGTAGTGATGCTTAAGAGGACGAGGTGCAGGCCTTTGTATTTCCAAGCATATCGAGATTTGATAAGTAACTTACAGTTCGTCGTTAACAAATGACTTCTTGCAATACTTGAAAAACCCATAAAAAGGAATAGTAAATCAAAGTTGGCTTTCCATATTTTATTGGTCAGTAAGCAAAAATAATAAACTGAAATGTGATCAAAGTAATATATGCCTTGTTTGTTAAAGTTATTCGTCTATGTACTCCAATTGAATATTTCTATTTCTGATGGTTATTATAGAGCAGTAAAATTTTATAAAAATGAGCGCAAGAAGCTGCAATCTAGCATGTACATCACTTTTATCAACGAAGTCGAAGGAAAGGTTCGTTGTAGCCTGAAAAGTTTCCGAAATAAGTGCGTTGATAAAACATTAACAGTTATACAAGTGAGACAGTTTCAGTGTCATGTTTTAATGCTAAAAGCTAAAAAAAAATCATCTCCTATGAGCTTATGAAGTTACGCCATTTTCCACTAGGGCCAACTCTATGGCTTAGATAGTAGCGCGTTTCCTTCACGTTCAAGAGGTCCCGAGTTCGAATTTTGGACACGTTTTCCCTTATCGTAAATATGAATGTCTGGTAACTCTAAACTCCATGTATCCTGTACTTATTTGAACATTATTTCATTCATCAGCCGATATGACTTAACGTTGGAGGTTTTCTCTTATCCTGAATGACGAATGTCTGGTAACTCTAAGCTCTATGTAAACTGGACCCATTTCATTCATCGTCCGATATGACTTAACGTTGGAGGTTTTCTCTTATCCTGAATGATGAATGTCTGGTAACTCTAAGCTCTACGTACCCTGAACCCATTTCATTCATCGTCCGTTATGACTTAACTTTGGAGGTTTTCTCTTATCCTGAATGATGAATGTCCGGTAACTCTAAGCTCTACGTACCCTGTAGCCATTTCATTCATCGTCCGATATGACAACGTTGGAGGTTTTCTCTTATCCTGAATTATGAATGTCTGGTAACTCTAAGCTCTATGTACCCTGGACCCATTTCATTCATGGTCCGTTATGACTTAACGTTGGAGGTTTTCTCTTATCCTGAATGATGAATGTCTGGTAACTAAGCTATATGTACCCCGTACTCATTTGAACAGATGTAATGGAAATTTCTGTAAACCTTGAGTAGTACATCAACTTCTCTCTCGTACAACAAAAGAAATGAATCTTGTGTTCCGGTAGTGGGTATTGATCTGCTGTTACGGCTAAGTAAACATGATCCCTGACAATGTCCTGTAGGATTACTGCCCTGAGAATTGTGTCCACGAGGCTTTTACCAGACTAGCTGCACTAATCTTTCCCATCTTCTTGTTCTTCTTTCAGAAGATTTACTCTCAAGGAGTAGGTACACCTGTTGTATACTTTCTGACAGAGAGAGAGAGAGAGAGAGAGAGAGAGAGAGAGAGAGAGAGAGAGAGAGAGACACCAACATGAATTTAACTATATTTTCTGTCGTGGCAGAAATTGTCATTAAAATATCGAATTCCACAGCCATCCTCTTTTTAAATTCTTCATACCTGGATTTGTCTAGTACAGCTTGACATGCCATAAAAAATTATAAAAAAACTAGTACAGAAAAATTTAGAATGCAATACTTAAGATTTAGGGAAGCTGAAAACAACATTGGGGCGTATAACTGCATTAGAACTATACCAGGTGAGTCAGTTGCACCTCATTTTTTTGGAAGGTAGGCCAGCCATCAAACGGCATGTGTGCCTTAGTACAGTTTTACGCTTACTAAACGGTATTGCCTAACTTTCTTAGAAACAAGAATAGCGGTTTAAGGGACATAAACGTACTGCTCGTTAAAGTACGCCTCAAAAACATACGACTGCTTTACTGAGAGCGAATTCCGATTTCCAGGCGATTTTACAAACTTTTTACTAGAGAATGGAAAAGTAATTTAGTAAACGCTTCGGAAAAGAGGCACCTATCTTATGAGTATACTAACAACGGTAAGTAAAATGAAAGTGGAGGATTCTTGTACTTATAACAGAGGTTGGCTGCCAAAAATTAGGACAAGAAATCCATTAATTAAAAAGTGCTTAGGGTCCAGCGCACTAACCACATGGTAAAATTTATTCATAACGGAAATTGAAGGAAAACTCTTCAATTTCGACTCCACCTTTGAAGACAATCCGAACTTCAAGTTCAAGATATCAACGGAGACGCTCCTATCGCCTTCAAAGAGTTCACCAAATCAAAATTCAACAGTCAACATTAGCTGAGGATATCAGGAAGGTCCTAAGGAAGCACGTTCTATTATGTGTTTAAAATGAGATGATGTTTGTCCTTGAGTGCTACTAGTGAGCAACCAATCGCAGCCCTGCGGTGTTGAATTGCATTCCTCCTAAGTGGTGTGTGACGAGCGCCAATCTACAATCCCTAATAAAAATTATTCGCGCTAAGACAAAAATTCAGATTTTCCCAAAACTGATCGAGGAAGCAGACTGTAATGTAAAAAGGACATATTTTTAAGTCAAATAGTTTTCCTAATACAAATAAATGAAGTAGATACCATTATAGTATAACCATGCACTGCGACGTAAGCACTGTATTGAATATCATTATTGATTGGTATGTATGCGTGTACGCATATTTGACATTACTCAGAACTGAAACGTAAACATTTGACATGACGTGATTAAACAAATATGTACTTTGAATAAGCCAAAGTGTTTGTTAAATTCGATGAGTGGAAACGATACACTTCCTGCTAGTCTGGCAGAACGTGTCTGGTCACATTATATCTTTCTTTATGAATGGTTCGTAACCTCTATTTACTCTAGAGAGTTCAAAGCAGTACTGTTCGTTACTCTTCCTTGAAAAAGTCTATCAACTATATGAATGAGAGGCGATCCACCTTCCTCCCCTTACTTCAGCCAGAACAATCCAATAGAGTTAATATGGGCTCAATTTATGTTGCAAGCAGAAATAATATTTTTAAACTTACTGACGTTGAACGACTTATTCACGAAGAAATTGACAAAGAACACAATAAAACTGAGAAAACTGTGTGAGACATCAGATAAACTACAAGAAGACGACTTTTGGAAAGAAATAGCACGTAACGAGGTTTCGAAACCTATCATCATAAATTTGCAGCACTCAGACATTGAAGACAATGACAATGACGAAATATCTCTTAACGTAAGTAACATTCAGAGCTATACTGATGCAGCGTTGGTATCTTCGTTGGAGTACAAAAATAACTAATTCATAAGCTATAATTAACTTTAAACTAAATAATTAAACAGTTTGCGTAATATAAGAACAGCCACGTTGCAATTGTGATATAAGCAACTCCATTATTATAAAAGTTTGGAAAATTCAGTTTGCTTTCCCTTAGGTCTAGGGCCACGAACACTCGCAAGTGTGCGAGAGAGAGGGAAATATAAAAAGAGTGGGGATAACGAGGTGACAACGGTGAAGGCTCTTACGCATCTGATTCGCTACAGGCGAGAACTCTTTCCATACTAAACACATAATTGAGCTCTTGCCATGTATACAGTAATATTAAAACACCCAGAAAATAATTGAAAGTGTCTTAAGAGGCTAAATCAAGCACTTGCTCTCAGGTAAGTTTCGGAATAGCTCAATGGGATTATGACCTCTCCTGTGCCCTAAAATCCAATGACACAGGTTCGAGTCTCAGCATTGTAAATACTCTTTCTTTTTATGTTCATCAAAATTCGCCATCCGAATTCACAATAAACTACGAAGTCCCTGAGGGCGTGCATTAACCAAGAAGGTCATAAGTTCGAGCACTTAGCCGCGATAGAGGAGTCCTGTTGCAGGAATACAAAAAGAGTCATTCCACTGCCTCAAAGCATACAAATTTCAAACAACATTTTAATGGCATAATAACTCTATGTTTGCAAAATTGTGTTAAACTTCCATGTTAAACTCTGATACTGTAATTTCCATGTTTTCTGTGTTCAAGTGTGTATAAATGATAATTTCAATTGCACCTAAATATAGGTGTGTTTAAACAACTACCTACTTGTAGTTCACCAACAAAGACACATTAAACAGTGCAATAAAACATAAATAGAACAGTTAAAAATAAAAAAGAATAACAGTTTTCAGAATAATAATTTCAAATTCTGAGCATTACCCGTAAAAAATTAGTATATCTATGCAGAGGATTCGAACCGCGGTCACAGCAGACAAATGAGATTGTAGGTCTGCCCTTGTTCCAACTGAGAACTAGTAACGTGTTAGATAAACATTCCGGCTAACATATAGTATTTGCTGGTTCCAGTGAACATTTGCAGACGTCAGCTGTCTAATTACGAATATACTACAGGCGATGTGATAACATCTATATTAGCACTAGTATCATTGAGTGTTTAACATCCATGTTAAATACGCGTGTAGAACCTAGTAATGGGGTCGATGTTTTCACGTTGGTGATTAAACGCGGATTGCATAAAACTCGAGAATAAGGGGCAGCTGATTTACCTGGTGTACATTTAAAGCAAATGTATTGTAATCCTGTCAAAACCCTTTCTTTTATTTTGGAAAAAAAAAAAAAAAAAAAAAAAAAGAATCACCTATCTAATTCAAGATAAACATCTGATTGTACTTACAAGAGATTACAGTAGACTGTGAGTGTTAGTCAAAGGTTTTTAAACTGGTTGTATAGGTGACGTCGCTGAAATGTCACTCCCTTTGTATGTCAAAGAAATAAACATGAAGGTACAGGGGCATTTACCAATACGGTACACCTTAAGTGATAGTCAAATGCCTTAAAACTGGTTGTCTAGGTGATGTCCTTGAAATTCCGTTATCTTTGTATGTCCAAGAGATAAAAATATGAATGTACAAGGGAATATGGGGATAGAGTATACTCTAAGTGATAGTCAAATGTTTTAAAACTGTTTGTGTAGCTGACGCCTTTGAAATTCCGTTCTACTTGTATTTCCAAGAGATAAAAAATGAAGGTGCAAGGGAATATGGGGATAGAGTATACTCTAAGTGATAGTCAAATGTTTTAAAACTGTTTGTGTAGCTGACGCCTTTGAAATTCCGTTCTACTTGTATTTCCAAGAGATAAAAAATGAAGGTGCAAGGGAATATGGGAATACAGTAGACCTTAGGAGATAGTCAAATGTTTCAAAACTGCTTGTGTAACTGACGCCTTTGAAATTCCGTTCTACTTGTATTTCCAAGAGATAAAAAATGAAGGTGCAAGGGAATATGGGAATACAGTAGACCTTAGGAGATAGTCAAATGTTTCAAAACTGCTTGTGTAACTGACGCCTTTGAAATTCCGTTCTACTTGTATTTCCAAGAGATAAAAAATGAAGGTGCAAGGGAATATGGGAATACAGTAGACCTTAGGAGATAGTCAAATGTTTCAAAACTGCTTGTGTAACTGACGCCTTTGAAATTCCGTTCTACTTGTATTTCCAAGAGATAAAAAATGAAGGTGCAAGGGAATATGGGAATACAGTAGACCTTAGGAGATAGTCAAATGTTTTAAAACTGCTTGTGTAACTGACGCCTTTGAAATTCCGTTCTACTTGTATTTCCAAGAGATAAAAAATGAAGGTGCAAGGGAATATGGGAATACAGTAGACCTTAGGAGATAGTCAAATGTTTTAAAACTGGTGTCTAAATGGCGTCTTTGAAATTCTGTTCTCCTTGTATGTTCAAGAGATAAAAAATGAAGGTTAAAAGGAATATAGGAATACAGTAGACTTGAAGAGACAGTCAAATATTTTAAAACTGTTTATCTAGGTTATGTCTTTGAAATTCCCTCTCTTTATATGGCGAAGCGATAAACATGAATAACGTTTTGCCAGTATAATTGAAAAATGAACGATATTTTAACTGTTTTGTTTCTCAGCGTCACATTCTACTGACATATTGGACGTTAAAGGCCGCAATAATGCTGCTCACCGGCCACTTTATCGGGCTTAAGCTTCCTTTACGTGCCGACACGTGACAATTGGCTTTACTTCCCTCCCGAAGGAAGCCATGCTTTTTATTTTTATGCCCTCAGCCAGGTTTGGATGTGATATTTTCTTAGAAATGTATATTCCCTATATATGAAGTCATAAATAGATAATAGTGACAGTTATTGTCGTTGGTATGCGCAAAGAATTTGCCTACAACTTCACAGCAGTCAGTAAGCGCTTAGTTTGATCAACAAACCGATTCATTTAAGTGCAAGAAACAAAAGAGAAGTGGAGCGCCGTTACTTAGTATGCACTCCGATAGACGGACGGATCGATCGATCGGTCCAATCATCGTTCAGTCGGTAATTTATAGGCTCAGCGGGACTGCATATTTACAGGAGCTCCGAAATTGAAAAGCAAACCCATCAGCGAGAAGACGACAATTTTTACTCTTCTTTGGGAATGAAGAAGAGACGGGCACATGCGCAGTGGAGCGGAACGATGGCTAGAACATTAGTGAAAACATTTCCTGTCTTCTGCTGTGTAGAGAGGGGAACCTCACGCCATGCCATGTCGCCTCCAATATCTCCTCCATTATGAACATACTGCCGGCTGCTACAGTGGTGGACTATGTAATGTTTCGCTTGAGGTACACATGGATGTGTGTGACAAACGACGTAAGTTCAATCGACTGATCGAGACTAACAAATGAGCTATGTGAATTCAGTTTTCAACTATTTGAGGATGTAGAAATCAGCGGAGTATCTTAGAAACAGAATCTATAACAGTTAAAGAATTACACCTGCGAAATAACAATGACTATATAGTCTAAAGTGACTGTTTCAGTAGTAACAATTACACATGTAGGTTGCTATGTGATACTGAATGTATAATTTATCTTCCTGCTACTTCACCTAGGACACTGATGTTCAAAAGAGCCCAGGTACAATAGAGCTTAGAGTTACCATTCATCCTTCAGGATAAGGAAAACCACCAACGTTAAGTCATATCAGACGATAAATGAAATTATATTCAAATGAGTACAGGGTACATAGTGCTTAGAGTTACCAGACATTCATTTTTAAGGATAAGGGAAAACCTGCAACGTAGTCATGTCGGACAATAAATGAAATGGTGTTCAAATGAGTACAGGGTCCACAGATCTTAGTGTTACCAGACATTCATCTTTCAGTATCAGAAAAAACGTCCAACGTTAAATCATATCGCACGATGAATGAAATAATGTTCAAATGAGTACAGGGTCCATAAAGCTTACAGTTATCAGACATTCATATTTCAGGGTAAGGGAAACCACCAACGTTAAGTCATATCAGACGATAAATGAAATTATATTCAAATGAGTACAGGGTACATAGGGCTTACAGTTGCTAGACATTCATTTTACAGGATAAGGGAAAACCTCCAACGTTGTCATATCGGACGATAAATGGTGTTCAAATAAGTACAGGGTCCATAGAGCTTAGAGTTACCAAACATTCATCTTTCAGGATAAGGGGAAACCTACAACGTTAGGTCATACCGGACGATGAATGAAATGATGTTCAAATAAGTACAGGGTCCAAAGAGCTTAGTGTTACCAGATATTCATCTTTCAGTATAAGGTAAAACCTCCAACATTAAATCATATTGAACGCAGAATGAAATGATGTTCAAATGAGTACAATGTACATAGGGCTTAGAGTTACCAGACATTCAATTTTCAGGATATGGGAAAATCTCAAATATTAAGTCATATTGGACGATGAATGCAATGATATTCAAATAGGTACAGGGCACATAGAGCTTAGAGTTAACAGACATTCATCTTTCAGGATAAAAGAAAACATCCAATATTAAGTCATATCGGACGATGAATGAAATGATGTTCAAATGAGTACAGGGTACATAGAGGTTAGTGTTACCGGACAGTCAGCTCTCAGGATAAGAAAAAATTCAGGAAAAACCCTTATAACCCTGACCTAGAGTAGAAGTCGTGACCTCTTGGATCGCTACCGTCACGCCACAGAGGCGTTTGATTGTCTGACCCCTTGCATTAGTAACATCGCGTTATCTGGGTTCTGATCTGAGTGTGGAGATGGAGCTGTCAATCCCAGACAAGTGCCGAGCGAAAACACTCGCTGCCGAGTCGTTTTTCTTTATTTCACTTTTTTATGGACTTTTTTTCTGGTGACGTCAGAGGACGACGAGAGGGGAGGGGGAGGGAGGGCCTGGTCGGCGTCGCTGCCAACTTCTCGCGGAAAAGAGAGAGACGGAAAAACGTCAAAATAATTTCCTGCTAAAATTACGTGAAGTGACGATGCTGTCGCTTAATTTGCATAAATAAATCAGCGCCGCTTTTTCCTGTTATTTAGTTTCTGCAGCTCTCACTCCGCCATTTTTCCGGTCATGTATTTATTAACTTTCATCTTTCTGATAGAGTTCCAGAGATTTCGTCGTCTAATTTTCGTAACGCAGATCCTCGTTACGCCATTTCCGTTGCGTTAACTTCGGCATGTTCCTATATATTTTGAAAGTGAATTAACAGCGAAAATCCAACTCCATGATTAAATATGCTTTGAAATACTTTTGGAAAATGAAGAGTACAAATTGTAATAAAATGTACGAGGGCTGTTCAATAAAGAATGATCACAAACGTTTTTGACAACGTAGCTTTACTCATCGTCACAATTTTGATGGCCCTTCTCAAAATGGTCTCCCCTGAATGCGATGCACTTGTCTCAGCGTTTCTGTCAGTCTTCAAAGACATGCTGGAAACCATTTGTGGAGAAATCCTTCAAAATCGCCCCCGCAGCCTTCAGCACTGCTTCTGATGTTGGATAATGCCTCCCACGAAGGCGTTTCTTCAAGTTAGGGAATAGGAAAAAGTTACATGGGGTTAATTCCGGACTATAGGTAGGGTGAGGGATGCACTTCACGTTGACTTTTGCAAGATATTCAGCAACTGCTTTGGCAATATGCGGCCGCGCAATATCGTGGTGCAGCATCCAGCCTGCTTCACGGAAATGTGGTCTTTTGCGTTTGATATGGACTTGAAATGATTTCAGGACGTCCGTGTACTATTGTCCAGTTACTGATGTATGTGCAGGTACAACATGCTGATAAACCATTCCATGAATATCAAAGAATGATATGACTATAACTTTTCCCAGCAGAGGCAACCACTTTTGCTGTTTTGGGGGTTGTTGATTAAGGAGATATCCACACTGAGCTTTGCTGTTAGCTCTCAGGATCAAAATGATGTAGCCAAGTTTCATCAGCAATGCTTACATTTGAAAGAAACTCCGGATTTTCCTCTAACATCTACATTAATGCAAATGTCCTTTTGTTCGGGGAACAACAGTCTTGGAACACATCGCGCACAAACGTCTCATGTATAAAGTTTCTGTCACTAACGTGTGAGTGGCACCCAACGAAATGTTCAGTATTTTAGAATGTGATCTTAGGGTACTTCGTCGATCCTCTCTCACAATGGCAGCAGCACTGTTCATGTTTTCTTCCGTAAGAGCAGTAGCTGGAGCACCTGGTCCACCTTCCTTTGACATTGACTGTTTCCCCACTTTAAACAATGTAAACCATCTTTGAACTGTGCTGTAGAGAAGAAAAGACTCTCCATGGACCTCCTGTAACATTGTGAATGCCTCAGTTAAAGATTTGTTGAGACGAAAGCAGAACTTCATGTTGTTCCTCGCGTGTTACCTCCATTGCAGCTGTAGGCGAAACTGAACATATCTAAACTTGCCTGGTTCTCACAGGTGGGAACCAAGAGTACCAACAATGAAACTACTACGGCGTGTTTGTTTCACATTACGCTAACATAATATAATAATACTGAAGTTTAGTGCAAAAAATTATGACCGTAAAAGATTTTTTATCATTGTTTATTGAACAGCCCCCGTACTAAGAGAAAGCGTCACCTGGCAACAGTTACTAAGTAATTTCAGTATTGCTTAAGCAAAGTGCGCCGACTGGTTTTTGACATTTTAACTTTCTTAGCAACTGTGAAGTAGGATGGAGAAGCACCTTTGACAGAAAATACAGTAAACCTTTTTTAAAATATGAACTATGTGAAAGTAGGACGTGAAAAATATATTCAGGTAACTTCAAAAAATTGACAGGCAATATATTTAAAATAGGTTATAAAAAATTCAATTAGAACATTCTAGTTACAGTTTTTGACCCAAAATGCTTCCGTTTATACAGAAAGCTTTCATAATGCACTGCAGTTGAGAGGATATGTTAAAAGCGTTTTTTGAGCTGTTTCTTATATATTCCCTGAATTTTTTAAATTAACATTTGATTTTTTTTTAAATCAGATATAGTTATTCATCTCTTTATCCATTTGCATACAGAGAACGGAATTTCAAAGTCATCCCTTAGATAATCAGTTTTAAAGCATTTGACTATCACTTAAAGTTTACTGTATTTCGATATTTCCTTGTACCTTCACTTTTTATTTCTTGGACATTCAAGTGGAACGCAATTTGAAAGACAAGACCTAGACAACCAGTTTTCAAACATTTGGCTATCACTTTAATCTACTGTATTTCCATATTCACTTGTACCTTCAACTTTTATTTCTTGGACTACAAAGCGAAAGCAATTGGAAAGACATGGTCTAGAAAACCAGTTTTAAAACATTTGACTGTCACTTATTCCCTTGTACATACAATAAGATAGAGTTTATCTCGAAGTAGATAGAGCAATAAGTGTAAGAATGGCTTGCACAAGCGCAGAGAAAGTTGTATGATGATTCCAAAGTGCTTTTTGAGGATATAGAACTGAAATTCCGTTGATTAATTGCCAGTTTACTACGAAGCAATTCATCATGCGTTTCCCGTATTGATTAACCGCTATTAGTTTAATTGCCTCTACGTTATATTGCTTAACGAATCGAGCTTTAACTGTTTCAGATAATCTTATTGAATTGCAGTCATTTTTTACGCTACCACGTACACACAGGGTGTTGTGTTTCATCCAAAACTTCGGTCTCGATATTGCCCTGGGAGTATGTGTTTTTTCACCCGCTGTATCATAAGAAGTGTATTAAAGAGAGCAAACATTTCTCAATCCGATATTTCTAGTGGCCTAGGAATTCAACTTATTTAATAGCTGTATAGAATAGATCACGTGAAAGACGAACGATAGATAAGTTCTCAACTTTGTTAAAGTGGTCATATCACCATGACAACGTTAACCGTACATTAGATTGTGTACTGCTTGTCACTTGTTTGTGACGATCGCGTTAAATTTCGCTAGAAAACAAATGAAACTGAAACAAAAGACGCTAAAGCAGCACTGAAGCTTTTGTTTTCGTTGGTAAAGAAGTGGTCTGTTGAATTTATGACCGAGTTTCTTGCTAACCCTGAAGAGTTCGGACAAAGATTCGCATTAGATGACGGGGTTAAATGCTGAGACAAACGCTTATTTTGCAGCTTAAGAAGTTGGAAACTCTTGGGAAAATGTGTGGATTTACAAGGTGACTACGTTGAAGGAAAAAAAATCAACACATTTCTCTTGTGTTTTATGTGTCTGGTCGAGGACTTTTACAACTCCCCTCACACTGCAGCTGACAGCCGAGAGGAAACTGCTACAGTAAAGTGGCTCCAGTCGTAAGGAAATGCAAAGTGATAGAAGATCAGAAGATAAATAACTGGTGAAGTGAAAGACTAATTCAAAAAATGTAATTCTCGTTAAAATTTGCAATTTACGTCAAATATATATATATTTTTTTTCTGTAGAATGGATCATTTTCGAGGAATCCCTATTCATTTGTTTAAATTCTTCAAACAATACACTTTGAATTCTTGCTCCGGGACATGAAGACACCGGATTGTCAAAAGTATCGCCTAATGACCACATCATGAAACATATGTCACTTGAAGTCATACCCATCTTGCCACAGTAGCTGCAGCACATGTGTAAAAGACACATATCTAGCCTAATATGAGTTCGATACAAGACTAAGAATTTTGGAAAAAAAGAAATTAAAAACATATCCACTAGAGTACAGTTAGTAGTGAAAGCCATGTGACAATTTTAAAGCGTAAATGTTGCGATTGAGATCGCTTTAAAATACTTTTTATGTTAATCAAGTTAAACATTATCTAACTAATAATTTTCTTGTAGGTACAAGCGATACAGTAGACTTTAAGTGTTTTAAAAATAGTTGTGCAGGTGACGTCTTTGAAATTTCGTTCTCTTTGTATGTCCAAGTGATAAAAGATGAAGATGCAAGGGAATATAGGAATACAGTAGAATTTAAGTGATAATCAAGTATTTTAAAACTGGCTGTCCAGGTGGCATCCTTGAAATTCCGTTCTCTTTGTATGTCCAGGAGATAAAAGTGAAGGTACAAGGGAGTATGGGAATACAGTAGACTAAGTGACAGTCAAATGTTTTAAAACTGATTGTCTAGGTGAAGTCGTTGAAATTCCGTTATCTTTGTATGTCTAGGAGATAAAAAATGAAGGTATAAGGGAATATTGGAATACATTAGACTTTAAGTGATAATCAAATGCTTTAAAACTGGTTGCTATGCGAAATTCCATTCTCTTTAGTTGGACAAGAGGCAAAAAGAAAAGAAGGTACAAAGGGATATGGGAATGGAGCAGTGTTTCCAGGATGCCAAGATGGCTTATTTTTATGGTGTTATTATTAACAATACCATTTAGGTAAAGAGAGTCTGCAGTGATTTGTTTTTCCATCTCCAGACATAGGGTCGCAGATCGACGCTCTTTGTTGATAAAGCCGAGCAACAAAGATTAAACGATGGTTGTGTTTAACGCTAATTGCTGCGGCCTGTATAGTTGCATCGCTTTTGAAGTTCACAGAGACCATGTAATTTATACATTTCTAGGGAGGTAAAAAAGAACACGAAGGTGAAGTTGGAGCGTTATCTCTAGGAAGCAGGTTAAATATTTAGTAAAATCTCCCAGCAGCATTAGAGAAAGGAATCGATTAGTTCGGGAGCAGACAATTACCGGCTAATGACCGGCCATTAGGTCTCAAATCAGATACAGTATGTCACCTGCGAATTAACTCGCCCAGAAAATTAGTACAAATGCTAATGTCACAACACTCACAGAGCCTTCTCTACCCGTATTTACTACTCTGTGGACCAAATATTCCTTTAGGTAGAAGCTCTTTTTTAAGAAGTTGGGTATATATTTCTGTTTTAGATGAATGCAAAGAAGTACATCAGACTTTGACATTCACGAAGTTCAAGGCATACATCTGTAGTCGAACAATAACCGTTACTCTGATGTTTCGCAAACGGTTTTCTTACATAAACAATCAAAGTAAACAGAATGTAAAACACAATATCTACATAGGCGGTCTGAAAAGTTTTCGACCCAATAAAGATACAAGACATGTTTTCAGAAACTTATATTTTATTTTTCAACATAATCTCCTTGTTAACTCAATATACTTCTCCCATCGATGCTCCCATCTCTGTAACTCGTCCAAATAGTCCTCGGCGTTTTTCTCTGCAAAATATCTGTTCACGAAGATGATTGCCTCTTTATTTGACGAAAATCTCTGTCCTCCGAGCACAATTTTCAGATGAGGGAACAAAAAGAAGTCACTTGGGGCTAGATCTAGTGAGTCAAGCAGTTCAAACCTTGATTCGTGAATTTTCACCATTGCAACCGCTGCGGTGTGAGAGGGTGCGTTGTCTTGGTGGAATAGGATTTTCTTTTCCTACAAATGTGGCCGTTTTCCCGCAAGTTCTGCCTTCAGCTTGTCAAGTAATAATGCGTATTATGCTCTTGTAATGATTTTTACTTTTTGAATATAATCGATTAAAATAACTCCTTGTCTGTCCCAAAAAACAGTCGCTATCAATTTCCCAGCCGAGAAAACAGTTTTTGCTTCTTTTGTTTTGGAGCTGTTTTCCCCTTTGCAGTCAACTGTTTGGACTGTATTTTTGTTTCGGGCGTATAATGGTGTATCCAAGTTTCATCTGCAGTATTTAATCTGCGCCAAAACTCGGATTTATTACGCCTAAACTGCGCCAACAGAGCGATTAAAATGTTCATTAGCACACGTTTTTGGTCTAACGTGAGCAAACGCGGCACCCAACGCGCGGACAGCTTTCTCATGTATAAATGTTCATTTAATATGTGACAAACGCGTTCTTTTGACACGTTCATAGCCTCTGCTATCTCTCTCACTTTAATCTGGCGGTCGTCTAGCACCATTTGGTGAACTTTGGCGATTTTTCCTTCGGTAGCTGCAGTTTTTGGAGGTCCCGTACGTTCATCGTCTCCCAAGCTCTTACGGCCACGTTTAAATTCAGATGCCCAAAATTTCACTGTGGTAAATGATGGTGATGAGTCCGCATACACAGAATCCAACTCATCTTTGATTTGCGTAGGCGTATTGTACTTCATAACCAAATATTTAATAACAGCTTGATACTTGATTTTGTCCATTTTCATAAAAACACTCACATCAATTCATTCAAACGACTGTTACATAACTGGGCGTCCGAAATGGATGAAACTTTGGTGAGTAGCTGTCAACAGATGAGCAACGAAATTCACTAGCTTTTATTTACCAGATTTTCCGAGGTTTTCCCTTAAAGTTGAATATTGATAACTTAAAACTCTACATATGCTGGCCTCATTTGACCATCATCGTTCCAAATGAATTGACGTCAACGGACGTAAATTTGAAACATTTATTCCAAACATATTCCCTAGAAACAGTAAAGGAAAAGAAAAAACGACAAAAAGAACATACCTGTCCTAGTGGAAGTCAATTTTAATTAGAAAATTAGATTTTCTGCTTTGTTTAAGCCCGGCGCGCTGTTCATTTGTTGACACAATTTGCCGACCAGCATGAATCTAATTTCTGCTGTCCCCGAGTTATTTATAGTTCATGCCATTGAATAATTTAATCTTTTTATCGACAGGAAATAAATTAATTTGGACACTGAAAGTTTCATGGCGCCATGAAATTTGTATCGCTTCCACCTGGACTGGTTGTCTTTTGTCTGTCTGCCACCGGTATTAATACAACAATTGCGCAGTGGAATTTCTCAGTCAACAATGCCATATGGCTTTCAGGATGTTATATCGAGAATTGCTAATTTGCTATTAAGCATAACAAATTTAAGGAGTTTTTCCATGTCAAAAGCTAGTAATTTTATATTAAAATATATTATGTATACAGAACACGACTTTCTCTGTTCCTGAACACTTGTTCCTCCATCTACTTCAAGATAAATGTTATCTTACTGTAATTTTTTGTAGTTACAAGAAAATACCTAGTCAAATGTTTTAAAACTGGTTGTCTATGGGGTGTCTTTGAAATTCAGCTCTCTTGTATGTCCAAGAGATAAAAAATGAAGGTGCAAAGGAATATGGGAATACAGTAGACTATAAGTGATAATCAAATGTTTTAAAACTGGTTTTCTAGGCGACGTCTTTGTAATTACGTGCTCGTTGTATATCCAAGAGATAAAGCAGTGAATAGATTAGATTAGATTAGATTGATTTGCGTTCAGTAGGTTCACTTGTAACCAGAAAAGGCTGTGAACATTGAACATGTCCAGAGGTATAAATGTACAAAAGTTAGCATAAGACACATATTATAGTATACAGGCAATATGAACAACAATATGGAGAACAAAGCAGGGATAATTATATATGATACAAAATGAAACACTTTTTAAACCAGCTTTCACTTGGCTTATGCCAGCACGTCTCAACCTTTTTGCAATGGATACCATTCTTGTTATTTCTTAAATACACATACATAAAAAATAAACTTTCAACTTGCATCAAATAATTATTAGTAATGATTTGTCATTGGAACAGTTAGATACTACTTATAGAGCTACAGAAGCATTATCAGGATAATTTGTCATTCAGATAATCTTGTACAGAATAAAAAGATTTTGAGCAAAGGTACTCTCTAACAGCTTTTTTAAAAGCACCGAAATTATCAACTTTTCCTTTAAGAACATTAGGAAGTGCGCCAAATATTTTGATAGTTTCATAATGCACACATTTCTGGAAGCAGGAAAATTTAGCACTGGGATATTGGATATTATACTTTTGTTTGGTGTTTATTTGTGAATTACATTATTTGTTGCAAATAAGGCACGATTGCATACAAAGAATTTTAGGATCGAGAATATATACATGCAAGGAAGCGTTAATATCTTCAATCTTTTAAAATATCTTTACAGGAGCATCTGGTGTGGGCGTTAGTAATGATTCTTATAACCTTCTTCTGCATAAGAAATATATATATATATATTTTACTTTCTACTGAGATGCCCCAAAATATTATTCCACATTCCATAATAGAGTTAAAGTATGCATAATACACTAATTTAAGTGTGTCAATAGAACTCACATTAACCAGCTCTCGGATAGCATAACAGGCAGAGCTGAGTTTAGGTAAGATATAATTTAAGTGCGCTTTCCAATCTAAACATCTGTCCACTTGAAGGCCCAGAAATTTTATGCTGTCAATTTCTTCTAATAACATATCATTAATCCCGATTTCTATTTCAGTATGTGATGTACGACAGGTTATAAATTTGACCACTTTTGTTTTGTCTAGATTCACAGATAATTTGTTTGCTTTAAACCAGCATGACATACAGTTCAAAACATAATTCATTTTAATTATACGCTCGTTTAAAATAGCGATTTGCTATTTGAGTAACGTGTATCCATTTGAAAAATCGGACAAATAATAAATGAAAAACATTGCAAGAGCCACATTTTTACGCAGTAATGCTTTGTTTGTCTCTCTTACGGTTTACGAAGTAGGAAGCTCTTCTCGGGAGATCAAGATACTCGACTGGGGCTCTGGGCTCACTACCCATTCTGAAATTTAGGTTTTACCTAATTTACTGGGTGTCTATCACGATTACATTTCATCATTTCAGTAGTATTTGTTTTCCTATCATCTTTAAGCTTTGCTTGTTGGTTTCACGGTGTGAGGAGGTTCTTGCTCGAAAGGAAACAGTATTCCCTTCAGACACTATATACTTGTTTGGTTGCACGACTCCTTTAATCGCTGTAGGTCAACCATTGTAGGTGGTTTCCGATTTTGGAACCTTAAGCCTGGAGTGGTTCTATAGGTGAAGGTAGATTTATGCCACAAGATGCTGCGACATATTTGACGTAGGATTCCTTGTCGTGAGGTCCACGCCCCACACGCGCGAAAGGTTTCGCGTTTCGCATGGTGTGGCGGCGCGTTGAAAAGCCAAACCTTATTTCGATGTAGAAGCGATGAACTCTCCTGTCTCAAGGCCGTGAAGATGAAGGTGTCGAAGATTTCTGTAAAAGTTTCCTTCCGGTAGCTGCGGCGAGCGATGAGATGTGAAACCACTCTGTCGTGGTATCGATTCAAAAGGGATTTTGCGTTTGGGCAACTATGAAATAAAATTATGAACACAGTTTCACTTTACATGTATTTATTTCTCGACATCTTTTTCTTCACATGCGACTTTTTCACTGGTATAGCATTTTACTGACTTTTAATTTTCTCCTTGTCTTTGTGAATGATGCAACTGTTTTCCACTTAAGTTATTTCTCGTCGCGTCGCGTATTTAGCCTACATTTTAATCGTTTACTAAACCTTAATGAACGGTGAACTCCACTAACTTCCTGTAGTTTCAAGAGCCTTTACCAAAAACACGTCTACACGCTTTGAGAGTACAAGCAAGAAGAAGAAAGAAATTTAAGTATAAAATTATTGGTTCATTTCTCTGTTTCGTTGCTAGGTTACCGAAATAATAAATTTTGATTGGTCCGACGTCACAATTTGTGTGGATTAATTTCCGGAATTTTCTGAATTTGGAATTTCAATAAACCTAAGCATTCGTTGAATCATCTACATGGCCTGCTTGGTTATTGATTTACATTGAATTTCAGATGGCCATGTTTACTTTATATGTCCATATATGGAATTTTAAAATATATTTACAGACCAATATGCAATATCAGCTTTAAGCCTTTTACTTCATACCTTCTTCCTGAAGTGTGACATAACCGCAGTGGTAGGGTCGTTTTCTGTGATTTATGACTAAAGTTTTATAAGGACATATTGTAGAAGAGTGAGGAGGAAAAGTATGTGAGTGTAAGGTACTAAATACGTTTAACTCCTCGGTCTATATAAACCAGCGATGGGAGAGAATACATTTAGCAACAATTACTGACAATCTACCGGCCAATCTCGCTGTGATATTCCGTTCGGATAAGTGGACTATGATTCCTCCTTGGCAAAGCTAGGTCAGTCTCTGACCTTCACTTTTTTGTGTTTTTCCTGATGGTAGGAAAACGCCAAGATTACTAACACCGCGGTAAACAGATGTTCCTGTTTGAGGGTAGGAAGACTGCCCGACGTTATACGGTTGTACCCAATAACGACTTCATTATATTTACCTTCAACTGTTCTTTACATAACAGATTTAGAATTATCTCAAACATGTTTTAACTTGCTAGCTAGAGAAGGCACCGTATTCTATGTATAAACCACGATACAGAGCATTCACTCGAAATACTCGTTTTGATATCTCTGAAGTCGAAGAAACGAAAGTGTTTCTGCACTGAAAAACTCTAACATCCTCAAATAACTAATTTGGTACTGATGTTCAGCACGAAAATTTAAAAAAGAGAGAAGTGAAAGAAAGTGAAGGAAAGGAAAAGAGGTGAGGAAGAAAAAAAAATCAGAGAAAGAAAGAAACAAAGAAAGTCAGTGGTGAGAGAAAGGGAGAAAGTGACAGAAATGGAGAATGTGAAAGAAATGAAGAAATAAATAAAATGAAGAAAGAAGAGAGATAGCGAGAGAAACAAAAGGAGAATATGAGAGAGAAAAAGAAAGTGAGAGAAAGTTAGAATGTGTGAGAAAGTGGGATTGAGAGAAAGTGATAAAAGAAGAGAGAAAGTGAGGGAAAGAAAAGGAAAATATGACAGAAAGAAACAGAGACAGAAACAAAGAAGGTGAGAGAAAGGGAGAAATAAAGAAAGTGGAAAGAGAAAGAAGAGAGTAAGTGAGAGAAAGAAAGAGAGAATAGGACAGAAACAAAGAAAGTGAGAGAAAAAGAGAAAGTAAAAGAAATGGGGTAAGTGAGAGAAAGGGAGAAATAAAGTGAGAGAAAGAAAAAGAGAAAGGGAGAACCTAAGAAAAACAAAGAAAGAAAGAGAAAGTGAGAGAGGGAATGACAGAAAAGCGAGATAAAAAAAGAAAGAATAGAAGTGAAGGAAGCAGAGAAAGTTAATGATTATAATGAAGTAAATACAGGAATAACCTTTTGTACAAATACTTCTGCAGGTTGGGTAGACCATGTGGCAGATGGACTTAGCGCTGGCCGCTTCTGTTAGGTTCTTATCCGCTTAAATGGACACAGATCCTGCCAGCGGTTTGTAAGATCGTAACTTCATTAGCAGTTAACGTACAACTGCCATTCAATCTTAACTAAGAAAACTACTTTCTTAGACCGCTGCTGTTAGTTCCACAGCTTGAAAATTGAATCACATGTGAAATATATGTATTACACTTACACGACTCTCCAAATTTTCCTCTAGCGACCACTTTCTATTAAGAAGATCGCAGAAACGTCGTTATTGTACATTTTTTGTGAATAAAACAAATGGCAACGGAGCTACTGAAACAAAGGTTTGATAACTTTATGAGATAAATAAATAACTGAAATAAAGTACAATAAAATATATTTACAAAGCTTCATTTGGATTAAAATTAGGTAGATAAAAAACCGATCTGTTACACACACATGACTTACTCTACTCTCGTACAAACACTTATTGCTCTATCTCCTTCAAGATAAAAATTATCTGGGGCTAGCCCCATAGCTCAGTCGGTAGAAAACCTGCCTACCGTGCTAGAGGTCTCGGGTTCGATTCCCGGCAGTGGGATTGGGGATTTTTCTCCGTCCAAGATAATTCCCCATCTTCCACAGAGTCTGGAAGTATGAATGAGAGTGTGAATGTGTGCGTGATGTAATGATTAAAAACCAAAAGATAACGAGTTAACACCTTCGCTATGTTCCAAAGGAGAACGGCCGCCGATATGACCATAGTAGTTAAAGGCGGGGTATAAATGGAACAAGCAAAAAAAAAAAAAAAAAAAAAAAAAAATAATTATCTTATAGTAGTTAAAAGGGAATATAGTAGACTTTAAGTGATAGTCAAATATTTTAAAATTGGTTGCCTTGGTGATCACTTTGAAATTCCGTTCTCTATGTATGTCCGAGAGAAAAAAAATGAAGGTACAAGGGAATATGGGAATACAGTAGACTTTAAGTGATAGTCACATGTTTTAAAACTGGTTGTTTAGGTGACATCGCTGAAGTACTGTTTTCTTTGTATGCCCAAGAGATTGAAAATGAAGGTACAAGGGAATATGGGAATACAGTAGACTTTAAGTGATAGTCAAATGTTTTAAAACTGGTTGTTGAGGTGACGTCTTTGAAATTCCGTTCTCTTTGTATGTCCAAGAGATTGAAAATGAATGTAGAAGGGAGTATAGGAATATTGGGTCTTGGTGGTGAATTTGAAATGTCGTTGTCTTTGTATATCCAAGAGATACAAAAATGAAGGTACAAGGGAATATGGGAATACAGTAGACTTTAAGTGATACTCAAATGTTTTAAAACTAGTCGCCTAGGTGACGTCTTTGAAGTTCTTTGTCTTAGTTTGACCAAGAGTTAAGAAACAAGGATGACAATTTCACGTTTAAGAAAAGTATAAGTGTAGGAAAATTCAGACAAGTAACAAGGAGCTGCCTCGGAAATGGTTCGTTCAAAGAAAAAAAATTGTGACATAGTTTTTAGACTGTAGTTGGTTGTTGAATAAGGGAAAAAGTATGTATGTACTTGTATATACTTAGTACGTATTACAAATAAGTGAAATAATAAACGATACATGATACAGAAACGTATGTGATACAACAGATCAAACTTTTAGAATTTCTGGTTGTTCTGTCTGTAAAGGTGTGGGTGAACTGCCGTATGATGTTGATCTTTAAATCTTTAACATTTTCACCTCACTCGGCCACGCAGATAACGGTTCTGAGCCAAGTCAAAACAAGAATGAGCTTCTCTCGGTCAGCAAACAAAAGAGATTGACTCGTGATTCGCGTTTGTTTTTTTGTCCGTGGCATTGTTGCTGGAGGAGGGCCGTAATCCCCCGTGGAGTTCGGCCTTTCTTCTCTCCAGAGAAGCGATGATCGGGGCCCTCACTAAACCTCCATCTCTGGGGCGTTATTGCGTTCTCTCATAGGGATTTGGAGCCCCTGGTCCAGATTCCGAAAGAATGATTCGAAAACAGGTCACTTTCCCCGACGTTCTTTTATTCTTTGCTTTCCAGGGTCTGTATCGCATGTTCTTTGTTCCTTTTTCATTTCGCCCGATATAAGTCCTGCTTTTCCCCTGACGTTTTGTGACCGCCAGGAGATCAAGTGGCTTCCTGCGCCTTTCGTCTTCACGTAATTGGTCTGATTTAATACCATCATCCACTACCATCAATCATTACTACTGGGAATTCACACTTGATGCTTCATAACGCAAGAATTCAAGCCTGCAGTGAAATAACTTCCCTTTATTAAGGTTACCTATCCTTAAATTGAATATAAATATGGTAATAATTGGCATGTAAGTGACGGCAAATATTTTAAGACTGGTTGTCTAGATGACGTCTTTGAAATTTCGTTCTCTTTGTGCATCCTAAAGATAAAAACTGAAGGTACAAAGGAATATGGAAATACAGTAGACTTTAGGTAACAGTCAAATGTTTTAAAACTGGTTGTCTAGGTGATGTCTGTGAAATTCCGTCCTCTTTGTATGTCCAAGACTTAAAAATAAGATAAGGTATAAGAGATAAGAGAGTATGGCATTACAGTAGACTTTAAGTGATAGTCAAATGTTTTAAAACTGGTTGTCCAGGTGACGTCTTTGAAATCTCATTCTCTTTATATAATCAAGAGATAAAAAGAATGAAGGTACAAGGGAATATGGGAATACAGTAGATTTTAAGTATAGGCAAATGCTTTAAAACTTGTTGTGTAGGTGACGTCTTTGAAATTCCGGTCTCTTTGTATGTCCAAGAGATAAAAGAGAAGTTACAATTGAATATAGGAATACAGTAGACTCGAAGTGATAGTCAAATGTTTAAAAACGGGTTGTCTAGGTGACGTCTTTGGAATTCCGTTCTCTTTGTATGTTAAAACTTAACCACTGGTGCGACAGCTCTTAGAGGGCCAAGGCCTACCAACCCGACTGCCGGCCTCACGTCCACTTACGCATGGCAGAGGTAGGCGATCATCTAATCGATACGGAGAGGAGATGTGGTCAGCATCTTGGCATCCCCCAGCTGGAATGTTGTTTTCCGTGTACAGGGCCGCTTACCTAGCGTAAGCTCCTCACTTTCCTCACGATGCTGAGTGGGCACCGGTCCTATAGCCGGAACCTAAAATCCGCATCCCATGGGTGGGATCGAACCCGAGCCGCTTTTGTGGCCAGGGACCAAGTCAAGCTGCCCTGGGCTACTACGCCACGTATGTCCAAGAGATAAAAAATGAAGGTACAAGGGAATATGGGAATACAGCAGACTTTAAGTGATAGTCACATGTTTTAAAACGGATTGTCTAGGTGACGTCTTTGAAATTCCGTTCTCTTGTATGTCCAAGAGTTAAAAAATGAAGGTATAAAGGAATATAGGAATACAGTAGACTTTAAATAATAGTGAATTTTTTTAACAACTGAAGGGTACACTGTGGTCTTAAACGTTCCATACTGTTACTAAGCAACCGGGGCTAGGTGAAAATAAATAATTCGAAGGGAATTACAACCACAGGCAGATGTTTCGCAAACATCTGACAGTTAAGTTTTTTAAATAAATAATATTTCCAAGGGTACCTGTATTTTTATGTATTAAATTTTCTTACACTGCTTAACGTATAACCACCACGCAACATTATATGAATTTACGTTCAATGAAAATACCATAAATATATTTTAAACCAAATTTGTGTCATTTTTCAGATTAAAGAAGTCCAAAAATTTTCGATGTTGAGATTACACTTTAAAATCTTCGCCTCGCAAATGCTGAACTTAAATATCAAGTTTGTTATTTAAGCACTTGAGTGAAAATCATTAACTAATTGAATTAACCAGTGGATATTGGCTTCTAGGTATCGATTCGAAGCAATTATAACGTAATGGCATAACCTCGAGGTCATCGCTGGATCATATCACACGCAAATTGCTATTAAATGAGCAAGAACGGGACCGAACACCATCTCTCCATCAATGGGGGTACTCAAGGAACAGTTTCTTGCACTTTAAAACGTTTTAGAGTAAACCCGATTTTTTGAGATGTTTAGAATATATAATAATATCATACAAGAGAATCCAAGAACATGCTTTACAGATACTCAAGGGATATTCAACCCCTAGTTGCTAGGTAACGGACTTGATATTCCCTTTTTCCTTTGTACACCTGAGAGATTGAAAAATGAATAACTACTTCCAGTTTTCAAGTTTTTTTCAATGAGATCGCAGGTCTTGAACTATAAATTTTCTGTATATCTTAAGCTTTATCAGTTATACAAAAGTAATATAGAATGAACAGGATTTTAGACGCAATTTCTAGAAAATTCGAGTTAAACGATTCATTTGTCGTGAAAACATTTTATACCTGATAGTGTCTTTGAAAAATCAAACTTTTCGCAGTTTTTCATGTAAAAGATAGTTTAGGCAGTATGCTTTTTTGCCTTAATCTTGGATTTCTACCACAGCACCAAATTCCGTGGACAGGATTTCTAATCCTTGCTTCGGTATTACCAAGTCCTTATTAAAGGATGGGGTGAACCCACGTAAAATAAACGGTGACTGAAAATATTATAACAAAATACATAAATTTATAAACAAATAAGCAATAACTTTTCGTGCAATTTTACATAGCACACCTTCGAAACACTTTTTCCGTTGTGAGTATGTACAAGCCTGCAGGCGGTTGGTTTTCCAGGATATTTGCTCTAATTTGGTGCTAACGACCATCAGTTAATATCGTTAAGAACTGCACTGGAGGGCCGGCGGCTCCTAATCCTCCAGGATTTGCCGCAGATGGGCAGCGGGATCCTGCAGAAAACAAACTGCTGTACGTGCGGCCCATACCCAACAATACTTTACAGCCTTCTTTTGTTCTGACGCACGATTGTCAATAAAACAACAGACATACCGGACCTCGTTCTTCTATTCAGCACTATACTATGCAGTAAAACAAGACAGTAGGTAAGAAATGAGGTTCTGAGACAGCCTAAATAAAAACAGTACTTTTGTTTTTCGGAAAACGTCCACAAATAAAACACCATATGTTTTACTTATACATATCCATAGGGAATAAAAGAATATATTAAGTTTAAGCCTAAAAACTGATCAAATCCACTTATATTTGCAAGTTCAAACACTAACAAAAGTATTTCGGAAATAGTTAAATCTACGCGAAAAGCTTGAAAGGGTTCTTTTAATTTCAGCTCCAAAATCTTATTATTTTTTAATATTTCTTATTCTAAATCTTTTTATTAATGTTTTATAATAAATCGTTATAAAATGTTGGAAGTGTTTCCTATTCCTTCAGCTACTTAATGTTAAATTTATGTTAAGGTAAAATCTCGGTACTCTGTTTTTGGGTAGAGCACGATAATTCCTCTGCTTAATTAAGTATAAATAAATCCTAAATTTATTTTATAATTTAACTACAAACTATAACTACATCTTCCAAAATTTAAATCCGTTTACCCTGGGCAAGAGCGCTACAGTGTTTATTTACCTCTATTACTCTGTCCAAGAGCTACGTGGCTAACTTCCGATAAGCGCGTTCCAAAATGTTAACGAGATAGGTTGCGCACCCTTCTAGAATAAACACGATAATTGTTACTGCTAGACAACTACAATCATCTAGAAGTTTCGACATCCCAAATGTTCTGGAAAGTTGTTATGTTTATATAGGCCAGCACTCACGCAAATGCAGTTCCGCGAAGTGTCTGAAAGAATAGAACTTTGTATTAAATATCAAATAATGTGAACTAGTTCACATTAATGAGTGACGTAACTGAGGTAAACTAAATGAAGTCTCAGAGAAAATATCCTTCTTTTATAATATACATATTCCAGTATTAGATCATATCGAAGCAAAATAAAATGGGAGAAATGGTGTTAAAATGACTCCAGCGTCCATAGAGCTTAGATATAATTGATATTCATCTTTCAGGATGAGAGAACCTCCAACGTTAAGTCATATCGGACCATGAATAAAATGATGTTCAAATGACTTCCGGATACATAGAGCTTATAGTTCCAGACATTCAACTTTCAGGATAAATAAAAACCTCCAACGTTAAGTCATTTCGGAGGATGAATGAAATGCCCTCCTCGGTAGCGTGGGCTAGAGTATCTTCCTCACGTTCAAGAGCTCCCGAGTTCGAATCTCGGTCAGAGTGAGTTACCTGGATAAGGTTTTTCCGGGGTTTTCCCTTATCCTTTAAGATGAATGTCGGGTAACTCTAAGCTCTATGGACCCTGCACTCATTTGAGCATCATTTTACCCGTGCCATTCATCGTCCGATATGATTTAACGTTGCTGGACGTAAAATTACAACAACGATGAATGAAATTATGTTCAAATGAGTACATGGTACATAGAGCTTAGATATAATTGATATTAATCTTTCAGGATGAGAGAAGCTCCAACGCTAAGTCATATCGGACCATGAATAAAATGATCAAATGAGTACAGGGTACATAGAGCTAAGAGTTACTAGACATTCATCTTTCAGATTAAGAGAAAACCTCCACCGTTAAGTAATATCAGACGATGAATGAAATGATGATCAAATGAGTACAGGGTACATAGAGCTTAGAGTTACTAGACATTCATCTTTCAGGATAAGCGAAAACCTCCAACGTTAAGTCATATCGGAGGATGAATGAAATGATGTTCTAGTGAGTACAGCATACATAGAGCTTAGAGTTATCTGACATTTATCTTTCAGGATAAGGGAAAACCTCCAACGTTAATTCATATCGGAGGATGCAGGAAATGATGCTCAAATGAGTACAGGTTACATAGAGCTTAGAGTTACCTGACATTTATCTTTTAGGATAAGGGAAAATTACGAGCGATATTAGAACACCTCTGGAAGGTGAGGCACACACGCCACGTCTATGCCACAGAGGCGGGCTCAGGGAAAGTAGAACTAAGCTACTGACAGTGAGAAATGAGTGAATGAGAGAATAGTGAACTAGTTCACGGCAGTTTGACAGTAAACTGAACTGGGTTGAGCGACAGTGAAAGGGGTGTGAACTAACACTTCAAAAAACCAGAGAAAGCTATAATGTTTTGTAGAGGGAAATGTAGCAAGGTCAGGAGTTCGACGTTATAAAGTAAAGATGTTCGTTTTTGTGACGTACGCATGCAGATATTTGAACTGGGGAGAAAACAAAAAGAGAAAAGGCTTTAGAAAAGGGTCCGTGCCATCATGATGCAGTTGGTAGTGCTGCACATAAAAATAATAGGAAACGGTTGGGATGGCAGCACTTGCTGTAGACATTAAAACGCTCTTAATGCGGCGGGGGGAGGGGGGGAGCGGAGGTTGGGCCCCGGAATACAAATTCCCTGTTTATGATATTCATGTACAAAAAGTCACGTAACGCCGGCGAGATATGGAGCACAGTGATGAACGGCGGCCGATTATTTCAATTGCACAATGCTGGCTGAATTAAACGGTTTAACGGCAACGCACAGCATTGACCAACGCACTACCAGTCGTTCACAATGAACAGCCTATTCCTTGAAAACTCAAGATACGCGGTGCGATCAAAAAGTAACGGGAATTTCTCAGTCTGTGGTACACATACCCTTAACGTATGTTTATACTTTCAGATGTTTTTATGAGGGCTGTTCAATAAACAACAATCACAATTTTTTTCGACAACGTACCTTTACTCATCCTCATAATTTTGAGAGATCCTTCACAATCGCCTCCGCAGCCTTCACCGCTGCTTCTGATGGTAAATAATGCCTCCTGAAGATGTTTCTTCAAGTTAGGGAATAGAAAAGGTCACGTGGGACTAAATCCGGACTATAGGGAGGGTGAGGGATGCACTTCACGTTGATTTTTACAAAATATTCCGCAACAACATTGGCAATTTGCGGCCGTACATTATTGCGGTGTAGCATCCAGCCTGCTTCACGGAAATGTGGTCTTTTGTGCCTGATATGGTCTTGCAATGTTTTCAGGACATCCCTGTAGTACTGTCCAGTTACTGATGTGTGTGCAGGTAAAAGATGCTGATAAACCGTTCCATGAATATCAAAGAATGAGATGACCATAACTTTCCCAGCAGAAGCAACCACTTTTGCTGTTTTGGAGGTTGGTGATGAAGGAGATTTGCAGACTGTACTTTGCTATTTGCTCTCAGTATCAAAATGATGTGGCCAAGTTTCATCAGCAGCGAATACTTTTGAAAGGAACTCCGGATTTTCCTCTAATATCAATTTTAACTGCAGACCTGCATGCAAATATCCTTTCGTTTGGGACAGTCTTGGAACCCATCGCGCACAAACATGTCTCATGTGTAATGTTTCTGTCACCAACGTGTAGGTGGCACCCAATGAAATGTTCAGTACTTCAGAAAGTGATCTTAAGGTAATTCGTCGATCCTCTCTCACAATGGCAGCAGCAGTGTTGATGTTCTCTTCCGTAAGAGCAGTAACTGGAGCACCGGGTTCACCTTTCTTTGAAATTGATTGTCTTCCGCCTTTAAACTTTTTAAACCACCTTCGAGCTGTGCTGTAGGTAAGAACAGACTCTCCATAGTCCTCGTGTAACATTGTATAGGCCTCAACTGAAGATTTGTTGAGACGAAAGCAGAATTTCAAAGCCGCATATTGTTCCTCGCGTGTTACCTCCATTGCAGCGGTAGGCGATACTGAACATGTCTGAACTTGCCTGGTTGTCACAGTCGGGACCAGGAGATCCAACAATGAAACTGCTACGGCGTGTTTGTTTCACATTAAGCTAACAGAATATAATAAGATTGAATTTTAGTGCGAAAAATTAATACCGTAAAAAATTAGGATCATTCTTTATTGAACAGCTCTCGTAACAATTACGAGGACTGTTCAATAAATAATACTCATTTTTATAACATTCCTGTCCTATTCCTCATAATTTCAATGCCCCTTCTCGAAATAGTTTGCCTTGGATGCAATGCACTTGTCCCAGCACTTCTGCCAGTCGGCAAAGACATGCTACAAACCGTTTTTGATAGATCCCTCTAAATCGCCTCTGCAGCCTTCACTAATGCTTCTGAAGGTGGATGATGCCTTCCACGAAACTGCCAGCCCTGGTAGCCACGATGGCTAGAGCGTATGTCTCTAACCTTCCGCCACGTAGAGGGTCATGTGTTATAGTCCCGCCTTGGGCATGAATGTTTATGTATACGGTGTATATGTGCGAAACTACTATGCGACATCCGCAACTTATGCCTTTCTAGAATGCCTTCTAAAGGATGATTTGCACAAAAGTTTATAAAGGAGGGGAAGATAACTCAGTGCATAAGTGTTGTATGGGAAAGAAATCACTCACTATGTATGTCGATTCCAAACACATCATACCCAAACACAGACAGCTACAGTAATAATGTAAAAGAGTTTACAAATTTTTATTCATTGGCGTACATTCACGCACAACTTTAAACGCGCCCCTGAAAGAACAACCTATCACATGCATCAGTTGACAGTAATATTGGAATACAAATTGGCAACTCCGCAATGGGACCAATTGGATTTAAATATTCAGCGAACAAATGTTTTCGTTGTACAGCCATGTCAAAATTACTAAGAATTAAATATCATACCTTAGCCTACACACGCCAGAATGAAAGAACAATTAATGTGCATTAATTGACCTAATAGTGGTCAGAACTATAAAGCCCGGGCCTAAAAGTACTTACAGCATAGTAAGTCGCCATTAAGGTAGTTGTCTCATGTGTTTATGAGAACTCCTAGTGGTTTACCGGGAAAAATACGAGTCAGTTGGAGAATTTAATGTCATGTCGGCACGTTGGCCATAGTAGCCCAATGGTTAGAGCGGCTGGACGGCAACCAGAAAATCCGTGGTTCAAATCTCGGCTATGGCATTGAAGTTTTCAGCCTGGCTCTATATTCCTATACTTTAGCCTACAGACGGTCAGTGTGAAGAACAACTAATTTCCAAAAGGGTCAATGTTTTCACGTTAGACCTTAAACTACGGGTTGCATAGATAAGAATAAATAGGGACAACTGGCTCACCTGGTATATATATATAAGGTGTTTCTTCACATGGAATAGGAAAGGTCATGTGGACCTAAATCCAAACTACAGGGAGAGAGAGAAGCACAGAAGCACACATCATGTTGAGTTTTGCAAGATATTCAGCATCAACATTGGCATTACGCGGTCGCGCAGTTTCGTGCTACAGCATCCAGCCTGTGCTGCGATTTTTTTACATAATTTACAATAAATTTTGCTTATAAAATTTAATGAAGTGCAGCGCCACATGAAACTACTATGGGAGTAATACAATACTTTATAAACGTTTCAAAGTGTCAGGTAGTGACAAGTAAATAAAATCACCATAAAAAAGTTTGACTCACCTCATTGTTTGTGATCAAGCCATTATGTTGCCCTTTGTTTCTAATACAAAAAATCTCTTACGAAAATACAAAAGTGTATTATATCTGACAGCTGATGAATAAATAAAGACTGTTTAAGCAAAAAGAAAATTTATGTTGTTTATGATAAGGCCTTTTATACATTTAACTTTTTATTAAATGTCTTAAACACACACTGACTCATCTTCTGACAAAAACTCATTTTTTTCTGATCAAGGGACCACAAAACGTGAATTTCCAGTGAAATATCTACATCAAATTTTCGGGTGGAATGCAGAATTTCTACAACTAGATAGCAGAAACTATTTTTCGCATGTTTCATTACATACGACGTGGCATAGTTTAAATGTTGCTGAATTAAACGCTTTAACGCGCCGCTCATCTGCCATTCAACACAAAAAATGCAACCGTGCTGGGAACGCAGAGGATTAATCAACGAAACAGTCTGACGCAAAATTCTAGCTCTTGACATTTGCAGCAAACTGGTGTCGCTGATGAAATAATGTTGATGCATTCATGAAGAAATAGTCCTCAGAATTGTAAGTCATAAACGTATGGCTGTATTAGTGCTCTGATGTTAAATTAATATTAATGCCTAATTCCACCAACTGATGTTAAAACTTAACAGGAGTTTAGCAACCGTTATAAAAAAATTGCACTTCACCAACAAGTGTTAAATTTATTGTTAAACTAACAAGCCAAATTTCTGTTGTTAAGTACTTAACACTTGTATGTAGCCAAGACGCGGGCCTCTGTTGTTGTCGATTTGCTATATTTAAGACCGTCTAAATGGCATTCGTAATAGAGTACGGGCTATGAGGAGAAATAATTTTGAGGAGCTATCAGAAGAACATTTTCTACAGAGGTAGAGACTGTCGAAACAAGTTGTTATGAAGGTTACTGCTGAAGTACAAGAGAGATTAGAACATGCATCGAAAGGAATATGCCGATCTCGCCTTTGCTTCAAGTATTAATAACTTCGCGATTTTATAATTCACTGAATTATGTGGATAATACTGTCGCTAACCCGTATCTACGATCGCGCGGCTTGTTTACACAAAAGGAACTGATAGGCGGGCTGAGTGAAAACCAAGAGCCGGCAAAGATAACATGGAGATAAAGGTCTGCCGAAACAAACTGAGATAAATGGAAATTTCTAGTTATTTCTTGACTGATAGAGATTGTTCGGGTTCTGGTTTATTTTCGAATAATCTAGAAATTATCAGGAGGTATTTAAGGAAGTGATGAGTTGTGAAACGGAGTGAGTGAGATGAAAGTTGTAAAACAGTCGCGGGAGAGGTAAGCGGAGAACAGCAGAGAGTTGTGAGTAAACAGTAAACAGCTGTGAACAAATGCTGTGTAACGAGAGCTGATCGTTATTGACATCGACCTTGGTTGATGTGATGTAATGTTGTTACGTGAGAATTGAACAATGCATTTCGGCGGAAAATAAAGAATATTTAGAATTACGGAAAATTGGAGTTTTACAAACCCACAAAGTCACAATTCACTGTCCACCTCCCGTCTTGAAACGCTCAAGTCACTCGTCACTTGTCCTCCGCACCTCGTTTTAAATTTACGTAACAATGACGAAGTTGTTTCGTGTTTCTAGTAATTACACATACATTTGAATTAAATTCGTTTCCAATATTTTCCCACGTGACATCTTTCTCTTTCACATTCACCGCATTCGCTCTTTTATATTCCACGAAATCCTTATACTTCGTCACCAATTCAATTAACAATTTTTGCTCCGTGGAAGAGATATTTGTCTCAAGGCTTTTGTTTACGATTTTGTTTACCCTTCATTTTTTCAGCTCTGAGCAGACGAAAATAAAAATAAAATCGCATCGCAGTACGTTCAGTAAATAATACGACTGATCTATGGCCTTCCATAACTGTAATATTTACCAGTCTCTTGGCGTTAACATTTTCAGAAAACATTGGTGTAATGCAAGAAATATAACAGCTTTGTTAGCACTGTGACAATTGTTACTTCACATTTGTTAACGTCGATTTTAACATTTGTTGGTGAAATCGGGTATAAGGATCATAAACGTTTTACTTTACTTCCAAAAACAGGAATAAATGCAAGTGTTAATACGGCAAAAACACTTGCTGGTAACATTGTTATGGAAGTTCATACATAAAACAACTCAAACAGAATGTGACAATACACTATCATGTCTCGTCCTATTCAGAGTGGACGGAGATTTACATTACAACCGAATCTTGAAAAAATTGACTATCGCTTAAAGGCTTTTGTTCACTGATTGCTATAGGAACCGCAACCATTTGAATTTAGGTGCAAGTTAGAGTTCCACTGACTTGATAAACGTTTATTTGTACAAATGCAGACTGTACTTCAAAGCAAACACCGCCAACACTGTGGGGCATACAGTGTAAGGGATTGTAACAGTTACTATTACATCTCGATACTCGTTCTGCCTTTAGGCTGACCTCCAGTAACATTTACCAGCTTGTTGCGAGCTCTGGCTGCTTGGTTTCTTATACTTTTGTTTGCTGTTTTATAGATGGGAATTAATTATGTTCCTATCGCCAAACTACACTTAGAAAATGTGAAAATTTGGAATTATTCACAAATACCTTTGAAGTAAATATTTTATATAAATTAAACGTATACACTAATTTTTTCAGAATAACCTGAAGTCCTGTTAATTATGCCCTAGGTTACTCTGTGTCTCCAGAACTTTAGGTTCCAGAAACTTTTAAAACTATGAATATGGCTTTTTTGCCCAAAATTTGAAACTTTTGTGTTTTGAAGTAAAGAAAGTAAAAAAGTCATAATAAAATCCAGGGCAATTTCTATTCACTGTGTTTCTATGAACGTGTGTAGCAACTTTCATTAGTCTAACACTGAAACTACGACGCAATAAACATCGTAAATGATGAAAAATGCTGAAATTCTCAATAGTGAGAAAACAGGGATAAAGAATTAGAATTCATATGCAACACTAGCATTTACGTAACTTTCAAAGTAAACTAGAGCATTTAAAAATGGCTTGCGGATGCTACCTAAGCATTCTTTGGATTGAGGAAGGCTTACACTGTTTTATGCAATAAAAAAGGAAAGAGTGATTTTTTCAAAATCTTCATGTAATTTCAGCCATACATATCCTTAAAACATTTGAGTATCACTTAAAGTTTACTCTATTCCCATATTCACTTGTACCTTGATTTTTTATCTCTTGGACATAAAAAGGAATGGAATTTTAAAGACGTCACCTAGACAACCAGTTTTTTTAATATATTTATTAGATCGGTCAGCAATAATACATGCTTTGCAGATCTGAGAGACAGATACAAAATAATTATATAGTAATAACGTTGTAGAGGTAGGACAATGTGCCTCCTCTGAACTAAAACAAATGTGTTATTGCACTAACCAGTTTTAAAACATTTGATTATCACTTAAAGTATTCCTATATTCCCTTGTACCTTCACATTTTATCTCTTTGACGTACGAAGAGAACGAAATTTAAAAGACGTCATTTAGACAACCAGTTTTAAAACATTTAACTATCACTTAAAGTCTACTGTATTCCCTTATTCTCTTGTACCTTCACTTTTTATCTCTTGGACATACAAAGAGAACGGAATTTCAAACACGTCACCTACACAACCAGTTTTAAAATATTTGACTATCACTTAAAGTCTACTGTATTCCCACATTACCTCGTACCTTCATTATCTCTTGGACATACAAAGAGAACCGAATTTCAAAGACGTCACCTAGACAACCAGTTTTAAAACATTTGACTATCACTTAAAGTCTACTGTATTCCCACATTACCTCGTACCTTCATTATCTCTTGGACATACAAAGAGAACCGAATTTCAAAGACGTCACCTAGACAACCAGTTTTAAAACATTTGACTATCACTTAAATTCTACTGTATTCCCACATTACCTCGTACCTTCATTATCTCTTGGACATACAAAGAGAACGGAATTTCAAATACGACAACTACACAACCAGTTTTAAAGCATTTGACTATCACTTAAAGTCTACTGTATTCCCATATTCCTTTGTACCTTCATTTTTTATCTCTTCGACATACAAAGAAAACGGAATTTCAAAGACGTCACCTTCACAACCATTTTAAAAAAAGTTGACTATCACTTAAAATCCCTTATTCCCTTGCAGCTTCAAAGTCTGCTGTATTCCATTGTAACTATAATAAAATTAACAATAAGATAATGTTTATTTTGGGTTAGATAGACCAATACGGAGTTTGTGGTTAGCTTAGCTTTAGGATTTTTCTTATCCTTGAAAGACCAACTTTAAATAAAAAACTTCTTTTGAACTGTGTGCCAAAGGCCTGGTCTACTCGTGGACACACAATCAAGTCTTTTTCTGGAACTTTGCGTACATGCACGTGAATAATCCTGCACTGTCGCAGAGTACGTTATATAACTTTAGGTTTGGAAGTCTATCGAAACTGGCTCGACCACTCGATATTTTATTAAACAGTTGGGCGAATTCAATTTCTGCGCCGGACCGAACTCCCGCCCAAGTAAATATTTGTATTTGCTTCAAAAGTTGCTTTGAGCATTTGAAATGAAGGGAAGGTAGCGCTGGCAAGAAGAAAATTAAAATTTCAGGTAAGGACGAACGTTACCTCAAAATACATATGGTCCAGGTAGTTCAACTGAAACCTTGAGGAAATTCTAACAACCTTACCGTTTTTTGTATTTTTAATTTTCAATGAAGTGTCTTTATTTTGCACATATTTTCCTATCGTTGAATATACCCTTACGGTAGAACTCCATTTTATCCATACTCTGCCCTTTTCTGTGTGTTCCGTGGTGACGGTTCGAGGGCAATCGCTCTATGCCTCGTAGCCCACTTTTCTTAGTACTGCAGATATCGCCTTTAACCAGGTATCCAGTAACAGTGGAAATTATATCCGCAAAATTTGTAAAACCTTCCTCTGGTCTCGTAAGAGAAGCTAATGACGTTAGAATATAGCAATACGAGTGCTGTGATGTCATTAGTCATTGTTACATTGTTGGGAGTTTTAACTTTAACAGTGAGTTGCCCATGACGACGAATACGACCCTAGTTGTAAAAACACTTTGCAACAATGAAAGATAAGGTGAAATGGCACATCCACAACAATGTTTGGCATTTACCTCTTGTTCTTCGTCGGTTAGAAGCACGTAATCTCGATTGCTTGGTGCCAGGAGGAGATTAGCTTCGTTGGCCAGAGCGTAGTTTACAATTTGGGACCACGAATTGACTAGAAGCTCTCTCCCTTTCTATCTCCCCCAACCTAACTCTCACCCTCCGCTCTCGCCTCCCTCCAATATAGCATTGCGCAAAACCATTCTCACCTCTGTTACTAGCAGGTAATGAGAAAAGCATGACGCAATTACATTACCAGTAACCTGTTCTCCCAGCTGCCCAAAAGGGGGAAGGGGACGAATTTTGAACCAGCAGAGCACACCCATAGCACAGCAGTAACAAAAAACCATTGTGCATTACGTTTATAATAGATGTCCTTAAACTTATATTTTATCACTGAGCACTCTATGCAGTGGTGAGTTGTGACTTACACAGCGATGTGAGTTTCAAATATCAATTTTCATTAAAATAAGAATAATGACTCAAAGAACTAAGGCTACTTTTTAGTACTGTTTCTATTGTACAGTCACACGTAGGTCTAGTCGTGAGGCGTGACTGTCAAAGAGAGGGAAGCTCCAAATAATAATTATCATTAAAATAAGAGAGAACAATGACTCAAAGAACTAAGGCTACACTTTAGTACTGTTTCTATTGTACAGTCACACGTAGGTCTAGTCGTGAGGCGTGACTGTCAAAGAGAGGGAAGCTCCAAATAATAATTATCATTAAAATAAGAGAGAACAATGACTCAAAGAACTAAGGCTACACTTTAATACTGTTTCTATTGTACAGTCACACGTAGGTCCACTAGCGAGGCGTGACTTCCAAAGAGAGGGAAGCTCCAAATAATAATTTACATTAAAATAATGGAGAATAATGTTTCGAAGAACTAAGGCTACTCCTTAGTACTCTTTCTATTTTACACTAACACATCGGTCCAGTAGCGAGGCGTGGCTTTCAAAGCGAGTGAAGCTCCAAATAATTTTCATTAAAATAAAGGAGAATAACGACTCAAAGAACTAAGGCTACTCTTTAGTGCTCTTTCTGTTGTACAGTCACAGGTAGGTCAAGTAGCGAGGCGTGACTTTCAAAGCGAGAGAAGCTCCAAATAATTTTCATTAAAATAAGAGAGAATAATGACTTAAAGAACTAAGGCTACTCTTTAGTACTCTTTCGATTGTACAGTCACACGTAGGTCCACTAGCGAGGCGTGACTTCCAAAGAGAGGGAAGCTCCAAATAATAATTTACATTAAAATAATGGAGAATAATGTTTCGAAGAACTAAGGCTACTCCTTAGTACTCTTTCTATTTTACACTAACACATCGGTCCAGTAGCGAGGCGTGGCTTTCAAAGCGAGTGAAGCTCCAAATAATTTTCATTAAAATAAAGGAGAATAACGACTCAAAGAACTAAGGCTACTCTTTAGTGCTCTTTCTGTTGTACAGTCACAGGTAGGTCAAGTAGCGAGGCGTGACTTTCAAAGCGAGAGAAGCTCCAAATAATTTTCATTAAAATAAGAGAGAATAATGACTTAAAGAACTAAGGCTACTCTTTAGTACTCTTTCGATTGTACAGTCACACGTAGGTCTAGTAGCGAGGCGTGACTTTAAAAGAGAGGGAAGCTCAAAATAATAATTTACATTAAAATAAGGGAGAATAATGACTCAAAGAACTAAGGCTACTTTTCAGTAGTCTTTCTATTGTACAGTCACACGTAGGTCTATTAGCGAGGCGTGACTTTCAAAGAGAGGGAAGCTCCAAATAATAATTTACATTAAAATAAGGGAGAATAATGACGCAAAGGACTAAGGCTACCCTTTAGTACTCTTTCTATTGTACAGTCACACGTAGGTCTAGTAGCGAGGCGCGCTTCCAAAGAGAGGGAAGCTCCAAATAATAATTTTCATTAAAATAAGAGAGAATAACGACTCAAAGAACTAAGACTACTCTTTAGTACTTTTTCTGTGGTACAGTCACACGTAGGCTCTGCTTGTATTGCAATACTGGTCACACTACAAGCTTCCCCTCTCCATTCAGACGTTCCAGATTTCTTACAGCAGCCCCACACTACATGAACTGCTGGAGACTTCTACTAATAACTTAAAACTTCATAAGAATTTCCTGTTAATCTCCACTAAATACCAATTAACGCAAAATACTATTGCTAATGCTGTTGAAATATGCTTACGAATGGATATCGTAAAGTTTTTAATTATCACCCGGTAATTTTTATGCTAGAGTGACGGAAATTTTTCAGTGTCATCATTAATCCCTCGGGACATAATATTGGTACTTTCGGTGCTTTGAGTTTTTTTTTTTTTACAGTGAGTGCCAGAAATGACTGAAGTGTAAGATGGAGAAATTTGAGGCTCTTAGTGTGATAAAGTTCCTGCATTTTAAGGACAAAACTGTCCGGGAAATCCATGATGAGACTACGGTCTTTTATTGAAATTATTACCCATCGTATGACACTATTGTGAGGTGGAAAAGGAATTTTCAAACTGGTCATATATCCCAAACAGATGAGCCAAGAGCTGGTAGACCGTTAATGACAGACGATGCTGTCACAGTGAAGAATGTGGAGTGTTTAATACTGGAAGACAGACGAGCAACCATCCAAATGATCATGAATGAGACACATCTTAGTTATGGTAGTCTGTGGAAAATTATTCATGACAAACTGCACGTCTAAGGTGTCTGCACGGTGGGTTCCACGTTTACTAACTCCTTTCCAAAAGGAAACACGGCGTGACCTTTCAAGACAGATATTCATGCTGTTGGAACAGGATGAAGATGATTTGTTTGATCATCTGGTAACCATGGATGAATCCTGGATCTATCAGTATGTTCTAGAGACAAAAACCATGAACTTGGAATGGAAACATACCGATTCCTCCTCCCGAAAAGGCAAAGGTGCAGAAGTCAGCCGGGAAGGTCATAGTTTCAGTTTTCTGGGACTGTCGTGGAGTCATCCTTAAAGATTATCGTGCCAAAGTTCAAACCATCACTGGCAGATACTACTGCAATCTTCTGGACAAGTTACGAGAAGCTACGATTAAGAAACGACGCGGTATGTTCTGCAAAGGTGTTCGTCTTCTGGCTAACAATACACCAGGTCATTCATCTCAAGTTGCAATTGCTCTTAATCATTGAGCTACCAGGGCCAACGTGCCAGTATGACATTAAATTCTCCAGCTTTCTATGCATTGACCTAAACACGGACAGTGTGAAAGAAAAGTTATCATGCAATAAGATAATGTTTATATTAAAATGGACAGAGGAATGTTTGTACAAGAGTAGAGACACACGACCGATTTTGCTGAAATTAGTTCATTACGTGTGTTTTATCCCATTAATCAAAATACTGAAACATCTGACTACCCTGAGGCTCTATGATCGATGCCCTGAGATGTTCACACGTCGGTTATAAATGAGAGGACTAAAAACAATTGCGGTCCGTCGCTCCATATGTGTTGCCTTGATTATCACGCTGTTGACCACATCGCTTCCCTGTCAATCGGTCGATGCGGTTAAGTACCACCACTCTGCCGCTTTTCTCTAATAACGTGGCTCGCGCAGTTAATGTATTTAAAACTGGGACTGCTGCTGAACTTTGGCACAAGGCCATGACAAATGAACGAGGTCACAAGCACCTAGACCCCATTAACGAAATAACAGTAAGTGTAACTTTGACGTTACCATTACATCAACAATAAACATTAATAAATAGTTCAAAAGAACAAAGTAATCATTGATTATTAATATACTATAGCAGTTCTCCCTTGTAGCCACCACAGAAACAGTAAAGTATAGTAGACTAATTGATAGTCAAATGTTTTAAAACTGGTTGTCTGCGTGGCGTCTGTGCAATTCCGTTCTGTTTGTATGTCCAAGAGATTAAAAAATGAAGGTACAAGGGAACATGGGAATACAGTAGACTTTAAGTGATAGTCAAATGTTTTATAACTATTTGTCTAGGTAACGTCTTAGAAATTCGGTTCTCTTTGTATGTCCAAGTGAAATTACAAGGGATAATGGTGAAACAGGAAATTTGGTCCTTGGATAAAGTGAGTGAGTGTGTGGTGTTTTAGGGCCCGTCGACAACAAGGTCATTTGGGCTCTCCTTGGATAAATTATTCATTTACTTATATGTTTAATAATTATTCATAAATTTAAGAACTGTAACTGTTTATGTTAGCGAAAGCAAATTTGTAGACTTTGGGACAGGAATTTGTGTCTATTCGTCGTTACATTTATCTTCGTCTTCATCGGCCGTTCGGATGCAATTTGGGACAGGATTTCTATGTTGGACGCACAATTCTTTCTCTTCTTATGTGAGTTTTTGCGGCTATCTATTTCCTCTGGTCACCAATTGTATCATCTTGTTCTAAGTATGAGTCATGACACATCTGTGTTTTAAGGCGTGGTTCGGAATAAAGAAGTTAAATTCTGTAATTGATTATATTTATACAGATTCAAATTATGACTTAAAATGTTCCTGATCTAGTACCAGTATTCATCACACTCCACCATTACAGCAAATCTCTCTCTCTCTCTCTCTCTCTCTCTCTCTCTCTCTCTCTCTCTCTCTCTCTCTCTCTCTCTCTCTCTCTCTCTCTCTCTCTCTCTCTCTCTCTCTCTCTCTCTCTCTCTCTCTGTCTCTCTCTCTCTCTCTGTCTCTCTCTCTCTCTCTCTCTCTCTCTCTCTCTCTCTCTCTCTCTCTCTCTCTCTCTCTCTCTCTCTCTCTCTCTAAAACGAGATTATTGATTTGTTTCTTACTATTCAAAACTTTTATCTTCTACGCGTCATTTTTCCACCATGAAGCCAGTTTATTGATTTATCGTCACTATCGTTACTTCACCCTTAATTTTGTGATTGGCCGATCCAATGGCACGTCACCACATTACGTCATACCATTACTACTTCGGCCAATCACACAACTACATATATTTTTATAAATTCATAATCCCTTCATAATTCCTCCGAACATAACCCAAAAATACTGTTACAACTTTGATGAAATATTGTAACGAACCTGGGCAGACATACGTGAGAAACACTGCACTCCCGGACGACGGTCTAGAAAGAGCGGATGTTTGACAACAGAATGGTATGCTAGCTATTTTACTGTACCGTTATACAGGTCAATATACCCTTAGTTTTTCCTAGTGACGCCGTGCTGCGTGTATATAAGAGGGTGGCAACCCCTACTCAGTCCACAGTTGTTGCTCATTTGTTGCTCATTGCAGTATTGTATACATCCGTCAGGTGTGTTCGACGAAGTACCGCGTCCAATAAATGTAATATAAAATGTCCGCCGAAAGTGCAGTTATTTATGTGCCCGGGCTACACAAATGCAAGGACAAATAAAAGCAGTTCAGAGATTATCGTTGGTTTGTGTTGTCTCAACCTTAACACCCTTAGAACCCAAAAGGAATCCATGCAGGAGAAGCCGCTAGATCCAAGGGTAAAGTAAGCAGCCGAGGACGAAGTGGAGACCGAGGAAGGAGTCCCGACGTCAACTCAGGTCCGTGCAGCCGTGAGGCAGAGAGATAGTACTGCCGCAGTTTTAAAACCGGTTGTCTAGGTGGCGTCTTTGCAATTCCGTTCTGTTTGTATGTCCAAGAGACTAAAAAATGAAGGTACGTCTTTGAAATTCCGTTCTCTTTGTATGTTCAATGGAAATTACAAGGGATAATGGGAATACACTAGAATGTAAGTAACTGTCAAATGTGTTAAAACTGGTCATCTAGGTGACGTCTTTGAAATTCCGTTCTCTTTGAATGCCCAAGAGATAAAAAAATGAAGGTGCAAGGGAATGTGGGAATACAGTAGACTTTAAATGATATTAAAATGTTTTAAAACTGGTTGTCTAGGTGACGTCTTTGAAATTCCATTCTCTTTGTATGTCCAAGAGATAAGAAACGAAGGTACAAGGGAATATGAGAATACAGCAGACTTAAGTGATAGTCAAGTGTTTTAAAACTGGTTGTCTAGGGGACGTCTTTGAAATCCGTTCTCTTTTTGTATCCAAGAGATAAAAGGTGAATACCCTGCTATTTAAGAAAAGTATAAGAATTGGAAAATTCAAACATATAACAAGGAATATTTTGGAAACTGTTAATTAAATAGTAAAATACACTACATAGGAATTGCAGATCAACATTTTGTGAGTATTATGATTTTGTTTACTGCTTAGGATTTAGTACTTTTTCAAATGTCGTTCATAATGATAAAATATTCAGGATATTTATTTCATTAGTCGTGAAAATGTCTTAAACGTAGCTTTTTAATCAAAATGTTAGAGCCATATTTTAAGGAAAAATCAACATTTTTAACTATGACTCCTTACAGAGCTGACTTTGTGCGGTGTAACGTTTAAATTATGAGTTGTTGTGGCGAATTTTACGACGTCCAAAAGCCAACAATAATAAATTATACCTCGGGATTTTGAGGAGAGAAACTTTTAGATGAAAGTTTCCGATGAAAAAGTTTGGGAAATGTGTCGCCGTTCAAAGTTGTCCAGTGTTTTGAGAGAGAGAGCTGGTCCAGTGCCGCAACATCACTCGACTATATTAATGCCCTACGAGAACTTTTAATATCCGAATGAAAGGCTAATTCAATAAAAACTTCTTTTGAAAGGATGTTTAGAAGGATCATTAGGTAGGAAAGGACGTCTGACTGAACAAATCGGGGTAAAAACCTCTCCAACTTTCTTATACACACGTTCCAGAAGGGCATTCATTGCGTTCTCCGTTATCTAAAGCAGACAAATACTGCACTGCAATTGAAAACAAATGCAGGTTTTTAGGTCCTCCGGAACCAATTTTCAGGGAAAAACTTGTTTTTTGGGCGTGTGTCCAGAATACCCTAATAGGAAAGCAAAAGGTTGTTAAATTGAGCCGCAATTGAAGCACTCAGATTCAGTGGTTGTTAAGTCAATGTTTTTGAGAAATCCTGTTAAACACGCTATAAGCACTCTGAATACCAGTTCTGTAATAGTGCTGTTCAATAAAGAATGATCATAATTTTTCATAATTTCTCGCACTAAAATTCAAACTTATTATATTCTGTTAGCTTAATGTGAAACAAACACACTGTAGTAGTGTCATTTTTGGAACTCCTGGTCTCCGCCTGTGAAAACCGGTCAAGTTCAGACATGTTCAGTATCGCCTACCACTCCAATGGAGTTAACAGGCAAAGAACAATTTGCAGCTTTAACATTCTGCTTTCCTCTCAACAAATCTTCAGTTGAGGCCTATACAATGTTACAGGAGGCCTATGGAGAGCCTGTTCTTCCCTAAACCACAGCTCGAAGATGGTTTAAATGTGTAAAGAGGGGAGACAATCAATTTCAAAGGAAGGTGGACCCGGTGCTCCAGTTACTGCTCTTACAGAGGAAAACATCAACACTGCTGCTGCCATTATGATAGAGGCTCGACGAATTACCTTAAGATCACTTTCTGAAATACTGAACATTTCATTGGGTGCCACCCACACGTTGGTGTCAAACATTAAAGTGCTTGTGCCCGATGGGTTCCAAGACTGTTGATTCCCGAACCAAAGGACATTCGCATGCAGGTCTGCATGCAGTTAAAGTTGATGTTAGAGGAAGATGCGGAGTTTCTTTCAAACGTAATCACTGCTGATGAAATTTGGCTACATCATTTTGATCCTGAGAGAAAACAGCAAAGCTCAGTGTGGAAATCTCCTTCATCACCAACCCCAAAGAAGAAAAGGTGGTTGCTTCTGCTGGGAAAGTTATGGTCATCTCATTTTTTGATATTCATGGAATTGTTTATCAGAATTTTGTAACTGTACACACATCAGTAACTGGACAATACTACAGGGATATCCTGAAAACATTGCTAATCCATATAAGGCACAAGAGCCCACATTTCTGTGAAGCAGGCTGGATGCTGAAGCACGAAAATGCGCGGCTACATATTTTCAATGTTATTGCTGAATATTTTGCAAACATCAACGTGAATTGCATCCCTCACCATCCCTATAGTCCGGATTTAGCCCTATGTGACCTTTTTCTATTCTCTAACTTGAAGAAACGTCTTCGTGGGAGGCATTGCCCATCATCAGAAGCAGTGGTGAAGAATGCGGAGGCGATTTTGAAGGATCTCTCAAAAATAGTTTCCAGCATGTCTTTGAAGACTGGCAGAAGCGCTGGGACAAGTGTATTGCATTCAGGAGAAACTATTTTGAGAAGGACCATCAAATGTTGAGGAGGAATAAATGTGCGTTGTCAAAAAAAGTTGTGATATTTCTTTATTGAACATGACCCTGGCATGTTGAATGGGCATCAATTTCAGAAATAAAAGTTGTTAACTCAGCCTTTTCGAGTTAGATGTTGTTAAGTCAAGTAGTTGCCGCATTAGCTGTTTGGTGGTGCAACTACACTGTGCCACCCAAGCTCTTTGATACACATTTTAGATTAGACATTTAGACATTATTATAAATTCCACAAGTGCACTTTCAGAAAATTTATCTGTACTACCCAATATCAGGACACCCTTCCATCATTACTGGCAGAATTTTTGGTAATATTGAGAAGAAACGATTAATGTGCCATTCTCATGGATGAACTGATCAAAGATTCACTACAGAAGAAGCCCATTGACGTTGCGCATGTTAACTGGCCGATAACGGGGATAACGGCGTCTTGCATTGTCATTATCTCCTAGAGAACGAACCAGGGCGCTTCTGTGAGATGGTAATTCAGCGTACAATTTCGTAGCTTGGCGCCTAATTTCGTCCTCCACGTATGGGAGAAGAGAAGCTTCCTAAAGCACCCTCGCGGAGATGGAACGACCTACAGAATAGATGGATCGGAGTCCTCTATTCTTCGCACGCTGAAGATATGCGAGCCAGCTATCTGCTGACATGCCCCAGATCTTACATGAGTGGGATCATGAGTGCTCGTGTAACTACAAGCTGACTGGCATCGAGACGGAGCCCAGCATTGGGTGCAAGGAGGCAATAGCTCTCTGAACCCGTGCCCAGAGGTCACGGATGTGTCCAGGAAAGTAAGGTCTCTATCAAGTTGGTCACCTAGGTACCTGATGGAATTAATCCACTGTAACCTACGACTTCTAAGGTGGAAGTTGGGGCAGTCAGCGGGAGTGTAGCGCTTCACTATTTTGTGTAATTAGCTTTTTCCAAGATATATCTTCTTAATGGCACGCGCTGTCGATGTCCAACTGTTTCTTTGAATTCCATTAAAATATTTTAAGTATTTTTCAACCTAGATGTGCTTTGTGTAACAAGAAACCGTCAACAAATACACAAAATCTTAATTCATAAAAACACAGAGCTTATTAAAGCACACAAATGAAGATTTTTGGTATTTGTTTAACAGTTAGCGAGAATTATACAAATATAACAATTTGTAGCTTAAAACTTCACTTTTCTTTAAAAAAAAAGAAATAAAAATAAATAAATTATAAATTGTCCGGGATCGCGATTTCATGTATAACGTTTACACATCTTCAGCCGGAAACAAAACTGTAATCATCGCTACAAACGCCATATGTTAATATGTTCTTGTTAGTACTACCAACATTGAAAATAAACAAAATTTAAAAACAGAATCGACTGCTGGTGTTTCAAAATTCACTATGCGATGTTTTTATTTTAAAATAAATATATTTTCCCAAACCATTAAATCTATCGGACCATTTAATTGTTTTAATATAACTTCTGGATTTATTTCATGGTTAAATTACCAAAAATTATACGCTACGCCCGATTTATCAGTTTGTTTATACTTAATGTTACGAAAATGTTCTTTCTTTCTAGTTTCTAAATTACGTTTTGTCTTTTCAATACAAAATTTATCACAATCGAAACAATTAAACTGATAAATACCAGATTTTTTATTATTAGGAATTTTATCCTTTTTAGAGACATGCAATAAATTTTTAATACTATATTTATTTTGAGGAACTTAAGTTCTACCAATTTTTTAAATTTTTTCTTGAAAATGTTTATCAACCTAAGTATGGTAAATAATTTTTTTTAAATTATAACCGTTTTCATTTTTAAGGGTATAAATATCATTAATAATATTTTGATATTTGAATTTTTTTAATTTTTTTATTTATAAAGTCTTTATTAAAACCATTAATTAAAGCAGTATTAATAATATGTTTATATTATTTATTAAATCCATCTTTATTCAGGGATATAATTATTAATCTATAAATAAAACTATTGAAAACAGCAAATTTATGTGAAAACGGGCTAAAAGTTTTATTTTTTATGACATTATCAATATGAGTAGACTTCCTATAAATACCAAAGTTTGATTTATTACTATTTTATATCATCTTTAGATCTATACAAGCAAGAAATCCATTAATTTCAGTTTCTAATGTAAAGTTTATAGCTTTATCTTGCATATTTAGTGATTTTAAAGAATCGTTTTTGAGTTTATCAGGCACAATTGCAAAAAAATCGTCAACATATCTATACAAAACTCTAAAATTTAAAGGGAATGATTTAGTGACTTGCATTTTGAAAAAGCTCAGCAAGAAAATTGCTAAGCCAGAAGTTTGTTGAAAAAATACACCATTAGATTAGATAGATGTAATGGTTTGGGAACATATATTTATTTTAAAAACCAAACATCGCGTAATGAATTTTGAAATACCGGCAGTCAATTCTCCTTTTAAATTTGTTTCATATTCATATTTTGGTAGTACTCTAGCGTTCGTAACAGTGACGACAGCTTTGTTTCCGGCTGAGGATGTGCAAAAGTTTTACATGAAATCGCGATCCCGGACAATTTATAAGAAAATCATCATTATTTCCTATAAGTGAAGTTTTAAGTTAGAAATTGTTATATTTGTATATATTTGTGTGCTTCACTCCTAATAGCTTTATACTTTACGTATTGATTACCGAGATATTCCGTTTCATTGTAATAAATTCTCCAACTCTACTTGTGCCAAATGGGTAGTCATTTGTTTCTTTCGTCCTGGGATTGAAAGCATTTCATATCCGTCGCATTGCAACCATCTCTTCAAAATCTGCCTATCGTTTAAATCTACCGCAAAAATTAGCAGAGAATGTCATAGGAATACATCAGATAGTCACCTCAATATTTCGATCTTCAAGAACAGGAATTGAGATGTAATGACGCAAGATGTGGAGTTTTTGGAATTTAATAAAGTTATTCTTGTAGAAATATGAGGAAATATCTTAATGGGAGAAGAAATTTCAGGGAAGCAACATTTTAAGGGCAATATTTGTGAAATGTAGAGAACTTCAGTGATGTAAAAAGAACATTCCAAGATTAAAAAACCCACGATGAACAGTATTTTGTTTCCTAAGCTATCTGCAAATATAACGAGGCGAAGCCTACGGGGCGTTTCTTTTTAATTAATTCAGTAATCCCCGGTACTAATTAAAAACGGCTCAGCCTTTCAAATTCAAGGATTGTGTGATTAAAGAAAAGAAACTTTTTTACGGGAGATTATCCTTATTACTCCGGTATTAATAGGAGCCCGTTGGAAAATTGAATTAAGGGTGTCGTGTACGCTAAAAAAAAAACGTGCACCTAGGTCGTTAAAACATCTCACAATATTGATCCATCACAATAAAAACACTTGTTCCTCCATCTACTTCAAGATAAACATCTTACTGTAGGTACAAGGGAATACAGTAGTCAAATGTTTTAAAATTAGTTGCCTATGTGACGACTTCGAAATTCCATTCTCTTTGTCTATCCAAGAGATAAAAAATGAAGGTACAAGGGAATATGAAAATACAGTAGACTTTAGGTGATACTCAAATGTATTAAAACTGGTTGTCTAGGTGATGACTTTCAAATTCTGTTCTCTTTCTTTGTCCAAGGGATAAACGAATGAAGGTACAAGGGAATATGGAAATATGGTAGACTTTAAGTGATAGTCAAATATTTTAAAACTGGTTGTATAGGTGACGACTTTGAAATTACCTTTTCTGAGTATGTCCAAGAGATAAAAATTAAGGTATAAGGGAATGTGGAAATACAGTAGACTATAAGAGATAGTCAAATATTTTAAAACTGGTTTTCTAGGTGATGGATTTGAACTTTTTATGTCCAGGAGATAAAAATGTGAATAACACTTATTAGAGAAATGTAAGTCAGTCTGAAATCTTTATGTTGAATTTTTTGCCATGTACGTGGTTGGGAAAGATTTTTCGCAGAGCTGTGGATTTAGAAGGCGTCAAAATGGGCTAAAAATTGCACGACCGGGGGACGATACAGTCACAGACCAGACGTGCACTATGGAAATATGCGAGAGAAAGAGAGGAGAAAAAAAAGATTTAACAAACTGAATTATGCAACAAGCACATTTCCCTCTGTGCTGTCATTTCACGGTAGTATTTTCAGGTAAAATGACTGAGTGACTGCTAGGATTAATATTCTCTCTCTCTCTCTCTCCTTTTTTCGAGCATGTAGAGAGAAAGGAGATTCTCTGTGTGCCCATCTTGCATGGCAGTAAATGAAGTAGGATGACGATTTGGCTGACGTTGTCAACGCGCATGCTCCAGGAACCGCACAGCCAGAGATTAAAAGTGCCTCATTAAGAGGGGAAAAAAGAACTTCCACTACGTCAGACTTGGTTTTGATGCGTGCATGTGTGTGTGTGTGTGTGTGTGTGTGTGTGTGTGTGTGTGTGTGTGTGTGTGTGTGTGTGTGTGTGTGTGTGTGTGTGTGTGTGTGTATTTTTTCCGTCTCCTTTTATCACCTTTCGCTTAAATTCTGCACATCACCACCCCGTAGCTCACTTTTTACTTGTTCAGGAGTACGTACGTCTGCGCTTTTTTCCTGAACCAAACTTTGAATCAACAATGAGGCACCGCTTAGAATTTTTTGGATTTACCTACTTACGGCAGATGCGGTCATGAGGTCTATCTCTATGGATAGTAACATAAAACTTATAGATAAATTTAATAATAATTAAGATAGCGTACCTCGCAGTTTGCCGCATCTAACTTGTCCTTATTTAATAATCCAGCTGTAAAAGAGTATTAAATGTTAGAATATGTTATCAATGCCTTTATATAAATTCTTTTAGACGTCTGAATACAATACAGTAAGTGATTGTCAAATGTTTTCAAGCTCGTTGCTGTGCGACGGCTCTGCATCTTCTTTACATGCCAAATGAATAACGACTACTTGTTTGGAAACAGCACAAGTATTTGACCATTGAAACAATATAGAGAGTATTATTTATATAATATTGTTTCCACCAATATAGAGAATGATTCGGAAGTTGTTACACCCAAACCAGATTGCGACAGCACATATAGGGTCAGGACACCGACTGGGATGGCTCAGGTGGTTTCGTCTGTGGCCCGTATTCGGCAGTCCCGTGTTCGATTCCCGTGGACGACCCACCTAATCCATGCTTTTTTCGGTTTTTTTTCCGGGTCGTTAGGCCAATGCTGGGTAGGTTAATTACATCCCCCGAATTTCCTGTCCAACCATTTCATATCCATTAGCATTTCATATAATCTCTCATCTGGTGGTCTCTTTCAGGGTAGAAGTGTCGGCGGGAGTCTCGGCGGTGCATGGGAGGTTGATATGCTGTGAGGAAAACTATTTCCTCCTCCAATAGGTCGGTTGCCGGTCTCCGCTCCTCTACTGGGAACATTTCGGGACCGCCAGCTAGGGACCTTTGGGGCTCCGATCGCCTGCCTTGGTACCATTATGGCTTGGCTGCTGGGCTCATTGCCGTCCCGCTGTAGCGGAGCGAGTTCGTTGTCCTGGCCTGTCGTGGGTAGTCTCTATCCAAGTAAACTGTAAGCACCATCTCTACTCTATCTTTAGATCGACTTCCCTCTGTCTCCTTCGCTTTATCCTTGCTCCCGGGAGTGCCCCACTTGGGGGGCATAGGAACAATGGGCTCAGAATGCTGGCCAACGTAGCGAATCTCCTCCGTAATGGCATCCCATCCCATAGGGCCAAGACCTGTCTACCCGACTGCCGGCCGTACGCCCACATACACAAGGAAGAGCTGGGCCATCATCCACCCGATACAGGGGGATGTGGTCAGCATCACGACACCCCGGAATATTGGCTTTGTGACCAATGCCGCCTACGTATCGTAAGCTCCTCAATTTCCTCATGATTCTGAGTGGTCACCGGTTCTATACCCGGGATTTAAAATTCGCACCCTCAGGGGTGGGATCGAAGCCGGGCCGCATTCCGTGGCAGAGAACTAGAGCAGAATGGGCTAGAATTACAAATATACATTTTATTTTTCACGAAACATCATAACATGTTTCAATTAGAGGCATCTCCGAGGAAATACTGACAACTCAAAGGTGCCGAACATGAAATTAGTGGAAGATGTTTCAAAAAGATAATTAAATTACTGGTTTTCTTAGTCTTTATGACTTTTTACTCTTCTACAGTGAATGCGATCTCTTTCGAAGCCTATAAGATGCAAAAGTTGACAGTCTTTTGTTAAGAAGGCTAATACTTAAGAGTGGGCACTTGAGAATTTATAAGCGATTCAAAAATGACCTCTAAAATGCCTAAATATATCAAACAGGATCTAAATATTAAGTTTCTAATTTTCAATTAGATATTTAATATATAATTTTAAGTACAGCATTCAAAGTGTTATGCAACACAGAGCCAGAAAAGGTACATACAAGAAAGAGAAACAGGGAAACCCTAAAGTGATTCCGTAAACTTCCTAAGACTCTCCTTGCGATTTATTCATGGTCATCGCAAAGGCTAAACGCACGGGAAGTTGTGGATGCTTAAAATCAACACCTATATCCGTTGGAACCATCGGAATACGCGGGATCACGGTATCCTCTCCTTTGTACTTTCCCTTGATTGCTTATATGATGTCATTCATTGCGTTTTCACAGTCTCGTTCCATCGCACGGTCGTGGTTGGTTAATGTCACGCAGCATGATCAGAACTGATTCTGCTTTTAGTTCTATTTTTTTTTTTTTTTCATTTACACCCTGCCTTTAACTACAATGGTTCTATCGGCGGCCGTTCTCCTTTGGAACATATCGAGAGTGTTAACTCGTAATCGTTGTGTCTTAATCATTTGATCACGCACACATTCATGCTCTCATTCTTACTTCCAGAATCTGGGGAAGAAGCAAACATGGCGTGACCTGTCAAGACGGGAACAGGATGACTTTTTTGATCGTTTGGAAACCATGGATGGATCCTGGATCTATCAGTATGATCCAGAGACAAAAACCATGAGTATGGAATGGAAACATGCCGATTCCCTCCTCCCAGAAAGGCAAAGGTGCAAATGCCATGCTTTCTGTTTTTTTTTTTTTTTTTTTTTCCAATTTACGAGGACCTAAGTCATATTGGACGATGAATGATTTGGGTGAAATGATGCTCAAATGAGTCCGGGGTTTATGGAGCTTATTGTTACCCGACATTCGCCTATCAGGGTAAGGGAAAACCCCAGAGAAAACCATATCCAGGTAACTCACCCTGAATTTCAGTTTTCTGGGACAGTCCTAGAGACATCTTTACATATTATCTTGCCAAGGGTCAAACCATCACTGGCAGATACTACTGCAATCTTCTGGACAAGTTGCGAGAAGTTCTGATTAAGAAACGAAGCGGTATGCCCTCCAAAGGTGATCGTGTTCTGACTGACAAAGCACCAGCTCATTCACCTCAAGTTGCAGCTGACCAAACAAGGGAACATGGCTTTGAGCGCTAACAGCGTCCGCCTTATTCGCCTGATCTCGCACCAATGACGTTTCCCTGTTCCCGGAAATGAGGAATCCGTTAGGTGGTCACCGACTTGACAACACAATTGACGTCAATAATGAACTTGAAGATTGGTTTAAAGCAAATTCTGCAGAACTCTTCAATCAAGGTAATCGGAAGGTCAAGAAACGCTGGAAAAATGTGTAAATCTGGATGGTGACTACGTAGAGAAGAACTGACAAGCACATATCAACACAAACTCTGTATCACATTTTTTATTATGGGTGATTATTAAAACTTTACTACACCGCCTCGTATAATTAACAAAGTGACGGTAAAGTCAATAAACTTTCTTTTGCAAGAAGAAAGCGTCATTCTGTAACAAAGACCTGACAGGGGACGGACGTGAAAGAACACGGCGTAAGTTTTATAATATCAAAATTTAAAAAGATATATCTCATTCCATATTGTATAATCGAAGGACGTTGATAAAGTTAATGCACCAAAACCGCAGTCGAATTTATGGTAATGTTTTCGTTTGCAAAGTGACTACGTTGAAAAATCTTATGCACCCACTCACATGTTTTCACTACCCGGTCTTGTTCAAATTATATTGTTATATTATAAATTATATTCAAATATTATTGAAAACGCCAGTTGTTCTATCTGCTTTTGATCAATCAAGATAAATGCTTAAATGCTTTTGCTGAGTGCATATCACGATGTCATTACTTTGAATTTTCGTTCTTCTTTTTTAAACTGAAATTGAGTGAGAAGAATATTTGTGTGTTAATACTCAAACAAAATAAGAAATATATGAGAAATGCTTAAGTCTAAGAGAAAAATTCACATTTATGTGCTAAAAGTAAACCTTAAGACACAGTAGAGGCGTTGAGGCCGCAATGTAAGAAGACCAGAAAATGGGCTCCAGTCAATTCGAGTATGGTAAAGAATCCTACTCTGATTTTAATGGCCTACCCTAAGGTAGAGGGGACGTGGCGGCGGCGGCGGGGGTGGGTGCGCTGCGCTGCTGTTTATTGATTCCAGAGGCTGCTGGCTGGACCGACCGGGACCCGGCTCAGTGGCGCAACAGGCAGAGATGTGTGTGCGTGACGTCATAGACCGCGAGTATTCGGGCGTCGTCCGAAATGACGAATGCGTTACCGACATCAATACGAGGAGGATTCATCCACTTCAACTGCGCCCCGCAATCAACATTTGTCTGCGGCGGCGGGCGCAAACGTTTAGGCGATTGTTCCGACCATCGCAATGACTTTCTTATAGAAACAAGGGAATATGGGAATACAGTAGCCTTTAAGTGATAGTCAAATGTTTAAATCTGGTTGTCTATGTGACGTCCTTAAAATTCCATTCTAATATGTCCCAGGGATAAACAATGAAGGTAGAAGGGAGTATTGGAATACAGTAGACTAAGAGATAGTCAAATGTTTAAAACTGGTTGTCTAGATGATGCCTTTTCTCTTTATTTTACCGAGAGAAAGCGATTGATGAAGAGGTCACTTGAGAACGGTAAAATCATTTGAATAATTAGAATAATAAGGAAGAATATCTAGGAAGTATTACCGTTGCAGAAAGGATATCTATATTTCTATGCAGAAAGATATCAGTTCTGTAGAAGTCTTCGGAATAAAGGGGCTTCTCTGAAAATTCGTAAAGTATATTACTGCTCTTTTAAAACCAATTTTTCATTTTGAGTTACGAAACGCATCCCTACCTCCTGTAAAATTTGGGTGCGGAACATTTGTACAATTTTACTTTAGTTACGGTTAGACCTTAGCAAAAAAAAAAAAAAAAAAAAAAAAAAAAAAAATTGTTTATTAGCGGGTAACGACCATTGTTAGTTTTTTCTGTCCTCATTAATTTTAAATGAGATAAACCACCGCAGAATTGCCAGCATTAAAAATGAATAGCCATAGTCTAATGCTTTAATAAGTGGATTCTAAATTACATATACCTTCAACGCACTGCCGAAAAACAATTGAATACTGAAAATTGACATGCGTTTGTGAGTTTGAATAATTAATAATTGATATCTCTAAATTGTTTATCGGATAAAGCGACGTTTTTGGGATTACTTGTATGGTTTTTAAGCGATTTCCAATTCTGTAGAGTACATTTTCGCCTATTTCTTTAACTTTCCTGAAAATAGTCCCTGTAACTTGAAAGGATTTCGTATCATTGTGCATTAAAGCTGAATAAAGGCAAATGTGAATGTATACAATTTCCTCAAATTGCGCTTTTCCTTTATTTTTGTAGCATTTGCCATTTCGGAGATATCAGTTAGTTTTTGTTTCAATGCTTCACCTATTTTGCTTTAAGGCCGTCGTTTTTCTCTTGTTTCTCGCGTTGTTGACTGAACTGATCAACAGTACAACAAAGGCTTGACTAATCGATCACCACACTAGCTCGGTCGACCATGATACTGATTTTGAACAGCTGACAGTAATCGCAATGGGTGTTATGTTCGAAGTGGAAGAAAAATAGAAGAAAGATGTTATAAAAGGTGCTCTTTTCTGATTCGCCTGTGTTATGTCATTTCCATTTGTCCTCACTAAAAATGAATAGTATGCATGGGCCGCACATTGTCTGGCCCAAGTCAGACCAACACGCACCAATAGGGCTTAGAATTATCCAATATTCATTTTTCACTCATTTCTCGTCACCAACTGCCTCCGCAAAACCCAATTCACCGAATATCCTCCCTGGAGCTACGAGCCACTCGTTTATGTACACCTACAAATTTTCAGGACGTTTGATGTGTCGAAAAAAACACAGAGTTAGCGACACAGCTTGTGTTAAAGCTGGGAGAGCGCGTGATTTATCTTGTTTAGAATTTCTACTGTTCAAGCTGGCCTAATAACCTTGCGTTACAGGTTGCGTCACAACATATGGAATGAACACTGAAATAGCCCGCCTCTGTAGCGACAATGGTAGTCATTCTTCTGTTTTATCATGCTCATGCAAAGAGAACGAAATTTCATTGCCATCGCATAGCGACCAATTTTAAAACATTTGACTGACGTCACCTAGACAACTAGTTCTAAAACATTTGACTATCAAGTATTCCCATACTCCCTTGTACCTTCACTTTTTATTCTCTTGGACATACAAAGAGAAAGGAATTTCAAAGACGTCACCTAGACAACCAGTTTTAAAACATTTGACTATCACTTAAAGTCTACTGTATTCCCATATTCCCTTGTACCTTCATTTTTATCTCTTAGACATACAAAGAGAACGGAATTTCACAGACCTCACCTAGACAACCAGTTTTATAACATTTGACTATTACTTAAAGTCTACTGTATTCCCATATTCCATTGTACCTTCATTTTTTATCTCTTGGACATACAAAGAGAAAGGAATTTCAAAGACGTCACCTAGACAATCAGTTTTAAAACATTTGACTATCACTTAAAGTCTACTGTATTCCCATATTCCATTGTACCTTCATTTTTTATCTCTTGGACATACAAAGAGAAAGGAATTTCAAAGTCGTCACCTAGACAATCAGTTTTAAAACATTTGACTATCACTTAAAGTCTACTGTATTCCCATATTCCATTATACCTTCATTTTTTATATCTTGGACATACAAAGAGAAAGGAATTTCAAAGACGTCCCCTAGACAACCAGTTTTAAAACATTTGACTGTCCATTTAAGTATACTGTATTCCCATATTCCCTTATACCTTCATTTTTTATCTCTTGCACATACAAAGAGAAAGGAATTTCAAAGACGTCACCTAGACCACCAGTTTTAAAACATTTGACTATCGCTTAAAGTATACTGTATTCCCATATTCCCTTATACCTTCATTTTTTATCTCTTGGACATACAAAAGAAAAGAGTTACAAAGACCTCTCCTAGACAACCAGTTTTAAAACATTTTACTATCACTTAAAGTCTACTGTATTCTCACATTCCATTTTAACAATAAAATTAGCAATAAGATAATGATAAGCTTTCAAGTGGGTCTGCCTTAGATTTCCCGCCATAAAAACCTTGTTTCTGTGTACGATATTGATTTTCCGGCTTGGTTAGTCATACAAAGAGCGTGCTTGCGGAACAGAATGAGCTTTATCTCCAAACTTTACCTCTCACGTCACGGTTCCGCATTTTCATGAAAATAATTAAACTCTGTTTATAAAGTGTTGGTTTCAAATGCTCTCCCTCTCTACGCAAATTTGAATAAGGATTACATACATGCACAGGAACGTGGATCATTTCTGCTATTCTACATTCCCAGGAAAAACATTAAATGCTGAATTTATTTATGAGATTATTTGCTTTATTCATATTCGGGACCAAATCTGATAAGCCTATAGACCGACGTGAATTATCCCAAAACACAATTTATGTAGTTTTTTGTTTCATCGGATTAAAATTTATTCCTATTCATTGGTATGTTGCTAAGCAACATCGTTCCAATGGTATCAAAATCTGCAGTTTATTGTACTAACTATAATTCAAGCAAATCCTTTTGAAACGACCTCTTTAACCAATCACAACATGAAAAGAATTTTTAACATTGCATTGAAATTGTATTATTGTTATTTTTAATTCAATCGCCACATACATAATACGTAGATAAGCTAATCAGTTTGCGGATTTCAATAGAAAAACACGATTTCATATCGTCTTGAAACAATATTCAAAAACAGTCTCTATAGGAATATCATAACCATAAAGGAAAACACACCTTATATACGAAATAGCCTAATTTTATTGTAGTTACAAGCCTATATAGAAGTACAGTATTCAGCTGATAGTCAAATGGTTTAAAACTGGTTGTCTAGGTGACGTCTTTGAAATTCCGTGTTCTCTGTATGTCCGAGAGGTAAACTATAAGGGTAAAAGGGCATATGGGAGTACAGTAGACTTTAAGTGATAGTCAAATGTTTTAAAATAAGTTATTTATCTGACGTACTTGGAATGTTGTATTCTTGTTATGTCCAAGAAATAAAAAAATGAAGGTCCAAGGGAATATGGGAATACAGCAGACTGTAAGTTACAGTAAAATTTTGTAAAACTGTTTGTTTGGATTATCTCTTTGAAACTCCGTTCTCTTTGTTAGGCCAAGGTATAAAAGGGTCGTCACTTATTACAGTCAACTGTTTTTAAACGTGTGCTAGCTGACGACTTCCTAATTTTTTTTAATTTACGTCCTCCAACGTTAAGTCATATCGGACAACGAATGGAATGGGCGAAATGACGCTCAAATGAGCCCAGGTTCCTTAGACATTAGAGTTACTCGACATTCGTCTTTCAGGATAAGGGAAAACCCCGGTAAAACTTTATCCAGGTAACTTACCCTGACCGAGATTCGAACTTGGGACCTCTTGATCGTGAGGCAGAGACGCTACTATCTACGCTACCGAGGCGGGCCTCTGTTCTCTTTTTATGTCCAATAGATAAAGAAATGAAGTTAAAAGGGAATGTAGCAATACAGTATACTTTAGGTGATGGTCAAATGCTTTAAAACTGGTTGTCTATGTGATGTCTTTGAAGTTCCGTTTTCTTTGTATGTCCAAGAGATAAAATATGAAGGTACAAGGGAATATAGGAATATAGTAGACTTTAAGTGAGAGCCAAATGTTTTAAAACTGGTTTACTAGCGACGTCTTTAAAACTCCGTTCTCTTTGTATGTCCATGAGATAAAATTGAATGTACAAGGGAATATGGGAATACTGTAGACTTTAAGTAATAGTCAAATGTTTTAAAACTAGTTGTTTAGGTGACGTTTTTGAAGTTCCGTTCTCTTTGTATGTCTAAGAGAAAAAGTGAAGGTACAAGGGAATATGGGAATACAGTAGATTTAAGTGATGGTCAAATGTTTTAAAACTGATTGTCTAAGTGATGTCTTTGAAATTCCTTTCTCTTTGTTAGTCCAAGGAATAGAAAAGTGAGTGACCACTTATTGACAGTCAACTGTTTTAAACCTGCTATTTGACGACTTAGTATTTCTGTTATCTTTGTATGTCCAAGAGATAAATGAATAATGACTTCCCATTTAAGAAAAAAATATGTTTTTGAAAAATATAAACAAATAAGAAGGTATATCTCTGATATGATTCGCTCCATTTAGGCGCGTTTTATTTCGCTAATCTATCTTGCGTGGACTTTTCTGTTTATTCCCCTTTTATTTTATAACTCTGATTTATTTACCTTCTATCTCTCAGCTTCCCTTTCCGCTTACCTCATTCTATTCTCACATGACTGCTGTGGTTATACTAACCGTCTTTCGTCCACTTGCACCAACTTTCTTTGCTTTGTCACAACTACTGCTTCAGAATTCCTTGTATTCTTTGGTTGCTTGTGTACTCTAATATCCCGTTTTGGTATCTAACCATTAAGATCTTCCATATTTCTTAATAATTGCCTCGACGTTTACACTAACATTTCCAACTTCTAACCATTTAGACTTCACTCCGTGTCGAGTCATTGCTCCTGAGTTCTGTTGATGCCATTCTCGTCTGTAACTCTGAAAGCTGTATTCGCTGATGAATCAATTGTTGCGTTAGGTAACGTCACGGGCTAGTGCGTTCGTCGTAAACTTTACATTTTCTAGGTTCTCCTTCCACCTGCTTGCCATTTATTCATATTGTGTTGAAAACTTTTGTCTCTTTCGTGTAGTGGAGGATATCTTAATGAAAGGATAACGCTGTAGCAATTTCATTAAACGCGTTAAAGACCAGAATTGGTTTCCTGCAAGTGTTAGATATCTTTGCACAAAAGAAGGGAAAGAATCTGCGGGGAATTATATACTTATTAATCGGATTGGCTCTGCAGTGTAACTGCAGTGCTCTTACACTATTTTCAGAACTCGTTACGTACCATTAGGAATGTCGTCTATATTCTATTCAGTACTAACCGAATACTTAAGGTAATACTGCAGCCTCTCTCTCCTTTCTTCCTCGACCTTTCTTTCTCTATTCCTTTGTCCCTATCTTTATGTTAGTCTCCTCTTTCTCTCTTCCCGTTCTGTCTAACCTTAAAAATAAAGGGGTAAATGGTAAGATTAGTCAGCGTGACCTTCACACAGATCTATTAGGGCTAACACCCGTCAAGAAGAAAGGATGAAGTGAGCTAACTACGGGAGCCCACAGTGTCTACGTGCCCCTTTGTTGTACCACGCTAGTGTACCGATTTCGGCGAATCTGCCCTGACCCGCTGAGTGAAAAAGCCAGCTCTGAGATTCGGCAAGCAACCCCTTGAATGTGAGTCACACAGGCTACCGACACACCACAGAGGCGGGCCCGCAGAAGCACTGAAAGCGCCGGTTTCCCAAGAATTTCAGCAGAAAAGGGAGAAAAGGGAGAAAAGGGAGAAAATTCTTCAAAACTGCATTTACGCATTCATAACCTTGAATACCAAACGTCGTAGGTTTCCGGAAGCAATCGCGAGGCACTGAGAGATTTTATCACGTGGAGTCTATGTGGCTTGTGAAGAAATTCTTTTTATGTGGCACTTTCAAATATAACTGTAAGTATACTTCAATAGCATTAGCAACATTATTTTACATAGATTGCTATTTAGTGGTGACGAAAAGCAAATTTCTTGTGAAGTTCTAAGTTATTATCAAAAGTGAGTCAATGTCATACTTCTTCCATGTTGGATTGACAATTTACGTGGTATGGCAAGCTCTAGGAAGAATTGGAACGTCTGAGTGGAAGGGGGAGGCAGGTATATGTCTGGTTTTAGTGTGACCAGTCTTACAGTGAAAGAAAGACCTACGTATGACTGTACAGTAGAAGGAGTGCTGAAGAGTTAGTTAAGTTAGTTAAGTGCAGAGGTTCCACCAAATTAGTCCAAGAACCGTAGGTCCTAGGATCCTGGCGTCCTTCAACTCAGGAGCGATGGATACTCCGGGGCTCTTTCCATACAGCAATACCGGATTTCTTATAAAGTCCCCCATTGACAACAAGGTCAAGACGGGATGGAAGTGGATACGCCACTTACGCGCGTCAACCCCGCAGGGAAGACTACAAAAAACCTCGGAGGGGCCGCCTGGTTATCTAGCACACCCTCTACTAGCTCTGCAGGCTAGTATCCGGGACTTATTAGGCAACCCTCTGCCCCACTCCGGTAGCCCGGCCAGAGGTACCCAATTCCCCGCGGGTGTCGGGAACACACTGTCCCCTTGAGTCCAACCCAATCCGAACAACTCCCCATCAGGAGCCCCTCCCCTACGGGAAGTATTGAAGAGTAGCCTTATTTCTTTGATTCATAATTTTTCTTATTTTAATGAAAATTATTATTTGGAGCTTCCCTCACTTTGAAAGTCACGCCTCACCACTGGACCTACGCGTGACTGTACAATAGAAAGAGTACGTAGGAGTAGCCTTAGTTCTTTGAGTCATTATTCTCTCTTATTTTAATGAAAATTATTATCTGGAGATTCCCTCGCTTTGAATATCACGCCTTGCTACTGGACCTACGTGTGACTGTACAATAGAAGGAGTACTGAAGCGTAGCCTTAGTTCTTTAAGTCATTATTCTCTCTTATTTTAATGAAAATTATTATCTGGAGCGTCTCTCCCTTTGAAAATCACGCCTCGCTGTTGGACCTACGTGTGACTGTACAATAGAAGGAGTACTGAAGAGCAGCCTTAGCTCTTTGAGTCATTAATCTCTTATGTTTTAATAAAAATTATTATTTGTAGCTTCCCTCGCTTGGAAAGTCACGCCTCGGCACTGGACCTACGTGTGACTGTACAATAGAAAGGACCTTAGTTCTTTGATTCGTAATTTTCTCTTATTTTAATGAAAATTACTACTTGGAGCTTCCCTGACTTTGAAAGTCACGCATCGCTACTCAACCTACGTGTGACTGTGCAACAGAAATAATACTAAAGTGTATCCTTAGTTCTTTGAGCCATTATTCTCGCTTGATTTAATGGAAATTATTATTTGGCGCTTCCCTCGCTTTGCAAGACACGCCTCGTCACTAGACCTACGTGTGACTGTACAATAGAAAGCGTACTGAAGGGTACCTTATTTCTTTGATTTATAATTTTCACTTATTTTAATGGAAATTATTATTTGGAGCTTCCCTCGCTTTGAAAGTCACGCCTCTTCACTGGACGGTACTAGACCTAACCCATGAGCTACTGTCTCCTCTACCAGTTCAGAGGACAGAATACCTCTCTGACGTTTTCTGAAATCTCTGTATCAAATTGTTTAGAGCGAATGTTTAAGCAGCAGATAAACTCAAAAAGATTTCATAAATATTAATTTTTTATGAGAATTGTTTTGTAAATGTGTTATTTACATATGAAACGAATACTCCGTGTTTCAGTGACGCTAGGATATAATTGGCAGAGGGAACTGGATTTGAATTTGCAGAATATGCTTCATTAGGTAAAATTATGCAGACACGTGGTATCCAGAAGCGGCTGAATTAGCATCGAAGCGCGCAGCTGCAACAGCCGCATCTAAAGATCCAGAGAAACTTCAGAAAATGTTCCAGAAGAAACGATCGACTCCAGACAACTTCCTAGGTACTTCGTATTAGTACAGATTGTCTATTTCTCCGTAAGTAAAAGAGGAATAAGGTGACAGGTGACAGTCTAAGTTTTAATGGTACAGCTGGTTTCTATGGTGCCTTTGAAATTCCATTCTCTTAGCAAAGCCAGAACATCTGTAATACAGGAATAAGGTTATCTAAGTGATAGTCAAATATTCTAAATGTGGTTGCTATGGTATCTTCTATCGATTCATTCTTTCTTGCTTGGCCAAGATATAAAATGAGTAATGGCTTCCTAGTTTAGAAAGTTATAATATTGGAAAATTTAAACAAATAACCAGTAATATTCTCTGAAATTGTTCATCCCACAAGTAAATATACATATTTTAAAAATTAAGGAAGGTATGCATTTCAATTTTTACAAAAATATGTTAAAATGTTATATAATAATCATGAAAAGGCACTTTTAAAGAAAAAGTGACAACTTTTCACCGTAAAGTATACTTTGAGGTAGTGGAATTTCTTGAAAATCCGTGTGCCAATATGGAAGATACTTTGGACTGTCAAGTTCAATATTTCCATGAACTCTTTTGTTTTTAATTATACTGTTCTGGACTTTTTTAAATTCGAGAAGTAAAAATCTATTTCGGTTTTTATTTATTTGTATTAGGAAAGCTATTTGAGCTAAAATTATGGAGTTTTTACATTTATGTTGGACGTATTACTCCCTCCTTCGTCACCAGCAGGGGCCTACAGCGGTAGCTATGGGATAGGTGATCCCGGGGTCCGAGACAAATTTCTCGATTGAGTGCCTCTGACTGGTGAGAGAGCTAATGCCAAAGCCCCAAATAAGGTCCACATCCGTGTTTGGCCCTATCCTCCTTAAACACACGTCTGACGGATAACCTAGCTTGGGTTGGCGGAGTGGGAAGCGTAGGGGTGACAGAGTAACGCGTAACTCCCAGCTCCTGGTTATCATGTAGGACTGTGTTCATATCCGCTGATAAAGGTCAGTCCCGGAGAGGGGCCATAGCATGAGCTGTTACACTCCTGAAGGCGATTGGGTGCCTTGTGATTTTGTGGGTTCGTGAAATAATAAAACTAGGTTACAAAACACAAAAACTACACTTTATTCTCCTCGAAATACACTGTTCACCATTACAAAATTGCTAGAACCTTAAAACTGTTTATTTTACCTAACAACTACTCTCAACTGTCTCGCTTCCGGTAACGATTGGTTCCGAAGTTTTCCGTCGGCACCAGGGTGACACTGCTCCCTCCTCAAGGCTGGTCGTCCCGAACAGCGCCTTCGTAGCGGGCCAGGCGATCCAGGTGTACCACCAACATCTTTCCTAGCGATGTTCCAAGGTGAAGTCGTACTCCTGCTGCCTCTGAACCCCACCTGCTGTTTGGCCTTCCGGTAGCGCCGTCACTATCACTTCGCTCCTCGCGGGGACAACCACGTCTTCGCTCAAGACGACCCTGCCAATTCCAAGGCGCTCTTCTGGTTGACGGAGTATAACCTCTTCTCCGTTGAGCCTCAGGACCTTCCTGCCGACGTCGACCGTCACCTCGTGGCTCCTGAGGGCATCCAGTCCCAGAATCACCTCCTCAGCCACCTTCGCGACGAACACCCACAGACGCACGGCACTCCGTCCCAAGTTCAGCTCCAGCAGGGCCTCCTTCTGCACAGGCATGGTGTCGCCCGATGCCGTCACAAGCTGGTATGGTCGGCTCGGTTTCCTCGTCGGCAAACCCTTCGCCACGTCAGGTCTGATGATGGTCACGGCCGCCCCGGTGTCCACCAGCACGTGGCACGGCTTTCCGCTTACCCAACCGTCCGCGATGAGGTTGTCATCCATCCGCCGGCTGACGGCGCGGATATCCACTCGAGGGGATGGTGGTAATGGCGCCGACGTGCCCCTCTCCACGACGGTCCTTACTCGTTTTCCGGCTGCTCTTCCTGGTGTGGGCAGTATCTCCGCAGGTGTCCGGGCTGTCCACATCCCCAACACAGGCCGCTAGGTGTTCGCCGGCGTCCCTCAGCTGGTCTTCTGTCTCCGGCGTAGCGGACACTCCTCGTTCTCGTCGTCGGGATAGATGCTACCTTGGCCGCCTCCATCCTTAATGCCGCTGTCAGCGCCTCGTGGATGTTTTTATAATCGCCGAGCATTAGGCGCTGACGAATCTCCGTGTCCCGTACCCCGTCGACAAGGTTGTAGGCGGCTTCCCGGGATACGAACTCCAGTGGCAGGTCAACCAAGGCCTTGCTAGCCAGCTGCTCGATCGGTATGGCGAATTCCTGCAGCGTCTCCCCCGGCTGCCGCGACCTTGTCTTTAGCTGGCTGCGGTATGCTGCGGCTAAGCGGTGGTTCCCGAAGCGATTCTCCAGGGCCTCCCAGATGTCCTTGGGCGCCACCGTCGTCTGCACCGCGTTTAGGACTTCCGCGGCCCGTCCCTGGAGGCTGGCTATTAACTGTGTGGCCTCCTCCTCCAGTGACCATCTGTTGTGCCTGGCCACTGTGTCGAACTGGCGGCGGAAGACTTCAAACGTTGACGCGCCGTCATACTTGGGAGGTTTGACGCGCGCAGATGTTGTGTCGCGTCCTGGCGCGTCGGCCTTCAAATCCTTCAGTCTACTGCCGACGACGTCCTCCACCATGGCGTTCAGGGACTTGACGCTGCTGTCGGCCTTTCCCTCCAGGTTGTTTACGCGGTTTGCGAGGTCTTCGACGTCTTCAACCATGGCGTTCAGAGACTTGGCGTTATTGTCGGCCTTTTCCTCTAGGTCATTGAAGCGGTTCGCCAGGTCCTCGACGCGCTCGTCCACTTGGCCCATCCGCTTGCCCAGCTCCGTCACGTCATCCCTCACGCCGGCCAACTGTTCCTTAAATTTGGCGGCGAGGACCTCGTTCGCCTCCTTCATTTCCGTGGCCAGACTGTCGTTCGCTGCCTTCATTTCTGTGGTCAATTCGGTCTTTATTTCTTTCAACTCTGCGGCCAGGTTGTTATTTGCCGCTTCTGTTTTTGTTGTTAACTCGTTCATCTTCGCGGCCAAGTTGTTATTTGCCGCTTCCGACTTCGCTGTTCATTCGTTCATCTTCTGCAAAAGCATTTCCAATACCGATTCCATGGCCATAATCTTCGGTGATGTTGTTGTCCCGCTTCCTGACACCAGTTGTGATTTTGTGGGTTCGTGAAATAATAAAACGAGGTTACAAAACACAAAAACTACACTTTATTCTCCTCGAAATACACTGTTCACCATTACAAAATTGCTAGAACCTTAAAGCTGTTTATTTTACCCAACAACTACTCTCAACTGTCTCGCTTCCGGTAACGATTGGTTCCGAAGTTTTCCGTCGGCTTCGCGAGCCTACCACCAGGGTGACAATACATTGAAGGGTGAGACCCTTAAGTAAGCAAGGTCCAAGCCAGGACTCTCACCTAAGCCGGGGTGGTGCCCAGGATGTGAGCACGCCATCGGAGACGTTTGCAATGGTGGAGGGTATTGTCACTATGGGAACTTATAAATTCAACAAAAATGTTAAGAAAAGTGGAAAGGAAATAGGACCTTGTGGTTCACGCTATTTGGTTATTTTTTAGAACTGAAGAAGGTCGAAAATTTACTTCCGTGAACCCGTTCATTATTCAAAGCAGTTTAAATAATATTGTTGGTCCTGTAAAATAATGTACTCGATCTCGTAATAGCACGCTCCTGATCGAAGCAGTTTCTCCGACGCGGGCTGAAACATTTTGAAAGTCAATATGACTGGGAGCTATCCGGTGCACGTGGAATTACAAAAAACTCTGAACTCCTTGCGTTGTGTTGTAAATACCAGCGCATTGGATGGTATGTCCAATGAAGAGATTCAGGAACACTTGGCGAAACAAGGTGTGACAAATGTATATCGAGTCCACCGCAAAGAACGAATTGAACTAGTGCCCACTCGTACCCTCCTTCTTACCTTTGATCGGGTAGATCTCCCACAAAGGATTAAGGCAGGGTATGAAGCTATTGAAGTGAGGCAGTATATACTCAATCCATTGAGGTGTTATAAATGACAGCGCTTTGGCCACACGAGTGATTCATGTAATGGAGTTGCTACTTGCGTTAACTGTGGGGAAGTCAAGCATGATAATGCATGCACTTCACCCGCAACATGTGTTAACTACAGTGGTAATCATTCATCGAACTCAAAAGAATGCCCGCATTTTATGTGGAGGATAAGGTGATCCAAGAGATCCGGGTAAGTGACCTTCTTGGAAGCCTGGAAACTCTTGCGTATTCGTCAGCCTTCTGTAGCTAGGAGTGCAGTTGCAGCTAAGCCGGTACCTAGACGTGAAATCGCAACACAAACTAGTGACATAAAAGGGGCAGTAACATCCGAAAGAATAATTACACCAAGATCACAGCCAAAGCAACAGAAGCCAGCAGGAACAACAGTGAGCACACCTACTAAGTCTACTATAAAGAACGTTCCAGACAAGTCACCGCAGAAAGTCACCCTCAAGTAATATATAAGGCAGCGCCCAGAAACTTCAAGAACTCATGTGACATAACTGACTTCCTCAGGAAAAATGAGAGGGCTAGTACTAGGCAAAGGGAGCGCAAAAGTCCACGACCATTTCCTTCGAGAACATCTTCTGAGGAATCGTCCGCAGAGGGGTCAGATTGGCTGCTTTCATCTTCGCCGATCGCAGTTTGCGATGGTTTGGAGCGACTCGGTAGGAAGTTATCAGTAGGAAAGCGGTCCTCCTCCATTGAGGATGTGGAGAGAGAAGATCCTGCCCTCACTGCCAAAACGACAGTGAGGAAAAGGCAGGATAAACCTGCTGAAAATACTACCCCTGTCCGTAAGAAAAGGAACAAATTGATTCGACCATCACTGGTCAGGTAGTTAGTTTTGACATGTTTTGAAAACTATGTTATGCCTTTTGGTACTTATTGTTAATTATCGCTGGCTTGTTTATTGTAATGACATTTAGTTTTGATTTTTTCTTTTTAACTTTCAGTAATTTATATCTGGCTATTGCCATGATTTAGTTTTTGTAAGGGCGCTAATGACCAAGACATTGAGCGCCCTTATACACAAATCATCTTCCCTCCTTCTTCATGAATCACTTCTTGCAAAAATTCAAAGAAGGATTCAGCTGGTTATCCCCGAAACAGTCACCATCACCTTCCCAGCCAAAAAAAAAAAGTCTGCTCTTTGAGCCGGTTCCCCCTTTGCAGTACACTGTTTGGACTGTATTTTTGTTTCGTGCGTATAATGGTGAATGCAAGTTTCATCTACACTGATAATCGGCGCCATAACTCAGATTTATTGCGCCTAAACTCCACCAACAGAGCGTTGGAAATGTTCATTCGAACACGTTTTTGGTCTAACGTGAGCAAACGCGGCACCCAACGCGCGGACAGCTTTCTCGTGTCTAAATGTTGATTTAATATGTGACAAACACGTTATTTTGACATGCTCATAGCCTCTGCTATCTCTCTCACTTTAATTCGGCAGTCGCCTAGCACCATTTGGTAAATTTTGCGATGTTTTCGTCGGTAGTTGCAGTTTTCGACGTCCAGAACGTTCATCGTCTCCCAAGCTCTTACGGCCAAGTTTAAATTCAGCTGCTCAAAATTTCACTGTGGTAAATGATGGTGCAGAGTTCCCATACACATAATCTCAACTCTTCTTTGATTTGCGTAGGTGTACTGCCTTTCTAAAACAAATATGTAATGACAGCTCGATACTCGATTGTGTCCATTTTCATAAAAACACTCGCATTAACTAACTTAAACGACTGTTCCATAACAACTGAGCGTCTAACATGGCTGAAGCTTTGGTGAGTAATTGCAGACAAATGAACAACGAAATTCACTAGACTTCATTTAGAAGTGCTGCAATTTTCATGTTCAGGTCGGAAACTTTTCGGACCACCCTCGTATTTATTAAATATGGATTCAGCTGGCGCTCGTCACGCACCACTTACAGGGAATACAACACCACAGGACTCCGATTGGTTGCTCACCTATCCTATATGAAACATAATATGTCCATCCACACATAAACTAAAAGGATGTTGTACAGTTCACCGCTATAACAGCCTGCAGCAATGCTTCAAAGAGGCAGATTTTGTAGATGACATCAACAATATAGCATACCGAGACAATAAAGTAAATTCTTAACTTCGCTAAATCCTTTTTTTCTCCATTCAAGAGGTTTAAACAGATATTTCTTCGCTTCATTTGTTTAAAACCCTTACGAAGATCTTTGCTCTCATTTTTTTTTTATTTCATTAGGGGAAAAGCAGCAAAACACAGTAATATTACTGAGTAAAAAACGAAATAAAAGCCCTTTCCTTGAATGTGACTCGCATCTCGGCAATTATTTATAAGGTTTTCCGCTAACCTCGACGTTTCCAAGGAACGTACCTCCGACTATTAATCATATATATCGTGGAGGTCATGAAAATAAAAAATCACGTCGCGACTTCATGACAGATCTCTGCTTCCGAACATCATAAAACATGTAAACTCTTGATTAATATTGCAGGCTTTTACACAGAATCTAATCTCTCTAATGCGATGAATGTGGCAGTTGAAGTTGCAGTCGTCACCTTGACAACCAGTTTCAAAACATTTGACTACCACTTAAACTCTACTGTATTCCCATACCCCCTTGTACCTTCATCATTTTATCTCTTAGACATACAAAGAGACCGAAATTTCGAACATGTCACCTAAACAACCAGTTTTAAAACATTTGGCGATCACTTAAAGTCTACTGTATTCCCGTATTACTTTGTACCTTCATGTTTTATCTCTTGGACATATAAAGAGAACGGAATTTCAAAGACGTCACCTAGGCGACTAGCTTTAAAACATTTGATTATGACTTAAAGTATACTGCATTCCCATATTCCTAAAATAAAATACGTTTATCTTGAAGTAGATAGAGGAATAAGTGTTTGTACAAAAGTAGAGATAGAAATGCACATTATCTGACACACAGTCTCTCTCTCTCTCTCACTCTCACACACACTATCTCTTACTTAGACCTTCAATTTCTGCGAGGATACAAGAATTATGGAAAGATAAATATAGGGAGCGGATTTTTAATCATTACAATGTGTGAAATACGCAGGCAAAGAGGCACTAAAATGGGAAAAATAGGTACTTAAATAGGCACTAAAAATGTGCTAAATTAACACTTCTAAATGCACAATTTTAGTAAAATGGCTCTTAAAGTACACTATAAATGCACTATAATAAATAGACAATCATTGCAACAGATGCTCCAATAAATTCGCTAAACAAATATTATTTTGCGGTTCCCTGGACAAAATAGTTCTACGTGTATTCCAAATATCATAGATGGCTCCACAGCAAGTTAAAATAACTGATATTGTCATACAATAAAAATACATATAAATCCACTTCACTAAATAAGAACCATAATGTGCAGAAAGGTGTGGAGTAATTAACTAGATCGAAAGACACAAATGCATGGACTATGGGGGGCTTAAGGGCACTGGGAGGTTATTTTTACCCAGACAAGGCTAATGTTTACCAATATTAAAATTTGAATATATAGAAAATTGAACATTATCAGAAACTGAAATTCGGTAAGATTACTGTATAAGGATGTGTGTATTTAATTACTGTATAATATTTAAATTACGCTCACATAGGTCCATGCAAAATGGCCATAAATCACACCGTGTGTCCTGAAAACAAAATATTGCACCCTATATTTCAGGTGCACTTAAGTTATAGGAATTTAAAGCTACATGCACCAAGTTATATCCTAAATAACCTAAGATACAGTTTTATAATATCGGATAAAGGAAAATCACATATAGTTTATACTATTTACGTGAAAAATTAATTAGTTTTGAGTAAAAAAAACGATAATATTTTCGGGGACTGAATATTTGTTTTCGTCCATTTTATACATCACATAAATATAAATGTTAGCCAAATGTGTTCACGGAACATTGGCAAATGACCACTATAAATTTTGTGTCAATATCTTTTATAGTTTTTGAGAAACATGCACCTAAAGTATTAAAACTCAAGGTTTTGGGAAATGGCGATCAAAGATTAAGGACCATTCTCAGGAAGTGGGCGTATCATTACGCCGCCATGTTTAAATTGACGAATTAAAGGACTTTAATACCATCTCACAACCTATGTTATATATCGTTTTAAAGCTGAAGAATTATATAATTTTTAACATTAAATACAAAAAATGGATTTTTTAAACCTATCGACCTCCCAGTGCCCTTAAGGGAAAAAATTGAAATATCTAAAACTTTTGTTAGATTTGTTTCAAATTTATACCATTTATTTTTGTGATCGATCAAGAATGGAATAATGCCAAGTTTCAGCTTTCTAGTTACATTAGTTTTTGAAGAATTAGCAGTTTATGTGTAAATTACAGGCGACTTTCAAATGTCCCACATATTGTAATTTTAAAAATTAATTCTTGGGGTATCAGTATGTACACCCATTTTAACCTATTAATGACCTGTACCTATGTGAAATATTTGTCTTCGCCATATCAACGAAGGAAAAAATAAACATACCTATTTGACAATTTTTATTTTTCTAAGTGTTTTCAGTAAGGAGTAAGCATTATAATCCTTTTCAATACAAATAACAAAAACACAACAAATGTAAATGGGTGCACTAAATATACAGTTGCCCTTAGAGGCGTGTTTAGAATTTCATACAGATTAATAGAAAACTTCATCCTGTAGAACATATTGAAGTTAGGAAAATGTAGAAAATATGGAATCTGAGAAATCTGAAGGTAAAAGTACGTAATAGCAGTGACGATACAGGTGTAGGGTTATTTAAACAGACATGTGACATTTTCTGTAGTGCCGCTAGAAAGAAAAATTATATTATTGAAGTATGTCTACATAAATTTTAAGACAAAAGAAGTAAATTTGGTGTTGTAAGTTTTGGGCCAATTTACACAGATGTGTCTCCTTAATAAAACCCCTTTTGTATATCCAATTTGCAGCAGTAAGAAATTTCTCTTCCCCGAGAACTTCACGTTGAAACCAACAAATGCAAAAACTGTTGTCACAAATTACAAGCAGAAGAAATTGGCCAAAAAGGCAGTTTTAGGCACTAATAAGCAGAATAGGCACAAACGTATGAAATAGGCATTTATAGGCACTATAAAACTAAGAAATTAGGCTAATAATTGTAGGAAACGTGCTTATAACTTAAAAGCCTACGTTTCTGAACCAAGAAATAAAATAGGCAAATAGGGCAAAATCCGCCCCCTAGATAAATATTAGTGTACTTTTCTAAGATAATTCCCAGAGAACGTTTCCATAAAAAATCTAGTCCAGGATTGGCGGATTCGCATTAAAAATCTTGGCGTGGGATCGTTTGAAAGTGCTAAAATCCAAGACATAAACTAACCCAAAATCTGAACTCACTGATAGAACAAATTCTTTGCGCAGAGACAACTGAATACAAATCACACTTTTTTAATAATTGATGGCTGTATTATCTCTTGATATTTGATGAAGTTGTATCTCTGTACAGGATTATGATATGTGAAACGTATTATCTCATTAATTATCTGATTGGATAGATAACGCGAATTAAAAGGCAGTTACTGTGGGTTAAATGCTGTATATGCGTATCCATGGTTACGGAACCGACAGGAAGATTAACAAAACACTATCTTGAATCTACCTTTCCCATGACATGCACGCTAATTATGAACGTAATTACATATACAGATACGTATCAAGTTCCCAATTTCAAAACTACATTTGTTTTGTGGTTCAATTCTTGTTTCAAGGGACCATTGCAGAGAATTACAAATTTGACATGAGTGTACCATGCTTCAGGTAGCAATATAACGGAATCGTGCATTTAGACGCGCAGTGTGATCAAAAAGCAACAGGAATTTATAAATTTGGCAGTCCTCATATATACAATTCTCAAAAACTTTAATTCCTACGCATGTTCCTGTTATATGTTTTCCTTTTTAACTGTTTTTAATATTCATTTTATTGTTTACCGCGGAAAAAGCGGATGTTTACCTAATTTGCAATATATTTTGCTTGTAAAGTATAATACAGTGAAACTACTAAAAGAGAACGATGAGAGAAAGACAACAGTTTATAAATGTCTCAAAGGGGGTTGACATCACTTACTGACAAGTAAATAAACTGTAGGGCAAAATCACCATCAGAAAGTTTGAATCATCTGAATCTCTGTCAAAATAGGAGTATCCAGTTACTCCTTGATCACGCTCACATCCTGAATTTTCTGCAAATATCCTCAGAAGTCCTATTCACTCTGTACGACTTTTGTATATCTTGTAAACCTTAAGAGAAACTAAAATAAAACAGCATGCATATCGTTGAAAAATACTTTTAGAGTGAACTATCTGCGAGATGTTCCTGATCATTTGTCTGAATTTCCTAACATTAGAATCTCTAAAACGGAATTTCAAAGGCATTATTTAGACAACCAGTTTTTAAACACTTTAATATCGCTTAAGATATATATTCCCATATTCCCTTATACGTTCATTTTTATCTCTTGGACATACAAAGAAAAAAGTATTTCAAAGATGTCACCTAGATAACCAGTTATAAGACATTAGAGCTTCACTTAAAGTCTACTGTATTCTAATATTCCTTTGTACCTTCATTTTTTAACTCTTGGACATACAAAGAGAACGGAATTTTATATACATCACCTACGCAACCAATTTTAAAACATTTGACTACCACTTAAAGTCTACTGTACTCCCATATTCCTCGTACCTTCATCTTTTATCTCTTGGACATACTAGAGAAGGAAATTTCTTTGACGTCACCTAGACAATCAGTTAAAACCTTTGACTATTACTTAAAATCTACTGTATTCCCATATTCCCTTGTACCGTTATTTTTTATCTCTTGGACATACAAAGAGAACGGAATTTCAAATACTTCCCCTACACAACCAATTTTAAAACATTTGACTATCACTTATAGTCTACTTTACTCCCATATTCCCTTGTACCTTCGTTTTTTTAACTCTTGGCATACAAAGAGAACGGAATTTGAAAGACGTTGCATAGAAAACCAGTTTTAAAACATTTGACTACCACTTACAGTCTACTGTATTCCCATATTCCTACAATAATATTAACAATAGGTTGTTTATCTCGATAAGGAATATGAGGTAGGGTTTATAAATTCACGTTTATATGCGGTGGTAATGTAATCGTGGATGACGGGGTTTGGTAGGAGCTGCCAACTCCCTGGGCGTCTTGCTGCCGTTTAGTGACAATCATCGGCGTATTCTCGTCGTTATCATGGCCCATTCGAAGTGAAATGAATTGGTGATGCGCTAATCAAGATGTGACGCCGTAACTTGATTACTCTGCCGCGTCCACGATGTGATTTGCATACTTAAAACGGACCTTCCGTAGCCCGGTGGGCCACCGTACTTTCACATATCGTCTAAATGTGTTTAAGGTCCTCATGCCAATACAGGTTAAGACTGAAATTCGAAGGTCAACCTACATCACAGTAACTTTTTCGTAGAACACGCTTGACAGATTTTGATTTTTCTTATGAATGGCTGTCAAATTGTAAGATAGGGACAATATTTACGACAAAAGTGTGGATATCGTTGAAATATAAGTTTTTTTTATCTGTAAAATTGACCGTTTCAGGGATATTCCTTGTTGCATGCTTGAATTTAAAAAACACACAAACTTGGCTCAAATAAAAAGTCCTTATTCGGTTTTTATACTTTGGTCATGCACACAGAACGGCGTTTCTAACTCATAGGACAGGTAACATCGATGTCGTTTATGGTCCGGGAGATCCTGGGTTCCTTTACTCTGGCGGACCTTCCTGACCCATGTCAGCCTCCAATTGTGGGAAGGCTTCTAAATTCCAATTCTGTAAGGTCAGATCTGTAGCCGTTAGAGACCGGGCGCTTTGCTACCGATAGAACTTAGGATCCTGTCACGTCATACCTCCCTGCTGATGGACCCAACGTGAAAGGTATAGCCACAAAAATGTGCAAGTAATGGGATTATATTCCAAATCATTTACACATTGACATATACTGACGCGGGCTGACACTTAAACATCACACCAGACCCAAAACAGCTGAATAAGGAAACAACACCTGCACCTTTTTTACTTGCTTTACCGTTGCCATGGGAACGCTTTGTTTAGTTGTTTCGTAACGAGTTAGTTATCACAGAACGCTTAAGGGGAGCTAGAGCGGCATTCTGGGGTGAAATTTCAAAAATCAGTTATTGCCAAAATAATCTTCCCTGATATTTGAGAAGCGAATATCAATATTTATTTTCCTGTTCCATAGTTTTAAAAGTCCTAAATAGACTCATTTTGAAAAGGCTGCAAAATGTGTCACGCCCCTATTAGACATTTGTAAGTGTGTGCTCTCCTTGGTTGTAACCTTATTGAAGCTATATTCCAGAGCGCATCCTTATTAGGAAAGGAAGTCCTTGTTGTTTCTATTAATATTAATCTGTGCATCTGATGTTAATTCTTCCATACTTTGTTTAGTATGTTTTGAATTACTAGTGCTGTTTTCAAGATGAGAAGAAGCAATAATTTTGGTGTAAGAAATCGACATGGGAACCAGTATAAACAGTTTAAGTAATCCCGATTACATAATAAAAGAGTTACAACCCCTAAACTGGGAAAAGTGTAGTAACACATGACAGTATATTGATTTCGTCAAACCCAACATCAAACATTGGCGATGAATGTGAAGTAAAAATTGGTTCAAGAAAAAAAAAAAAAAGAAAAAAGGTTTCTTCACTGTATAATGGCAGTAATGATATAGAAGCTTTGTACAGTGTAAATTTTGTGAAAATGAAAAATGTTTTCATATCAGAGGACACCAAGAAACGAAATGGTATAATAGCTACATTATCACTCAGTTGCCAAAAAGTTTAACAAAGGATATATATTTGAAACATCCAGAACAATTAAAAGTGTTGCAGAAGTAAATATAAGGTTTGTTTATGGCTTGAGAAGCATTGGCAAGGGAATTGAGGCAGGTAAGACGTTGGCTGCTGTTCCCAATTTACCAGCCGCCCTCCCCCGTCAAATTTAACAAAATAATTAATAATACCATAGAGAAAGTGGCCATGGAGTCTAGGAAGAAGATAAGGAGTGAAAAACGAAAGAGGAAGGATGATGATGATGAACAAGATGCAGAATATAGATCTGGGGAAATTCTGAGGTGTAGTTCCAACATAGAAAAGCTTTAATGCTGTTTTTTTCTTTTTTTCTTTTAATTTGGATGCACTAATCTATAAAACTGCTGCAGCTACAAGTAAACATTTTTTCTCGCATTAAATCAATAGCTAAGCTGTTTTTAAAGGTACTTGTAGATATATGAAATTTTGGATTTTTAAACAAATAAACCTTGAATATTTTTTGAAGTAAATTCAAGACATTTATTCAAGAAATCACATATCCTTTACTAAAAATCCAAAATAAGATATATTTTCTTTAATGAATTGTAAAAGTGCTGTAAAATAACAAGTAAAAGTTTCAAATTGATGCATTCAGTTGTTCATGAGCTAAGCGCACCAGAAAACTCTCATTTAGCAGCAGAACGTCGAATATTGATCGTAAAAACGCATTAAATGGTAATAATGCACGTAACGACTCAACAGTAGATGAAAAAACTTAAGGAGAATCTTTCTTATAGGTACAGTAATGGTAAACAGTTCAAAAATATTATTGACAATAATCCTGCATAATAGTTTTTAGAAAAAGTGGGTACTTTCACATGGTAAAATAGTAATCGTTTCGTGAATATTAATGTTAGAGAAGATATATTTTCTTGTATATTGACTCCAGCTCCTTCAAATTTGTGACTCAAACTAAATGTTATGCAGTTGTACTGCAAATCAAACTGGAATGGTTTTGCTATGTACAATAAAAATGGGTAGAAGATGGAGAAAACTTAGACACTCGGAAAAACACAAATTAACTGATGGGAAAACAATCAAAGGGCGTCTGAAGGACTCTACCATCAATCAGCTAGCTCAATATTATGGGAAGGCTATCAGAGAAAATTGAAATAACCTTGAGGGCATGACTACAGCAGTTTGGGCTACCTAAGTTCACAAAGTTCCCACTGATATCAAAGCACTGAACAAACTCTGCTCTATGGATTATTGCAAATTTAAAAATGCAGAATCTGGTGGTAAACTGGAAGAATTTCATCACAAGAATCCAGTACATAAGGTAATAATTTTGGCACTGAAGCCTATTTATGTAGATTTGGCTAATCTGGAATAACTGAAAAGCGCTTGACAGGGAAAACTCAAATTTTACCACACATCTGCATATAAAATTGCTTTATATATTTTAATGAAAAAACTTTATCTTAAAAATGCCATAACATACCTTCCAGTGAATAAAAATATTTTACGTTTCAACGATCAACTGTAAAGGTATTATTGAATATACAGAGACTGACATAAGTATTCGAACGTAAACATATTACTTATATTATTTTAAACCTACGCAGTGTAAGCATACGTAAATACAAATGGTACAAATAAATTTGAGTCTTCCATTAAACATATAAACTCATAAATAGCAACTGAGATTAATGTATACTACAAGTAGAAATAAAACGGTTACTTTACATCTGGACATAAGTATTCGAACAGAGAACAGCTAGTATTTAGTTATCATCCCCTTTCTTTGAACTACTACAATAATCGTTTCGCCATTGTCTCTATGTGTTGTTTAGAGACTGAAGAGTCTATTTTTCTCCACTCTTTTTGAAGAAATTCTTTCAGATGATCCCTGCTTCTGATGTGATGCTTCCTCACACGATCTTCGAGTTCCTTCCAGATGTTATCTATAGGATTTAAATCTGGAGATTGGGGCGGTGTCTTCAAAGTTTGAGGAGTGTTGTACACGATCCAAAGCCTTACAATTTCAGCAGTATGCTTCGGATCATTGTGCTGCTGGAATTAGTAATCATGCCCTAATCCCAGCTTCTGTGCACTCTTTTTAAAATTGTTTTCAAGAATCCTCTTGTATTCCAATTTGTCCATGATCCCAACTGTGAGCACCAGTTCCCCAAAGCCAGATAAAGCTATACAGCCCCATACCATCACACTACTGCCACCATGTTTCACTGTAGCTACCATGTTCTTAGGTACTCATTCTGTATTTGGTAGTCTTCACACTTTAAGTCGTCCATCACTCTTGTATAAACAGAATTTTCTCTCCTCCGACGAGAGAACCTTATCCCAGTATTCTGTTGGTTTCACCACATACTGTTTAGAAAATTCTATATGCTTTTTCTTATTCACCTTATTAACATATGCTTTCTTCCTAGGAATGTGGGCATTGTACCCAGTACTATTTAAACCCGTTCAACTGTTCTGGTATGAACCACAGTGCTAGAATATTTCTCAAGGCATCCTCTAATCTCAGATGCAGTGACTCTCAGATTCTGCTTCACCATTTTTATTATTTGCCTCCTCTCTCTGGTGGTGAGTTTAGAAGGATCGTAATTTATAGTTTCATTTACAACAGTATTTCTCTGTTTGAAGCGTTGAATTATACAGAGCAATGTAGTTTTGTTTCTGTTAATGGTTTTGGTAATTTCAGAGAGATTATTTATCACGATGTTCCTCTCTGCCACTGTTGTCTCCTTACCTTTACGTCCCACATTACCTGTGAGTTCACAATCGGCTGAATAACTTGGAGCACACTGTCTCGAGGCATAGCATAAACACAACTGCTATATAGTAGCGGCGTGTAGGGTACGTCCAACCACCTTTCTCTCTGTTCGATTGGGTACGTTCGAATACTTATGTCCTCCAATAAGAGGGCAGTAGAATAAATACAGTACAATTGTGTAATAAATACAAGCAAATTGATATTTTAAATATTGTTTTCGAGACACAAAAAGTTAATGTTTACATGTTTAACAAGTCAACGCTGTCAAATAAATATTACAGTATTTATAGTACGTGCAATGTTACATGTTATATTATTCGAATACTTCTGTCAGCCTCTGTATCTTAAAATTAGCTCATTAAACTGAACAGTTGCTGAGACAGTGGGTCAAACATTAACACTGGCAAGATACGGCATTTCGACTCCCCTTAAGATAACAGAATCGCTTGCAAAACTCTAGGCACACTTCTAATATGTACAAAATTAAAAACAATTTTAACAAAAATATGTATAAAGTAGAAATACAATAATTCGTACTAGAATGAGTACACAGTCGTGTGAGCGTAAACATAAGGGTTTTTGGTGCCAGGAAGCCTCAGCGGAGAAAGTAAAAGATATGTACGTAACGTCTTTGATATGCAAAACGTAAAAGACGAGCTAAATAGTTAATGGCATATGCAGAAACAGAGAGATTAGCAAGAGAGGGGATTATGTATAACAGACGTTCTTGCATACTAATTCAGGAGACGTGTTTACGTTCTATGGTTCGTTATTTTGCAAGATGGCTCCAAGACAACTCTCGTTCTTGTTTATTGTTTGGTTGAACATCGCGGCTTTATCCCGTCATTACCAAAACGTTGAATTTTAAACGTAGACAGAATCCGACAACCTTCCCTTTTGTTACAAACACTTGTTTCTCTATTTACTTCAAGATAAACATTATCTTATTGTAGTTACAAGGGAATGCAGTAGTAAGGTGATAGTCACGTGTTTTAAAACTGGGTGTGTAGGTGACGTCTTTAAAATTCCGTTCTCTCTGTATGTCCAAGAAATAATAAATGAAGGTACAAGGGAATATGGAAATACAGTAGACTTAAAATTATATTCAAATTTTAAAACTTGTTGTCTAGGTTACGTCTTTGAAATTCCGTTCTCGTTGTATGTCTAAGAAATAAGAAATGAATAACATTTTCGCAATTGAAAAAGTATAAATACTGACAAAATCAGAACAGATCAAAAGGAATATCTGGAAAATGGGAAACCTCTCACCAGATGTATTCCACATAAATTGCATTTTTAATTATACCTAAACTTTTTTCGTGCAGAAAGGCTTTTTCCTATGATGTATCAGTTGTACAAAAGTCATGGATGCGAATGTTCATAGAAGGTTAAGCGTGCACGAGGAATGCTTGTAATACAGTGAAAATTAAAGTATACAATTAATAGTGTTCCACAAATTTATCAAATAAAATACATGTATTCATTCCCGATATGTGCTAGTTAACAACCTGCACGCAGATGTTCACCAATTTTGAAAACGTCAACAAGCTCAACAGATGCGCGACGTCAATGGACCGTGAAATACTTGGGAGGAAAGAAGAACATCGTACGTACAGGATCTTCCTGTTTTTGGAGTTGTCATCACTATTTTCTTTCCGGACTCAATTTGTTGTTTATTCATTGTCATCTTGGATTTCCAACAATACTAGTTATTCATTTTTTTAGCTTTTGGATACACACGGAGAACAGAATTTCTAAGACGTCACCTAGACTATCAATTTTAAAACATTTGACTATCACTTAAAATGTACTATACTGCCATATTACCTTGTACTTTCATTTCTTATCTCTTATTATGTGTTTCAAATGGGAAGAGTTCTCGCCTGTAGGCAATCAGATGCGTTAGCGCATTCGGCGTTTCCACCTGGTTATTGCCACTCTTTTTATATTTCCCTCTCTCTCCCTCTCGCACCCTAGCGAGTCCTCTTGGCGCTAAACCTATGGGAACACAAACTGAAATTTCCAAAGTTATATAATAATGCCGTTGCTGAAATCATAGTTACAGCATGGATATTCGTATTTTAAGCACATGTTTTAAATATATAGTTTAAAATAATTATAATTTATGAATTACTTATTTTTCTAATCCAACGAAAATATCAGCAGTGCATCCGTATAGCTGTGAATGTTACTTACGTTAAGAGATAATTCGTCATTGGCATTGGCTTTAAACGTCTGAGTACTGCAAATTTACGATGATAGGTTCCAAAATCTCGCTACGTGCTATTTCTTTCCAAAAGTCGTCTTCTTGTAGTTTATCTTCTGCCTCCCGCAGTTTTCCCAGTCTTGTTGTGTTCCTTGTCAATTTTTTTTCGTGAATACGTCGTTCAACTTCAGTCAGTTTAAAAGTATTATTTGCTTGCAACATAATTTGAGCCCACATTAACTCTATTGGATTGTTCTGGCAGTAGTAAGGGATAAGGGGGAAGGATTGTCTCATTTCTATTGCAAGCTGATCCAACTGTTACACTTTTACATGGTTTTTAAATAAAAGAACAACTAATAATACTGCTTTGAACTCTCTAGAGTAAATAGAGATTACGAACCATTCATAAACAAAGATATAATTTGACCAGACACGTTCTGCCAGACCAGCAGGAAGTGTATCGTTTCCTCTCATTGAATTTAACAAACACCTTGGCTTATTCAAAGTACATATTTCCTTTACCACGGCATGTCAAATGTTTACGTTTCAGTTGTGATTAATTTCAAATATAGGTTCACGCATAATGCCAACCAAAATGACATTCATAACAGTGCTTACGTCGCGATGCACTGCAATAATATAACAGTGTTTTATCTATATTAGGAAAGGCGTTTGAGCTAAAAATATGTTTTTTTTACCGTTATATTAAATACATTACTCTCTACCTTCCTCGTGGATCAGTTTTTGCTAAATATGAATTTTTGTATATAGCACGAATAGTATTTATTAGAGACTGATTAGGTTGGTGCTCGTCTCACACCACCCAGGGGCAATGCCATACGACAACACCGCAGGACTCCCATTGGTTGCTCCCAAGCATCGCTCAAGGACAAACATCATCCCATTTGAATCATATAATAGACATACAAAGACAACGGAATTACACAGACATTACCTGGACAACCAATTTTAAAACATTTGACTATCACTTAAAGTCTAATGTATTCCCATATTCCGTTGTACTTTTATCTTTATCTCTTAGACATACAAATTCAACGGAATTTCAAAGACGTCAACTAGACAACCAATTTAAAACATTTGACTATCACTTAAAGTCTAATGTATTCCCATATTCCGTTGTACTTTTATCTTTATCTCTTAGACATACAAATTCAAAGGAATTTCAAAGACGTCAACTAGACAACCAATTTAAAACATTTGACTATCACTTAAAGTCTAATGTATTCCCATATTCCCTTGTACTTTCATCTTTATCTCTTAAGACATACAAATTCAACGGAATTTCAAAGACGTCAACTAGACAACCAATTTTAAAACATTTTACTGTCACTTAAAGTCTACTGTATTCCCTTGTAATTACAATAATATTATGTTCATTCTGAAGTAGGTAGAACGAATAAGTGTTAGTAAGAGTAGGGAAGGTCATGTGAGTACAACGCATGGATATTTTTCAATTTTATTTTTCAATATGTTTCCTGGAAACTTTGCTAATTATCCATAACATTTTTAATTCCCAATTTTGGACCACTAAACTTAATAACTCCTTTTCGAACCTATGAAAAAGTAGAGGATATACAATTGAAACTTCAAGCCAATAACAAAGAATATCTGGGGAAATGCTAATGATTCAAACTTTTTTTTGTTCTCCTAAATTTGTGTTTTAAGAACACTTTATTGATCTTTTTCAATTTATGAGTCATATAAACGTGATTTAGAATGAAGGTAATTTCAGAGATTCGAAACCAAGATAGTTATGAGGAACTTTAAAAAATGAAAATAAATTTTAGAATGGCTTCTATATTGAGCATTTGCTCAGAGTTCTCTTTAAAAGGCCGTAAACGTAATCAAGGGAACACCAAATTCACTTTCCTTTCGAAGAAAGCCAAGCCGTCCTTCACCGTGTTTTGAACCAGCTACTTGAAGAGCTAGAGGCACTACGTATTAGCTGCACCGATCCCAGTACTGAACTTGTACTGTGTGCCTACGTTTTCAATTATTCCTTCCCTGCACGCTCGATACGTACCATTCAAACACAGTCGATCTTGATAAGACAGTGGAACTGAAGTGCACTGTAAACCTGAAGGTATCGCTCCAAACCTGTTACCAACATTATGTTCTCCCTTCATTGAATAAAGCCCTGAATTCTCGCTGTAGTTTCAGTTTACACTGCTGCTGAAGGACACTCTTGCATAATTATAACTCTATAACTGAAGAGTCAAACACTGAAGTCACCCAAATAACATTTACATTCCCTACAGTCTTCTCATGGAAGTATATGAATCAAAGACAAAGGTCGCTAAAGCAAAACCCTTAGCTCCTTTATCTTCTTTAAGATAACCGTTACCTTATTGTTCATTTTATTGAAAGAATGCGGGAACACAGTAGACTTTGAGTATTAGTCAAATGTTTTAAAACTGGTTGTCTCGGCAACGGCTTTGAAATTCCGTTCTCTATGTATGTCCAGGAAGTAAAAAATGAAGGTACAAGAGAATATGGCAATACGGTAGACCTTAAGTAATAGTCAAATGTTTCAAAGGTGATTGTCTAGGTCACGTCTTTGAAATTCCGTTCTCTTTGTATGTCTAATGGATAAAAAAAATGAAGATAAGATATGGGAATACAGTAGACTTTAAGTGATAGTCAGATATTGTCTAGGTGACGTCTTCCGTTCTCTTTGTATATCCAACAGACAAACAAATAAAGGTAAAATGAGATATGGGAATACTGTAGACTAAATATGCTACATAAAAAATAATCATTATGCTACATAAAAAATAATCTCAGTATGTACACAACAAACTCACAGATACATTCTCATGATACTAGAAGAAAAGATAACCTTCGTGTAATCACACATAGCACTAGTTCTTTTGAAAAAAGTTTTGTATATACTGGCCTCCAGCTTTATAATAAATTACCCAATTATCTGAAGCAAATACCTGCACTGCATCGATTTAGAATTTGTCTCAAAAAACTTCTTTCACTCCATTGTTTTTATAGCATAAATATATATTATGATTACTTTGACAATTAATTTTGTTAATGTTAATGATGTTAATGTTTTATAGTATAGGTGAATTGTTTGAATATGTTAACTACAAGTGAACTATTATTATCAATTATTATTATTATTATTATCAATTATTATTATTATTATTATCAATTATTATTATTATTATTATTATTATTATTATTATTATTATTATTATTATTATTATTATTATTATTATTATTATTATTATTATTATTATTATTATTATTATTATTATTATTATTATTATTATTATTATTATTATTATTATTATTATTATTATTATTATTATTATTATTATTATTATTATTATTATTATTATTATTATTATTATTATTATTATTATTATTATTATTATTATTATTATTATTATTATTATTATTATTATTATTATTATTATTATTATTATTATACTGTACATACAGTTGAATTTTCACTTCAAACTTGTGTTGTATATATGTATATTGTATAATTTTTAGTTATAAGTACTTGACGTGTCCTATATCATGTAATATGATCAAAAGGATGAATAAAAACTAAGTGATAGTCATATATTTTAAAAATGGTTGCCTAGGTGACATCTTTGAAATCACGTTCTCTTTTTATCTCCAAGAGATGAAAAATGAAGGTACAAGGGAATATGGGAATACAGTAGACTTTAAGTAGTAGTCAAATACTTTTAAAACTGGTTGTCTAGTTGACGTCTTTGAAATTCCGTTCTCTTTCTACGTCCAAGAGCTAAAATATAAAGGTACAAGGGAATGTGGGTATAGACTTTATATGGCAGTCAAATGTTTTAAAACTGGTTGTCTAGGTGACGTCTTTGAAATTTAGTTTCCTTTGTATGTTCAAGAGATAAAAAATGAAGGTACAGGGGAATATGGGAATACACTAGACTTTAAGTGATAGTCAAATGTTTTAAAACTAGTTGTCTAGGTTATGACTATACAATTCCGTTTTCTTTGTATGTCTAGGGGATAAAACAAATGAAAGTACAAGGGAATATGGGAATACAGTAGACTTTAAGTGATATTCTAATGTTTCAAAACGGATTGCTAGGTGATGACTATAAAATTCAGTTCTCTCTGCAGAACTAATATTTAAAACAAATCAAAGGAAGAGAGAAGAGAACAAACTATGACCCTCAATTTTAAGTCCTGAATATGTGTACAGATAACAAGACATCTCGGAAAACGGTCAACACTAGAAAAATGGCAGAAATAGTACATTTTCGTTTCCAAGTTCTATTTGCAGGTATTTTTGTGACAAAACGTGTGTTTTGGAGCGTACCGAGAGTACTACGCGATAGAGAATGTACAGAACACCATTACGCCGCAGCCCACGGACCAAAAAAAAAAAAAAAAAAAAAAAAAAAAAAACAGAAGAAGGGGAAAAGTGACCCATTGTGCTGTATATGAAAATGAAGAGGGTACAAAGAGAATTCTGAAACGTTCCAGACGGCGTTTCTCGGCCCTTCATTCCCTATGTAATTCTTTATGTAGCACACAGCTACAAAAGGAATACAAAATACGAAAAAAATGCCTTTTGAATTCTCTGGTGTTAATACGTCACTTACTATTGAATTTAAGTATCAAGACTTTCGATTCACATGCAATATTTAAGCAATAAGTAATGTATACAACTGAAATGCATAAACCAGTACCGTTGCAAATATTACTCTGTTTTACGGTGGCATGGATAGCTACAGAAACAGATATAAGGTAAAGTAGACACGAAAGGACTGAATGTGTGCCTCTAACTGAACATAAAATAAATGAAAGTGCATGAGCGTAAAAAGCCTTACCTTGATAATAACTGTTACTATGGAAACTATCAATTTAAACCGTAAGTTTAGTGATAGTTCATATTAAAGTGTTGCTAAGAAACAGAAACATTCACGAAAACTTGAAGGCTCACTTCTAATAGCTCATTTGTTTCTCTCTATTAAATTTATCAGCTAGCTCAACTGAAGTCGCCTACTGTCACATTAACCCACGATTATCTTTTGTTTTGCTCGTCTATCTCCAACTTTCAACAGTTGTACAAACATTATACAAAAATGTGTCCCGATCAATAGAAGGATTTTACCAGAAAATTTAACTTGTATTATTTATGCAAATATCTTTAATATATGATTTAATAAAATTATTTGTGATATATTTCTTAAAAAAGCGAGTGCTTCTTAACTATGACACGTTTCGTTAAATTATTATGTGCACATCACAGATTTTTCCACTTAGGCTTTTTGGATCAAGTGCATAACAAAAATAATTGAAGGTCTGAAGCAATAGCCCGCCTTGGTAGCGTAGATGGTAGCGTGTCTTCCCCACGTTCAAGAGGCCCCGATTTCGAATCTCGGTCACGATGAGTTATCCGGATAAGGTCTTTTCTAGGGTTTTCCCTTATCCTGAAGGACGAATGTCGGATAACTCTAAGCTCTATGGAACCTGGACTCATTGGAACATCATTTCTCCCATTCCATTCATCGTCCGATATGACTTAACGTTGGAGGACGTAATTTTTTTTAAATATCTGAAGCAATTAACAAAGAATATATTGTATTTGGTTAATGGTGGGAATAACCTTTAATTAATTGTATCTTAATGTAATTATTTAGGTCATTTTGGAGGAAATAAAGGATATGGGAACTATGAAAGGTAGAGCCAGACTGAAAAATGAAATACCATAGCCGGGATTTGAACAACGGATATTCTGGTCTCCGTGCAGCCGCTCTAAATCATTGAACTACTATGGCCAACGTGCCAACATGACGCGAGTCAGTTGGAGAATTTAATGTCATGCTGGCACGTTGGCCATATTCGCTCAATGGTTTAGAGCGGCTGGACGGAGACCTGAAGATCCGCGGCTCAAATCCCGGCTATGGTATTGAATTTTTCTGTCTGGCTCTACTCTTTCATAGTTTGTCCTACACACGGCTAGTGTGATATAACAATTAATTTCTATATGGGAACTGTTTGTCCGTAAACGGTATTTTGGGGTCGGATTTCAACCAATATTTAATTTACTATTGTTGTTTACAGATACGCACACTCACGGATATTGTTTCTCTTGACCATGTCTTTTTACGGTTTTCCCTGCTTGGATGGTTTTATTAGCAACTGAAGTTCCTTTCCATCATTTCCGCTTTTTTTCGTTTCCTTCTCACGCCACTGAGGTTTCGTGGCGTATGGTGGTGTACACGAACTAAGGATGATGGATGTCAACAAGTATATCTCTGTGGAGATGTTTACAAGATGGGCCGCTCGCTGAAAAAGGCGAGTTAGAATTTCGAGCACATCTGTTACAAACACATGTCTGCAATATTAGATTCCTGCTGCTGCTCCTCTTGAGGCACCTACGGAATACAAGTAAGGTCGGGCGCCGCTTGACCGGATAAATCTTGCACAAGGGTCAGGACAGAAGCAGCCCCGGCCAGAAACACACACTCACTCACCTGAGTGTGTTGTATTTTGTCTTAACAATGCACCTCCGTGGTTCATATAACTACAAAATTTGTATCATATATCAAAACGGAGATAAAAGAGGCTCACACTTGTTGCCAGGCAACGCAACAGTAGGGCTGCTGCAATATTGCAACAATTGATCGCGATTATGTACGTATGTCGGTTTCTCTAGTGCCAGAAAATTACATAATAACCTAGCAACAAGCAATCCATGACTGCCCTCACAACAGAACTTAGGCAATATACCGTACGTTTCCCTCAAAATTGTTCAAAATATGAAAATAAGATTCCCTTAACAACTAAATTAAGTCAAATCTCGTCTCTAACATATTATAACAAACTTTTCAGTCAGTTTCGCATATTTTAATGCTAGAATTACATAAAGCCTGTACATTACTTTTCGCCGCTTCATAATCTGGACAGTCGAAGACTTAAGAAGTAGTTTTAATTGTAGATGCCGTTTCCATTACAATGTAAAAGATACAAATCGTAAAAAGAATTAAAACTGGCATTGAACAACCCCCTTGACTTTCACAAGCTTTCACTTACAAACACTTGCTTCTATATGAACTTCAAATTATCATCTTACTGTTAATTTTATTGTAGGAATATGGTAATATATTAAGTGATAGTCAAATGTTTTAAAACTGGTTGTCTAGGTGACGTCTTTGAAATTCTGTTCTCTTTGTACTTCCAAGGCATAAAAAGGAAGGTACAAGGAAATATGGGAATACAGTAGGCTTTAAGTGATAGTCAAATGTTTTGAAACTGGTTGTCTAAGCGACCACTTTGAAATTCCGTTCCCTTTGTAGTGAGAACTGTCAAATATTTACGTTGTTATGAAGAATATGAGAGTTTACAGTCTGATACTAAAATAATATTAATATATGTGGGTTTCACATTACATAAGCTACTCTGTTTACTATTTTACTATGAAGGTATAGAATTTCTACATACCCCGAAATTATTCTGAAGCTGGCAACAGCATTCATCTCTCGATTTTCACTCACCTGAAACAAATACAGGATATTTAAATAGTGGTATTCTAGTGTTTACAACAGTCAAAATCATAACATATTATGACAAAAATACAACATAAAGTTAGCTTTAAGCTTCTTTATTGGTCAGCAAAATCGGTCACTTGCAATCTCCTTAACTTTTACACAGCTTCAATAAGTATATTTAATGTTTCTGTATATCCTTTTTAATACCCATCAACTTTTACTCATTTGAACAGCATCTCATTGATGGTCCAATATAACTTAACGTTAGAGGTTTTCCCTTATCCTTGAAGACGAATGTCTGGTAACTAAGATCTATGTACCCTGTACTCATTTGAACATCATTTTATTCATCACCCGATATGACACAACGTTAGAGGTTTTCCCTTATCCTGAAAGATAAATGTCTGATAACTGTAAGCTCTATATGCCCGGTACTCATTTGAACATCATTTTATTCATCGTCCGATATGAGTTAACATTGGAGGTTTTCCTTTATACTGAAATATGAATGTCTGATAATTCTAAGCTATATGCATTCTGTACTCGTTTGAACATCATTTCAGTCACCGTTCGATATGACTTAACACTGGAGGCTTTCTCTTATCTTGAAAGACGAATGTCTGATAACTCTAGGCTCTATGCATCATGTACTCGTTTGAACATTATTTCAGTTACCATTCGATATGACTTAACACTGGAGGCTTTCTCTTATCCTGAAAGACGAATGTCTGATAACTCTAAGCTCGATGTTTGAACATTATTTCAGTCACCGACCGATATGAGCTAACTTTGGAGGTCGTAAATTAAAACAAAAATAAAGACAGATTTTATCTTTTGACTAATGCGGGTGCTCTGCTGGTCGGCGCAAATCTCTCCCTTCTTCCAATGCTATTTTCCAACCGGTGGACGTTTCTTAGTGGAGTCATATCTCGAAGCCAAACCAATAGAAGTCCATAAATGGATTTCTCCTCCTTAGTCTATAAGTGGCGTCGCACAACTTGAGCGGATTTGACTACCCTCCGGGTCTCTTCCAGAGGTCACGTGCAGCGCTCTGCTTCTCCGTGATACGTACCTTTATATCATTACATGTTCTCCCGGACCTTACAGCAACTTTTGGTTACGGAGCGCATTACATATTCTATACGGCAGACGTGCAGCTGTCTAACACCAAGGCTCTGTCAAATGTGACGAATTAAATGTTTCAAACGACACCAAACGACTATAGCCGTTACGTAGTTTATAACTTAACTAGTCCGAATTTCGGGTGTCGCAGCTTAGAAGTTCTGTTAGGTATAATGTTATGCAGCATTAATTATTACATGATTTTGGGATTAGGCAGCGCAGGAATCACTGGTGTGCCAATCTCAAAAGTTGTGCCGGCCACGAAAACAAAAACATTACTCCTTGCTCTTTATCAGTGACCCTAGCCTATCTTTCAGGTAATGGGGAAAAGGACAGTTATTTGTGTAAAAGTCGACTAATGACTCGGACAGTTGCAAGGTTGCTCTTCAGTGTAAAACTACACATTCCGTCATAACAGGGAGGATTTTGTGTGTACTTAGATAGCAAATCCAAGCAATATGGAGCGCTATACGAACGCCAAAATGACGGATATGGTTTTGATGGATGTAAGAGCTGAAGGGAGTTCAACGAACGCCCGATTAATTTAGTTTCATTAAAATTATGAATTGTGAAATTACTTACATCAATGTTATTATTTAACTTCAGAGCATTTTTTATTGCCTTAATTGTACAATACTATCAACAGCTTCCTTTTCAGTTACAAATACTTTATTTAATGTTATCAAACACGTGAAATAAGATGCTCGTCTCATTGTATAAGCCATTTAGTTTTGGTTAATTTATCTACAATTCTTTGATGTTGTTTTCTGTTCTGTTTATCATTTAATGCTTCCAACCTCAACCTCACTAACATTAGCTTCCCTCTAAAAGGTATAACTTGCATTTGTCCACCAGCTTATTTGCCATCATTGACTGCTATAACGGAATTTTGGAACACGTTAAACACTCATAAGCAATAATTCAGCAATAGCTTCTTTACTGCGGTTTCATAAGCCAAGGAAATTCTTAAGATTAGCAAGCTACTGCGGAGTATGTCGTTATGTTTACATACAGCTACAGCACGCAACACGGCGTGTGACCTATACCTGCGAACTTCGACAGACTGAGGCACGCGTCGTTGTTCCTGTCACTGCCTAATCCACACTCATTCTGAATCATTTTATGCGGCCTTATTGGCGGTATTGAAACACGCGTGTCACAATCTCTTATAGATACCTCATTGATAATTCGAGACTGTTCTGTAACAAATCAATAAATCGAATGTTCTGTCTCTAGACGAAACACGAACGTCCTGGACGTGAAACTTTATCTGCGCCGGCAAGACTTTTATCTCCACGCTATTTTTATCTGCAGGCTCTTTATGCCTGCCTTGCCCTATCTCTTTCTTCGCTTCGTCGCGCTATCGTAAATAATGAGTTCGCGACAATATTAAGAACGTTGCCAACCACGAGGACATGCGACCAGTAGTCGACTTTCCATTTTGGCTATGGGGAAATATTTAAAAACTGAATCATTTTCTTTTGTTGTTTTTTGTAATTTACGTACTCCGACGTTAAGTCATATCGGATGGTGAATGAATTGGGTGAAATGATGCTCAAATGAGTCCGGGGTCCATGCAGCTTAGAGTTACCCGACATTCGTCATGAAATATAAGGAAAGCCCCGGAAGAAACCTTATTCAGGTAACTCACCGAGATTCAATGGTAGAATATGTCGGAAAGGAATAATTCCATACTTTAGCTGAAATACGGAAATATTCGATATCTCCAAACACAAACAACGCATAACTCGGAAACGTCGAATGCTACTAAAAGTATTTTAAGTCCTTACACACACTCATCAACAAAGTGTTCTTAGAAACTCTCATTCTTCTATGTACTTCAGTTTATCTAGATGAACATTCTAGAACTACTTCTATTGCATATTTCCTGTGTAGTCCGGTGTTCGCAAATATATTAAGAGTGGGTCGCTATGTACAGGAGAAGGTGGGATTATGAAATATAGTGGCAATAAGGAATCCATGTCTAGCGGTTGTGGTATTTGAGCGACACCACTCGGATGTCCGTTAAACTACAGGTGACAGTACTAGTAGACACTTGTATGAGATCGAAGTAATTGTTGTGAGTCTGTGATGCAGGAGAAAGGTTTTCGTACCTTTATAGGTACCTTTGTAGAGCAGATGCAACATGTAATGTCGAACTCAAAACGCTATATGAAAGCTTAAATTCGAATATGGCGATGGTGTTAATATGGAATAACGGATATAGAAAAACGAATTTACCTTGCTCTTCAGCAAGGCCATTCAGAAGAAGTCAACGGAATCAAAGAACCTTGGAAAGTGCAGAGCGATGTGCAGTGGTATCTGGACGAGTCCACCTCAGAACGGCTGCAACTGGAGGGGAGGGCAGATCAGTTGCGTACCAGTTGCGAGCAACTAAACACGTGCAGAGCTACTCGGTAACACTACAGCTTGTTTCAAAATGTGCTTGTCTCCCGGTTCCAAGAGAGCATTTATAAATGACGCCGCCTAGCAGCACACTAGGAAATAAAGTGCTACATTTAAAAACACGAGAAGTAATAACCAATATCCATAGATTTATAAAAAAGGAACAATGAACTGGGTCAGCTATAAAATCTGGGGAAGGGTATCTGAGGTAACAGTTGTGTCTGAAAGCAGTTTAGGAGAGTTATTATGGAAAGAAAAGCCATTGGTGCTAGTGCAACAACGTCCTTCTCTATACCCAATAAACAAACATTAAGAACATGCACATAATCTAATTTGGATGTTTTAATTCAGAAGTAGTTAGGCGCACTATGAATAATTTTTAAAGCACAGATAAACAAAGACCAACTTTGAAGAAAGTGCTTATGAAGCTTAAAAATTCTACTGACTTCCAACGCAGTGTCTGAACATTAAGAAGAGTTCTTTTGAAGCTAGGATTATTTGAAGGGGAAAAACACTAAGAGTGACAGACAAATTTTAATCGAACATCGCACCATACGTGCAGAAAGGCGTAAGTATTTACGAAATATTCCGAGATACCGAAGTGAAGTTCATATGGATGAAACTTATATAAATACAGCACATACTAGACCATATGCCTGGAGTGAAATTCGTCACAGGGACTCTGCAGCGATATTGAAAGGCCGACAGTTGTTTATCATGCCTGCTGGAGGAGAACAAGGTTTTGTTCCAAATGCTTATGTGCTATTTAAGATCCAACAAAAGCGTGGAGATTACTACCATAGTAAGAATTACAACTTAGTTTATAAGAGCTGCAAAAACTGGCTTCGAGAATGAAATTTGTTTTATACACCTTATGCACCGCCCTCCCCTCTCGTAATCTTACGCGTGTGACGCATTGTGGCGATAGGTGCACCATCCCCACTACAGTTGCTACTCATCCCTACCGCGCAGGATTCCTGTCAAGATAAAATAATACATCAGTACTTCAGTGGAAAATGAGGTATTTTCACACTTCCATCTCTTTCCTGTGCCAGTAAGCAAGCAGGCTGCTTCTAGAAGAGGTGAAAAATTCAGATCAGCAGCTGTAATATCATCCTCTCCTTATAAAAAGTACTTGGAGACATCAATAGAAAATCATCCTTCGATATCAGCAGGGAAGTAAGAAACTAAACCAAAACCAAACAGGAGTAAGTCCATTAAAGGAAAGAAAAGTAATCGAACAAAACCCAAAGGAAACATGGGAGTGGACAAATTTTCATCATCTGACAGGGAGGAAGTTGTTGTTTGTGTTCCAGATGATGACACCGACTTGGAGGAACTAGGCACAAACCTTGATGATGGAGATGCGTTGTTCCTATTTTGTGAAACAAGATTTTCCGAAAATAGCAGTTGTGAAACCTGGATTAAATGTGTTATATGTAATATTTAGGATGTTTAGGTGTCGAAAAAGAATATTGTGTGTGTGATTTCTGCAAATGAAACCACTTCATCTTTAGAGATACAGGTGTTCCATACTACCAGCCTGCCCGCCTCGGTAGCGTAGATGGTAGCGTGTCTGCCTTACGTTCAAGGTGTCCCAAGTTCGAATCTCGGTCAGGGTGAGTTACCTGGATAAGTTTTTTTCCGGGGTTTCCTTTGTGCTGAAAGACGAATATCAGGTAACTCTAAGCTCCATGGACCCCGGGCTTATTTGAGCATCCATTCCATTCATTGTCCGATATGACTTAACGTTGGAGGACGTAAATTATATTTAAAAAAAAAATACCAGCCTATTTTCAGTGGACTAAAAAATGCACCTTTTCATAAGATGTCCTTTTTGTGTGGAATTAGCATCATAAACAATTCCAATGTTGTCAGCAGATGTAAAACTAAACAAAGCATCAGTCTTCAGTAATAAATATGTAACCATGTAACCCAAAACTAAAAAATTGTCAGTAAAAATGGTATTCCATATTCCCAGCTGCTCAACCGATTTTAAAATTTCGCCACCTTAGCAAGACTTAGAGGAAGAGAAAACGAATTCCGACATGAGAGAACAGGAAGTATTGGAAAATCAAACCAGAATATCTCGGAAATGGCTAAGTGCACAGAAAACGTATTTGACCTGAAAACTTCAGAGTCTATTTCAGAAAATTCGGGATACAAAGTTCATTTAAAAAACTATCGTGGATACTTTTTTCGAAAAAAAAAAAATGTTGCATGTACAATGTTCCTGTATTGGACTGTGCAGAAAATTTTGTGTGATATCCTTTGAAAAACGCTGCAGTTATTCCAAGTCTCAAAACGTGCATTCGTGGGAATCTCGACATAGAAATTTTATCTAGGGTACAATAATTCCTTTATCTTCAAATGATAGGCGCTTGTAAGTTTGTCAATAATGGCAACGATGCGTCTATTTTTTCTGAAACAATGGTTTAGAGCAACAATGCTTCTGTTTTTAGTGAAACAATGGTCCAGAGCAACGTCGCATCTTATTTTGTTTTAGTGAAACAATGGCTTAGAGCAACAATGGGAACGACGCGTCTATTTTTTTAGCACAACAATGGTTTAGAGCGCTGCGTTACATAAATCCTGCAGCTTGAAAGCCATGTGTAGAACACAAGGAGGTCCAAAAAGCTGTTTCTCAAGTATTTATACACATTAAAAGGCCGTTTATGGGAGAAGTTTGCTGTAATTCCTAAGTCAAAGTTTCGCCAGGCACCTGTTCCAATATATCAACGGCAGCAAACAAAAGACTGCGCAGACAATACACACGCTCAGCAATAATAAGCACATCAGAGACAAAGTTCTGCCCCTCAAAATCCTCTTAGCAAGGGGCTTTCAATGAAGAGCCCAGATACCTCACAGTTTGGGGGTATAAATCATACCCGCTACTAATTTCGAAAACGTCTCAGGGACTCTGTTTTTTAAGCCCTTGAGCTTCCTCGTCCGACTGATTATTAAGGGAAGGAGTGCCGAGCTAGGGTATTACAACCCCCCGGGGGGGAGGGGGGCTCTTCACAAATACTAGTACTACCACCACGTTCTGCTCCACTCTTCGGGAAATTACTCGCAGACTGTTACAGTTACGATAAGGGGGTAAATGCCGCCAAGGCGAGGGAATTAAAACGGGGCCTTCGAATCCCGCAGACCGAAACTTCGCACAGTAATGGTGGTCGGGGAGAATGGGTATAATCAGGGCAAGTAAAACGTGGGGGGAATCTAATGTGAACCATCCCGTGCATATCGAGTGATTCGGAGTCAAACACGTAAGCATTGGCCCGTCCATGTGATTACCCAACGCACTTCCATTGTTCCTTTACGCGTTCCGCTGTTTCCTAAGGCAACAACACAGTAAGTCACCGCAAAAGTTGAACATCGAAGCCGGTTGCTCGGTGATACCCTTGAACTTATTTCTCCATAAACACGAACGAAATAAAACATTCGTATCCATGGAAACGCGTCCTCTCATTTGTTATATACTGTAAAAAGGACACCTTAAATGACGGAAAATTTCGGAACCGAGCTGTTTCCCATGCAAAATTATAACCTAAGCGGAAAAAGTACCTAACCGGAAACGTAAATGTTTTTGAAGTGAAAACTTCTTTAGGCACGTTTAGCACTTTTTGAGGGTAGTGAATAAACCTGAGCCAACACGCTGGAATATATGACCCTTATATGGGTGAAGTCTGCTCAATTCGAACACCCCCCCCCCACACACACACACTCATTCGTTATTTCAGTCTTATGTTGTCCATACCGCTATACACTGTAGATTTTCTGTCGCACTAAGCAGTGTAGCAACAACACGCAACCATGTATGTTTTAACATATTTCAAACACAATGAAAAATTCAGAACCCTGCAGGAGTCTTTTTTTTGTTGTTGTTGTTGTTGTTGTGTGTGTGTGTGTGTGTGTGTGTGTGTGTGTGCGTAATTTACGTCCTCCAAAGTAAGTCATATCGGACGATGAATGGAATGGGTGAAATGATGCTCAAATGAGCCCGGGGTCCATAGAACTTAGAGTTACTCGACATTCGTCTTTCAGGATAAGGGAAAACCCCAGAAAAAACTTATCCAGGTAACTCACCCTGACCGAGATTCGAACTCGGGACCTCTTGAACGTGAGCCAGACATGCTACCACCACGCTACCGAGGTGGGCTACAGGAGTTTCATTAAAAACATAATTGTCTTAGGGCCGTTCTCACAAACGTCTGTCAAGTGCTGGTAACCGATCCGGTCAGATAACCTTCAGTCATTTAACAAGTCGACAACATGTCAAATTCCACTTTAAACAATAATAATAGTCAAAAGGAGCAGATAATAACACCGAAGTTCGGTATTTGTATATTTTAAACCATAATAACGAAAAATAAAACGAGTGTGCTAATTGGAAATAAGTGTTAGGAATTCGTGAAAGAGATGTTTCATTTAAGAACTGGTTATTTTTATTGAACATTTCTCTTTATTGTGAGTAGTAAAACGTAAAACATCAGTAAATTAAATGTAATAACATGTAAATAATAAAATTATCACGTATTAAAATGACGTTTTGCGTTTATTTGCATTTACAACTTAGAGGTTATGTTTTTCCACAAACTGAAAGACTGAAATAACTTGTGTGAAATGTATACGTAATCAAACATTTCCGAATATTCTTAAAATAAGCAAATAAATATCATATAATTATGTTATAAGGTATGCATGAGCTTGTACTTTTATTAAAAATAAAAATGAATGAAATATGTGTATCAGCAAGAAACAAAATATGAAAAATGATTGTGAAATAGCATGTATTTTAATATAAAAACAAAATACATGTCAAACAGTATATTATGTCATTTGATTTTACTTCCTTTATACATCCTTTATGTATAACCCTGTTCGCACGATCGCAAGTCCGTAGTCATTCGTTGTTTCAGAGTATTTTCATTTGCAAGCACACTTAGCGTAAGGCATCAAATGTTTAACTCGCATATATTTTTAAGAATATAACGAATAATTTTTAAGTTTTCATTTCTGTGGTCTTAAGCACACACATTTTTGTTTTCGAGAACCGTTTGCGTAAATAACCTGATTACTTTATGTGTAATGGGTTACAACGTACGTATTTTAAAAAGTGCAATGATTTTGAGGGCGAATGCACTTGCACTGAAAATATCTATGCTTCATCTTTCACTAATAAACAGCAATAAACGACCCGCCGTGTGTAAAACAGAGTACTGTCGTTTCCATAGTTACCGGCTAGCCCGTTTAAGTGTAAGTGCAGTTTCTGTGATTGTTACTCAGCAAATTAAAATACATTTGTAAGAGTTGGAGAACGAAAAGGAAACATGTGTTGATATTAAAGTGAAAATTAGAATTAATTGAAAAGTTTTAGAAGGGAGAAAACATTTATCAAACTTTTCACACAAACATTCTTCATTTTTAGTGTAGCTCGAAGTGATTATGAAAACCAACGTCAATTGCGGTAACATAAGTTTGTCCCGGTGGCGCCAGCTCAACTTTCGTGATGTGACACACGCGACTGAGTGGTGGTGGCGTGAGTAAAGTCAACTTGGCGCCAAACGTGTCGATAACTGAAATTGAATCTCGTATACAACTTGTGCTGGGTCCGGTAAACATTGCTTTGAATCTGATGTGTTCTTAACACAGCTACGACTTTTCCTTACAGGTGTTCAATCTTGTACTTCCTTTTAATTGAGTTGCCAGACGATACATGTTCCATAGCTTTTTGGAGGTTTCCCGGATCGTCAGGCAAATGCTAGGAAACATTGCTTGTTGATTGGTATAAGAAGGTTCTAAATGGAGTGAGTTTCGGCCTTGTATGGGGAAATTAGCCTGCAACCAAATATAAAAAAAAAAAAAAAAATATTAATATAATTTTAAGTTGAACTATTACTCCATATTACATATTTTGCTACTGTTTACCCAGAAATCGCTTCGTTAGGAGCTTCCTAACATCCTCAGCTAATGTTGGCTGTGGAATTTTGATCTGGTGAACCTTTTGGGGGCAATAGGGATATCTCTGTCAGTATACTGAAGAACATGAAGAATTGGTCCTCTTCAAAGGTGGTGTCGAAATTCAACAGTTTTCCTTCTGATTTCTTTAGGAATATCTTTTACGAGGGCTGTTTAATGAAGAAAGATCAATTTTTTTTTTGACAACGTACCTTTACTCATCCTTATAATTTTGATGGTCCTTCTCAAAATAGTCTCCCCTGAATGCGATGCACTTGTCACAGCGTTTCTGCTAGTCTTCAAAGACATGCTGGAAACCATTTTTTGAGAGACCCTTCAAAATCGCCTTCGCAGCCTTCAACACTGCTTGTGACGATGGATAATGCCTCCCACGAAGGCGTTTCTTCAAGTTAGGGAATAGAAAAAAGTCACATGGGGCTAAATCCGGACAATAGAGACGGTGAGGGATGCACTTCGCGTTGATTTTTACAAGATATTCAGCAACAACATTGGCAATACGCGACCGCGCATTATCGTAGTGCAGCATCCAGCCTACTTCACGGAAATGTGGTCTTTTGTGCCTGATATGAACTTGCAATGTTTTCAGGATATTCCTGTAGTATTGTCCAATTACTGATGTATGTACAGGTACAACATGCTGATAAACCATTCCATGAATATCAAAGAATGAGGTAACCATAACTTTCCCAGCAGAAACAACCACTTTTGCTTTTTGGGGGGATTGCTAATGAAGGAGATTTCCACACCGAGCTGTGGTGTTTGCTCTCAGGATCAAAATGATGTTGCCAAATTTCATCAGCAGTGATTACGTATGAAAGAAACTCCGGATCTTCCTGTAACATTAACTTTAACTGCATGCAGACCAGCATGCGAATGTCCTTTTGTTCGGAAAACAACAGTCTTGGAACCCATCGCGCACAAACACGTCTCATGTGTAATTTTTCTGTCACCAACGTGTGGGTGGCACCCAATGAAATGTTCAGTATTTCAGAAAGTGATCTTAAGGTAATTTGTCGATCCTGTCTCACAATGGCAGCAGCAGTATTGATGTTTTATTCCGTAAGAGCAGTAACTGGAGCACCGGGTCCACATTCCTTTGAAATTGACTGTCTCCCCTCTTTAAACATTTTAAACCAACTTCAGGCTGTGCTGTAGGGAAGAATAGACCCTCCATGGGTCGCCTGTAACGTTGTATAGGCCTCAACTGAAGATTTGTTGAGACAAAAGCAGAATTTCAAAGCCGCTTATTGTTCGTCGCGTGTTACTTCCATTGCAGCGGTAGGAGATTCTGAACATGTCTGTACTTGCCTGGTTCACACAGGCGCGAACCAGAACTACCAACAATGAAACTATTACGGCGTGTTTGTTTCACATTAAGCTAACAGAATATAATAATATTGAATTTTGGTGCGAAAAATTATGACCGTTTTATGATTGTTTTTTATAGTAGTACACAAAATTTGTTCCGTGGAGCCCAAGTAATATTGTGTGCTTTGAAGACCTTTTACAGAAGGTTTGTAGCTCTGGAATGGTATGTATTTTGGGGAAAGATTAGTTATTTGTCTGCATCTCTGTTGTGTTTTGAATGTATCAATTTTATTTTTGATTAATTCGGCTTTGAATCTTTTGTATTCTGCTATGTGAACTATATGATAGTACTCTTTGACACATTCTATTTTGTTTAAGAGAACATTGGCCAGCTTGTAAGTTGAACAGCATGCTTCAGTTGTCTTAGATTGTAAGACAAATCGGCAGTAGTGTGCCGTTTTCTGGAATGATAATCGTGATGTGGAATATGAAATCCATTTATTAAAAAGTTTCAGGGTCCAACTGCATTAACCACGTGGGAAATATTAATAAATAAATATGAAGGAAAATTCTTCAATTTCCACACCACCTTTGAAGAGAACTCAAACTTCATGTTGATCAAGATACCAACAGAGACGACCCTATTACCTCCAAGCAGTTCACATCAAAATTCAACAGCTGACATTATCTGAGGATGTTAGGAAGATCCTAACGAAACACGTTCTATGTAAACACTAGCAATGTATGGACCATGGAGTACTAGTTCCGCTCAAAATTATATTATTTTGTGCTTCATTGTATCATTGTGCTTACGCATTAAGAATCAAACTTATTATCTGAACTCAACGTTCAATTTAGGAAGTCCATGAAAAATACCACATAGAAAATTACTCTTTTACAAAGAAAATGCATCTTAAAAATTCCTGTTAAATCTTGCATCTATAAATATCGCTTTTAGATACAAAGAATATATACAATTTATGTCAAATACACTTTTTGGAGAGCTGATGTCATAATATTCCTCATTATTTCTTCGATTATTATCCAATAGCTATACAATTCTCAAATGAAAGGTGCTTACGCATTTTTATCTCTTGGACATACAACAAAGAGAACGGAATTTCATAGTGTTCGCCTACCAAACAATTTTAATACATTTGACTACCACTTTAAGTCTACTGTATTCCCATATTCCCTTGTACCTTTATTTTTATCTCTTGGACATATAAAGAGTACTTAATTTCGTAGCCGTTCCCTAGGCAACCAATTAAACATTTCGTTATCACTTAAATTCTACTTTATTCCCATATTTCCTTGTACCTTCATTTCTTTTATTTTTTGGACATACAAAGAGAACAATTTCAAAGACGTCACCTAGACAACCAGTTTTAAAACATTTGATTATCACTTAAAGTCCACTGTATTTCCATATTCCCTTGCACCATCAGCTTTTATTGCTTGAAGATACAAAGAGAGCGTAATTTCAAAAACCGTCAACTAGACAACCAGTTTTAAAACTATCACTTAAATTCTATTGTATTCTCATATTCTCTTGTAGCTTCATTTGTTATCTCTTAGGCTTACAAAGAGAACATCATTTCATAGCCGTTACCTAGGCAATCACTTTTAAAACATTTCGTTATCACTTAAATTCAACTGTGTTACCATATTATCAATCAGATAACGTTGATCGTGTTGTTTTTCAGAAAACAATGTCTCTCAGACTGATCGATTGACTGTAGTGGACCTTGATGCCTCGCCAGGTGCTTCAGGAAGTCGGTCACAGCTGCCAACTCTCTGTTATTCTGCGGTTACCTTTCATCAGGATGTCCACTTCTCCAATTGTGATGGAGTCCAACCTCTCCATCTCATTAACGATGTTGCAAATGAGCTCAATTCAAATTTTGTGCACTCACTCCAGGAACTACTGACATCGATTGTCGCCGATTGGATCAGAGTATTCTGGAACTATTCCCTGTGTGAAAGCTTCAAATGTGATTATGAGGAAAATGAGATACGCTGTACTCGCATGACCTTCTCTATTCCTGTACCAAAACGTGTTGCACTATCAACTTCAAGATAAACATTATGTTATCGTAGTAATAAGGGAGGACAGTAGACTTTAAGTGATAGTCAAATGTTTTAAAACTGTTAGTCTATGTGACGTCTTTGAAATTCCGTTCTCTTTGTATGTCTAAGAGATAAAAAAAATGAAGGTACACGGCAATATGGCAATACAGAAGACTAAGTGATAGTCAAATGTTTTAAAACTGGTTGCCTAGGTGACGTCTTTGAAATTACGTTCCCTTTGTATGTCCAAGAGTTAAAAATTGAATAATACTTGACATATGGGAAAAGTGCAACTATGAGTAGATTCAGACAAACCTGAATATCTCGGAAATATCTCATTCCATAGGACAAATACTTTCTTGTGAGAAGTTTTATTTTAATGGGATCCATAGTTTTGTAAGATTTAGTTAAATGCTCAAAACACACCATGATCACGTTGATGTCCATAACACTCATATTGTTTCTTTTAGATTCACATTATGTGCCATAAGTGTACTTCTAAACTTTCAACGTTGGCCGTTTAAGCAAAGTTTACTCTAGAAGTATTTGTTCAGCAAAAATACATGGAATTACTTGCTGGAAACGGACAGAGAGAGGAAATGGAATGAAATAGATTGCGTAAAGTGTATCAGGACATTCGTTTTCTTTATTGCTTCTCTAAAAGCAATAACGTCTGCCATACATACAACAAGAGTTCAAGAATTTGGATCAATGCCACGCATTCAATGGAGCTCGACCATTTTTGAAGTATTTACCAAATGTGCAAAGAACAGGTTATGCAGTTAAGTTATATTGTGTACTCCCACAGCTAAACTTCATACTAAGTGACTTATAAACCGTAAGATATACGTATTTATAACATCTTTTGGTCGCTTTAATTTTTCTGAAATATTCTTTGTTACTGCACTAGTTTCAAACGAATATACTTTTCCACTAGGGTTTAGTTATTCTTTTATTTAGTCTTTGTTGTGAATGACTATTTAGTCATCAGTAGGGGACGGATTTTGCCTTATTTGCCTATTTTATTTGTTTGTTCAGAAACGTAGGTTTTTAAGTTATAAGCACGTTTCCTACAATTATTAGCCTAATTTCTTAGTTTTATACTGCCTATAAATGCCTATTTCATACGTTTGTACCTATTCTGCTTATTAGTGCATAAAACTGCCTTTTTACCCAATTTCTTCTTGTAATTTGTGACAACAGCTTTTGCATTTGTTTCAATGCATTATCATGATATTTTTGTGTTGGTGTAAAGGCTTATTTCTTAGGCTAATAGTAATATTTGAGGGAGGGATTATTAAATCATTGATGATGTCAATTGTTAACAATCATATCAGGTCACAATCATTACCGCTGGTAAGCAGGAATTTACTCCCGTAAGATTTCTTTTACATGTATGTAAATCTACTGACACGTAGCTGTCACCACTCTGGGGCTCTGTTCAGGTTACAACTTAAACTCGTAAGGCCAGCACTTAATTTGCTAGGCTACATAGACTAATATTATATAAGCAAAAGTTGTGGTTTTCTCATGCTTACGTTTTTCCACATGTATCTCAAGGAATCATGAAATCGATGGCTTAGAGACTTCCAACATTCAAAATGAAACTGCAGACCAATATATTTTAATGGTTTGTGTAAAATTTTACAGATATGCCTTCATAAAAGTAGGTACGACAATTCTTTTCACGATGCCGTAATTGCTGTAAATCTGATTGAATGAACGGAAAAGGCTCACTAAAACCTGTGCTTTATTATTTGTTCTTAGTTGACAGTGGGGCAAGGTCTTTTATCATAAAAACTAGGATTCTGTAGCTCTAGCTTTTAATTAACTTTTGTTCTGTGCTTTTTATCTTTCTCATATATCGTGACATTATTTTAAGTGATATTAAGATTGCTGTGATGAATTTTTGAATTTTTTATCTTTCCAACAATCGTTTCTATTAAGGAGACACCTCTGTGCAAATTGGTGCAAAACTTAAATCAATCCCAAATTTAGTTTTTTGTCATAAAATTAATATCGACATACTTCAATAATGTAAAGCTTTTTATTATTCTAGAGGCACTACAGAAAACGTCACATGACTATTTAAATAATCATACACCTGAGTTGTAGCTGCTATTACGTAATTTCAACCTCAGATTTCTCAGATTTCATATTTCCCTAACTTCAAAATGTTCCAAAGGATGCAATTTTCTATTAATCTTGAATGAAATTCTAAACATGCCTGTAAGGTCAACTGCATATTAAGTGTACCCATTTACATTTGTTGTGTTTTTTATTTGTATTGAAAAGGATTATGATGCTTACTTCTTACTGAAAACGCTTAAGAAAATAAAATTTGTTAAATAGGTATGATTATTTTTTCCCTTCGTTGATATGGCGAACACAAATATTTCACATAGGTACAGGTCATTAATAAGTTAAAATGGGTGCTGAAACTTATACCCCAAGCATTAATTTTTAAAATTACAATATGTGGAACATTTTGAAAATAACATGTAATTTAGAAATAAACTTAATTCTTCAGAAACTAATGTAACTGGAAAGCTGAAACTTGGTATTGTTCCACTCTTGATCGATCACAAAAATAAATGGTATAAATTTGAAGCAAATCTAACAAAAGCTTCAGATATTTCAATTATCACCCTTAAGGGCCCCCACCCCGCAAAATCCATGTCTTTGCTTTTTGACGCAGATAGTTACTTCACACCTATCTGCACATTATGGTTCTTACTTAGTGAAGTGGATTTATATGTATTTTAACTATACGACAATATCTGTTATTTTAACTTGCTGTGGAGCCATTTATGAAATTTAGAATAAATGTAGAACTATTTAGCCTAGGGAACCGAAAAATTTGTTGCAGCATAAGTTGTGGTGATTTTCATTTTGTTATAGTGCATTTTAAGAGCCATTTTACCAAAATTGTGCATTTCTAAATGTTTACTTAGCAAACCTTTAGTGCCTATTTAAGGGCCCATTTTGCCTATTTTAGTGCCTTTTTGCCTGCCTATTTCACACATTTTAGTGTCTATAAATCCACTCCTTAGTCATCAGAAATTCACATATCTATTAAAGAGAATGAAATTTGAAAATCATCACTCAGCAACAAGGGTCAAAAGATTTAACGGTCACTTAATACGTTATTCAGTTTTTTATCTGTTGAAATTTCAGAGCCGTTGTATAGCATCTAGGTTAAAATCATTTGAACGTCACTTAAGTCTGCTGTGTTCACAATATAACTACAGCAAACTATGCATTAAAAGAATATCTGCAGATGTTTAACTAGATTAACGTGTACTAATGGGAGAAAAACATTGTTAAGGAACCGTTTAGGAATAGGTAGTGAAATATGAGAGATTATAATATAATGTTCTTGATCTCTCTGCCAGGTATAGTAGATAAATTAGGTGTTCCATTCTACTCAAAAATCTAAGCGAGAGTTTCATGTAAATACTCGTTTTGAGGTCCTCTGTATAAAAAAATTAAAAATCCTTTTCTTATAAAAAGCTGTATTTTGAGACGCAAAGGTTACTAATACAAGAAACTTTATTTTTAATTACCATATTTTGAGGATGGATCAAGAAGCGCGTCATGAAACATTGTTCGAAAATTCTGAGTAAGTAAGTGTGTGGTGTTTTAGGGCCCGTCGACAACAAGGTCATTTGGGCCCGTTGTTCGAAAATTCCTCAAAAATGGTTCTTAACAGTTTTGCTTAAAATTGCATGTTTTAAGATATTTTCATTTTAAAGGGAATGCAGACCTTGAATTATTTGGAAATGTTTTCAGAAATTCTCTTCATTCCGGGTGACTTTTGCATACATGTCAAACTATAACTGGATGAAAAACATTCCTGCAGAAAATATATACATCTAAATAAAGTAAACAGCTTAGATCAAATACCTTTTCCAAATTCCAAGACATAACGGTAAATATCTCGGAAATAGGTAATTCTAAAGAAAAAATAACACATTAAGATGATTGAAGAACTGGAAAAGAACAAAGGCCAGCAAAAGAATTAACTGTGCTGCTTGAAGTGAGAAAAGCACGGATTTATTAGATATTTCGAAACAAAATAAAAGTTAAAGACAAGTGGCCAATGGGAACAGCAGGGTAAGTAAAACACATCACAAAATACACTGCGTTCATTTTTATTCGTTATTTCCCGCCCTCCAATTGAGCAAGAATGACGTCATAGTTGACTGGTGAGTCTATCTTGAAATCATAGCGCCCTCTACGGAGAAGAAGCGGTAATGTGTGCGGAACAGTAACTAACTACAACGCTCTAAGTATGATTGCGCTAATAACTAATACAACTGGCCTCGCCTTTCACACCTTTTTACGGTAATCATGATTATCATTCTAGTACATATGTAAAGTAGTACGTTTCTACTCTAAAGGTGGATATGTAGACATGGCACCGTGTCTTCAGGGTTGAATGCTATTTTCGTACCGGAATTAAAATTAGTGCGATATATAAATATAGTTTAAACCGCTGCATAGAGGAGTTTATGCAAAGCTATCCAACATTCAGTCAAATCCCTCGGGGCGTAATGTTGTCAAAAGTGTCCAGGTACCGTCAAATTGACGTACTTTTGTTTGCATCATAAACGTCTTACGTTTTATCAGTATACGGTATAAATTGTTTGTCATTCTCATGCTTAATTAAAATGCCTTTGTTAATGTTGGTATCCTTATGTCTTTTAAAACCAATAGGTGCATCAAACATTTACAAAATACAAGATCAGTTACTCACAAAATGAGAAATGCTTGACGCTATAAAGTGACGGTCCCAATTTAGAAGTAATACATATAACTACATATTATAAATATAAATAATCTGTTTCTTGCCCGTCTCGTGGTGTGAGGTAGCATGTGTACCTCACACTCAAGAGGTCGCGAGTTCGAATGTCGCTAAGGATGAGTTACCTGGATAAGGGTTTTTCCAGGGTTTTACCTTATTCTACGAAGACTCTGAGGTCTACGGATCCTGGACTCATTTGAATATTATATCTTCCATTTCATTCATTCATTCATTGATTCATTCATTGTTCGATATAACGTGCACTGTTGAAAGGACAAAAAAATCTGTTTCTTTACTAAAATGTTTTGAAAATAATACTGTTATTAATTTGATATTCCTTTCTTAAAGTATATTAAGTTATATATCTTCACAGAGAAACGCCAAATTGCAAGATATTGTTTGCATTTATCCGTCATATAATGTTCACATTCATTCAAACAAACAACAGTTATCGTATCGACGCACCAGGCGAAATTACGCGGGTAGACCCAGCCCTAAAATAGTATATTTACCTGCCGGTAGAGAGAGACCTCAAAGCTGCTGTCAGCAGATCAAGTACGATCGCAAGGCGCTAGGAGAATCGTATACAAACTCGCTCCATCAGCGATGCTAATAATGACCTCTAATTTTGGGTGGTAAAACCACACATAAAAACGAACACCGTGTATACGGAGTATGACGAGTGGTTTGTTAGTGCACGCACTAAAGGAATTCCCATTTCTGGACCATTGCCTCAGACTCAAGTTTAGAGACAACTAGAAAATTAGGCAGAAACCAAGAGCTTCCACTCGATACCTCGAGGGTTTCAAACATCGTCATAACATTGTTTTGAATGTTGTGTGTAGTGAAACAAATGATGTTGATATGCAGAGAGGTGCAGATTGGAAAGGGAAAGTTGAAAGCAGATACTGAAGCTAGGTGATCAACTACAACTATTGTAATCCTAATATCTTTGTATTCAAACACACCCCTCTGTAAAGTATGTCTAGTCAACGCGAGTCCTTTCTGCGAGGTTTCCACCTTTCTCGATACGTCATGGGTATCGTACGAGGTTTCGTCTAAATAAATTATTTTATGTCCATTGCTGCGAAACTTCCTTAGTTTTTCCTTAGTTATATATCGCCAAGCTACAATTGTACTGTTTTCCATAATAACCCTTATCTTATTCATAGTGCGGTATTTGAAACCCAGCTTCTTTAGGAGGCCGTGCAAAGTGCAGTGCCCATGAGGAAAATGACAAATTTCCTGCAAATGTGCAACCAATTCATCTAAGGTGGGCGTTCTCCCTTTTGCATAGAATCTATACATTTCCTGGCGAATTAAATCGCATGTTAGAGAAACGTTTCCTTTAATTTTCACATTTGAAGCGGCGTCTTTGGTATTTCTTTCGTCACAATTTTTCTTACTGTATTTCTGTGAATACCCAGAATTTATCAGGTTCATTGCATGACCCTTTACCAAGATTATTTTTCAGCAACATATTTATGTGTGTTCAAAACAAGCGCTTGAATTTTCTTACAAAGACTTCCTGTTATAACTTTGTTTTTTGAGGCTTCTCTAGTAACACAACTCGGCCCAGCAACACTTTCCAATTCATTCACACTATTGTCTTCACTTTGATTATTTTTACTTGACTGAAAGTTATCTGCTACTTCTTTTGCATTTAACACTACATTTGCCTCCCACGGTCTCCCCATCGTGACACACAACGAAGTTCTGCACGTAATGAAACAGATCAACTGGAAGTTGTAATTTTGGCAACTCAAACTCCACGTGGAGTAAACATGCAACTGCCATTTCCAGAAAATCAGGGTTGCTGTTGTTCCTCAACGACAGTGTTCCATTTCTGAAGTATGGAGATAGATTTATGACGGTCATTAGTGGGCGGTGGGATCAGGTTCCCTTGTGAAGCAACTGCACTGGCGTTGACTAGACCGACTTTAAGACGGAAACCTATGTAAGCGGAAAATATATGCTGGAACGATGACGGTCCGTTTTAGAGAGGACTTACTCTATTAGAAAAAGTTTTTAAACTTGAGTGTGTTGAAAAACTGGTAGCGAAGGCTTCGTAAATATAAAAATATCAAATTTTTTAGCACTTACAAAAACCGATAACGATAGGTTGAGGTCAAAGTTGGAAATTTTTCTCGACCAGTCGGCCAGTTCTTATGTGAGTCAGTGTACAGAGCTTTTATATATCGTAACATTAGAGAGCTTCATTTGTTTTGACTGCTCTATTAAACAAATGACGAGCTCTATATCTGTTTAAGGAGTAATACGCCATTACGTAGATGCTTATTTTAGAGCGTTAACACTAATGGCTCGCGCTTGATTGGTTCAGGTTAGGTACATTGCAGATGTTTTCTACTTAATGGACCTGCAGCATATAAATCACACAGTACCAGCAATTACACCGTTTAATTTGGAATGATCGTGCATAACTTAATAGCTACGTAACGATTTTATTTATACCGTCACTTGACTTTATATACACAACATCGTCCATTTCCACACTGTTTCTGCAAAATATTTTTCTAAAACCTGATTTTTTTCGTTTTCACATTTTGTAAAAGGTAGAAAGGAAAGAAACTATTTTCAAGTGTTTAAAGACCGGTGATCTTAAAATGTGATACTCCTTCTAGTAAACAACTAAAAATAATATTTAAAACAAAAACGCAGAGGTACAGCACAAACATTACCTTCCCTACACTTGTAAAAACAACCTTCAAACACTTATTGCTCTTTCCACATCAAGAAAAGCATTATGTTGCTATAGCTACAAGAGAATACAGCAGACTTTGAATGATAGTCAAATGTTTTAAAACTGGTTGTCAAGTGACGTCTTTAAATTCCGTTTTCTCGTTATGTCCAAGAGATACAAAAATGAACGTACAAGGGAATATAGGAATACAGTATACTTTAAGTGATAGTCAAATGTTTTAAAACTGGTTGTCTAGGTGACGTCTTTGAAATTCCGTTCTCTTGCTATGTGAAGTTATAAAAATGAAGGTACAAGGTAATATGGGGATACAGTAGATTATAAGTGATAGTCAAATGTTTTAAAACTGGTTGTCAGGTGACATCTTTGAAATTCCTTTCTCTTTGTATGTCCAAGAGATAAAAAAAATGAAGCTACAAGGGAGTATGGAAATACAGTAGACTTTAAGTGATAGTCAAATGGAAACTGACTCGTGTTTTACCCGGTATACCACTAGCAGTTCTCATAAACACATGAGACAGCTACCTTAATGGCGACTTACTATGCTGGAAGTACTTTAAGGCCCGGGCTTTATAGTTCGGACCACTATTAGGTACAATTAATTGAAATTGATTGTTATTTCTCCACCGGTTGTGGAATTTAGCGTCATGTTGGCATGTTAGCCATAATAGCTCAATGGTTAGAGCAGCTGGACGGAGACCAGAAGATCCGTGGTTAAAATCCCGGCGATGGCATTGAATTTTTCAGTCTGGCTCTACCCTCTCATAGTGCGTCCTACACACGGCTAGGGTGAAAGAACAATTAATTTCCATTAATTGTACATAATACTGGTTCGACCTATAAAGCCCGGGCCTTAAAGTACTTACAGCATAGTAAGTCGCCATTAAGGTAATTGTCTCATGTGTTTATGAGAACTCCTAGTGGTTTCCTGGTTAAAAGACAAGTCAGTTGGAGAATTTAATGTCATGTTGGCACGTTGGCCATAGTAGCTCAATGGTTTAGAGCGGCTGGACGGAGACCAGAAGATCCGTAGTTCAAATTCAGGCAATGGCATTGAATTTTTCAGTCTGGCTCTACCCTCTCATGATATTCAAAGGTTTTAAAACGTGACGTCTTTAAAATGCTGTTTTCTTTGTATGTCCAAGAGATAAAAAATGAAGGGACAAGGGAATATGGAAATACAGTATACTTTAAGTGATAGTCAAATGTTTTAAAACTGGTTGTCTAGATAACGTCTTTGAAATTCTATTCTCTTTGCAAGCCTAAGAGATAAGCAAAGGAATAGTGATTTCCACTTCAGAAGTTTAATTATTGAAAAAATCAGACAAATAGCTATGAATTATCTCGAGATGTCTCACTGCAAAAGAATAAAGATGTATTTGACATAATTTCTATTAGTATGCAACATGAAGACTAGATTTTAAGCTGAAATGTTATATAAAGCCATACTTCAGAAATGCTGTAGCCTTGGCTCATTTGGCTCGTTTTAATTCAGCTGAAGACAACAATGCAAGGACTCAATAATGGGAGCAACTAAAGAATGGAGCATCCATTGTGCAACCGCTGCGCCTTCATTTTGTTAATAAGCAGAATTGGAGCGAGGTTGCAATGTGCTGTGAATGAAAACACATCATTACTGCGTTAGTAACAATGCAATTGACGCTCGTTGCTGAGAAAATGTCTCCGCTCATGCGCTTCGTCGCTGTTTTTCTCTGCCAGGTAGAGGAATTGCTGCACTCGACCCAAAAATTCTAGGTGGGATTGGTTGAATAAAATGTCGGTTAATTCTTTTTTAATTTTAACTGCATAGAGCTCTCTGTCTTCATGCTGCAGATACAAATAAGGTAAAACAGAAATGAAAAAGACTATAATTTTTTACATTTGTATTAGGAAAGTAATCGTTTATGGTTTGTTGTCCCAATTTAAGCACATTCCTAGGTTTCTAGGAGTTTTATTCATTTTGCACGGCTAAGACAGAAAGAAAAACTAAATAGTTGCTTCATATTTGGAAAGAGGTATTGGAAAATTGGAAAGAACAACGAATATCTCTGAATTGGTTAACAAAACAATTTGTGTGTGTTTAAGAGCACACGACAGAAATGAAAACTTAAAAATTATTTATTATAAATTATTATTAAAAATTATTTTTAAAAACTTCATGTTGACACTCATTGTTGCGCAAAGAGGTCAGTTGCGAGCTAAACATTTCATGCCTTACTCTAAGTGTGCTTGCAAATGAAAATACTCTGAAACAACTGAATGACCACGGACTTGCGACCGTGCTAAAAGAGTTATACATAAAGGATGTATAAAGGAAGTAAAGTCAATTCACAGAATATACTGTTTTATATTAAAATTCATGTTATTTCACAATTATTTTTCTGTTTCTGTTCTCATCCAAGCTAGCCCTTCTCTGTGTCTCTCTCTCTCTCTCTCTCTCTCTCTCTCTCTCTCTCTCTCTCTCTCTCTCTCTTGCAGTAATCTACATATGCTTCTCACTACCAAATTCTTTTTACTTGCTTGTAAAATTGTAATGATTTCATATTTCCTAGACTTCCCCATATTTCATGTCTTTCTATATCTTCTATTCTGTGTTTTACCAATTTACCCACATCACTTGTATTCCTTTCCTCTAATCTCCATATATCTCCCATTCCCATTTTTGCATAATTGCTCGTATTTCTGCCCACCAACTATTTGAGTTCACTAATCGTTTTTGCTGTCTCATGCAAAATTTCATAATTTCCCCTTCTTTGGCCAAACACCTATACCAAAATTTTGTTACTCTTTCCATTATTATTCCATTTCTTCTTGTCTTTAGTGAATTAAACTGAGCCGTCACGCTGGAGTATATGACGGTCATTCGTGTGAAGTCGGCTCGATTCGTCTTGATCCGAACTAACACCCCCCCCCACACTCATTCGTTATTTTTCCAGTCATATGTTGTCCATGCCGCTATACACCGTAGATTTTCTGTCGCACTCAACAGCGTATCAACAACACGCATCCAGCTATGTTTCAACATATTTTAATACCATGAAAAATTCAAAAACGCTTCAGGAGTTTCATCAAAAAATAATTGTCTTGGGGCCGTTCTTACAAACGTCTGTCAAGTGTCGGTAACCGATCCGGTCAGATAACCTTTTGTCATTTAACAAGTCGACAACATGTCAAATTCCACTTTAAACAATAATAATAGTCAAAAGGAACAGATAATATCACCGAAGTTCGGTATTTGAGTAATTAAACCATAATAACGGAAAATAAAGCAAGTGTGCTAATTAGAAATAAAAGTGTTAGGAATTCGTGAAAAAGATGTTTCATTTATGAAATGGTTACTTTTATTGACAGTTTCTCTTCACTGTGAGTAGCAAAACGTAAAACATCAATAAATTAAATGTGATAACACGAATGAGTGTGGGGGGGGGGGTGTTAGTTCGGATCAAGCCGAATCGAGCCGACTTCACACGAATGACCGTCATATACTCCAGCGTGACGGCTCAGTTTAATTCACTAAAGACAAGAAGAAATGGAATAATAATGGAAAGAGTAACAAAATTTTGGTATAGGTGTTTGGCCAAAGAAGGGGAAATTATGAAATTTTGCATGAGACAGCAAAAACGATTAGTGAACTCAAATAGTTGGTGGGCAGAAATACGAGCAATTATGGAAAAATGGGAATGGGAGATATATAGAGATTAGAGGAAAGGAATACAAGCGATGTGGGTAAATTGGTAAAATACAGAATAGAAGATATAGAAAGACATGAAATATGGGGAATTCTAGGAAATATGAAATCATTACAATTTTACAATAAAAGAAATTGGGGACGAGAAGCATATGTAGATTACTGCAATAGAGAGAGAGAGAGAGAGAGAGAGAGAGAGAGAGAGAGAGAGAGAGAGAGAGAGAGAGAGAGAGAGAGAGAGAGAGAGAGAGAGAGAGAGAGAGAGAGAGAGAGAGAGAGAGAGAGAGAGAGAGAGAAGGGCTAGCTTGGATGAGAACAGAAACAATATTCCTAAGAGGGATAAGAAGTAGGGAAAGGGAATTTGTGAAATGTATGGGGAAAGACAAATTATAGAACACAGTGTAACAGAATGCGAGGAAGTTGCATAATGGAGAAACAAGGTTTGGGAGGGAAAATGAGAGAAAGTAAAGAATAGGATAGTAGCTATAAAAATGTTAACGGGCAGGGAGGAAAAGAAGGTAAAAAGTATTGGTGAGTTATTGCAGAAAGTAAAAGAAAAATGGATCAGAAATGTAAAACCTATAAGAAATGGAGATAATGGGGAAGGAAGGGGCTAATTAAGTAACAAGGAGACATGGAGGTTAAGAGCTAACTGGCAGAGCAGAAGACCAGGGTGACATGTAAGCCAAGGTAGCAACAAGGTAAACAAAAATAAATGTAAAGAATATAAGAAAGGAAGATGAGGGGTAAGAAAAGGGCTAATTAAGTAACAAGGAGGCACGGAGGTTAAGAGTTACCTGGCAGAGCAGAAGATCAGGGTGCCATGTAAGCCAAAGTAGCAACAAGATAAAGATAAATAAATGTAGCCAAAAGTTGTAAATTGTAAACTTTTGTTATATGCAGAATAAACCTAATCTTAAATCTTGAACCCCCCAAAAAGTGCTAAACACGCCTAAAGAAGTTTTCGCTTCAAAAATATTTTTGAATTCTTTATTTTTCCGCGTAGTAAAAAAGAGGGCTTTTCAGGAAATTAAACATATAGGTTGTAGTCGTGAAAATATTATTAGTGTAAACAGTTATTCGTGATTTTAGAGAAATTGTACATTTTTCTAAAATTTTTAAGGATAAGGTAGATATTTTGAAAAATTTTCCTACCGTATTTCTCAAAATTTTGGTACTTAACCAATTATTCGATCTTCAATTATACTGTTCGGGGTGACAGTAACCTTGAGTAAACATCGACCTGAACTCCATGAAAGGCTGTGTTACAACCCTTGGGTATTTCTGTAAATAAACCCTTCTCTGCAGAGCGTATACGTAGCGGACGTCAAAGGGACGGCAAAAAATAAAATCAATCGGGTCTCCTGTGCAATTGGATTAAAACTGCATGGATACAACTTCACGTAAAGCGGAATTTGAACGTTGGCTACGCAAAACAGGTTCATCTGCTATGTACAAATAGCAACCACGTTTAGAGTTCTGTATTTGCACATGTGACCTTAAGTGTACACTTGGTTCCATGCATGGCGTCTCCAAAGGGTAAACTGTGTGTGAGCTTAATGTCTTTGTATTTAGACCAAGCAGTAGTGTGTGTTAGGGAATCGGCTACTGAGACTTAAGAGGAGAATGAAGTTATCGACAATTTAAATTAGAATTACCGTATAAATAAGTCAAGTATTTCTGTCAAATATTTGTCTCGATCTGCCATTTTTGGAAGCCATTGGCATGTTTAAGTTATCAAGCGCTTCTTTTTACATAGCTGGTCTGAAAACCTTCCGACCTAATAAGGCTACAAGACAGATCTTGTTTTTATGTAGCACAGGCATTTGATAATGTATGGCATTCTGGCTTGCTACTTAAGCTATCGCAGTGGTCACCCGGACTACTTAATCCACATTATTACCAGTTTTCTCACCGATCGCAATTTTGCGGTGCGAGTTGGGGGTACCATTTCAACAAAGCGTCCTATTACAGCAGACATTCCACAAGGTTCACTCCTGGCACCAACTATGTTTAGTATTTACACCTCCTATATTCCAGACATGCCTCCCACCTCAATTGTTCTGTATGCTCACGACTTACACTCTACTGTTTGGACTGTATTTTTGTTTCGGTCGTATAATGGTGTATTCAAGTTTCATCTACAGTAATTAATCGGCGTCAAAACTCGGATTTATTGCGCCTAAACTGCCCCAACAGACCGTTGGAAATGTTCATTCCAACACGTTTTTGGTCTAACGTGAGCAAACGCAGCATCCAACACGCGGACAGCTTTCTTACGTCTAAATGTTGACTTAATATACAACAAAACACGTTCTTTTGACATGTCCATAGCCTCTGCTAACCCTCTCACTTTAATTCGGCGGTCATCTAGCACCATTTGGTGAACTTTGGCAACGTTTTCGTCAGTAGTTGCAGTATTTGGAAGCCCCGAACGTTCATCGTCTCAGAAGCTCTTACGGCCACGTTTAAATTCAGTTTCCCAAAATTTTACTGTGGTAAATAATGATGCAGAGTCACCTTCAAAAAATAAATAAATAAAAAGAAACTATATTTAATCTACAAAAAGTACAATATAATATTAATAATAATATTAAAATCATAGAGGTAAATACTGTTTTATGTTAATTGAAATTGAATTTAGAATTTAAGTAAAAAGACTCCTCTTTGATTTGCGTAGGCGTATTGTCTTTCAAAAACAAATATTTAATGACAGCTCGATACTCGATTTTGTCCATTTTCATAAAAAACACTCACATCAACTCACTCAAATGACTGTTACATAATAACTGAGCGTCCAAAATAGCTGAAAATTTGGTGAGTAACTGTCAACGGATGAACAACGAAACTCACTAGCTTCTATTTGGAACTGCTGCTTGCTATCTTCATGTTGAGGTCGGAAACTTTTCAGATCACCCTTGTAATTCTAAATCCGCCCACACCCCCTGCGGCTTTTACCCTGGTTTTGCGTTACTGTGTAGGAAATTTTATATACTAGTGTATGAAGTACTGTGGCTCATTTTTAGTCTACAGAACTATCAAAATCTGCACATCATACTTCCCTAAAAATTTCAATGCATAATGCAGTTTTTGAAAAAAAAAAAAATAATAATTTTTTCGTCATTCATACTATTTAACTGTATGATCTAAGAAATTATTTGTGATTTTGCACTGTCATTTGTTTACTCATAATATGGTGTCAATTTTCAAGTAAATATCTTAAAATTAAAAAAGGCTAGAAAAAACAGTCCTAGAAACTGACAAGGGGATGTACCGGGAAAGAATAAAATTGGAGTTACAGGAAGCTAATTGTGCCATCTGAAGACATTGCTCATATGTGAAGCATCTAGAGCTCTGCAGATAACCTGACGCCATTGCACGAGCGAAAATGCACACACTCCACCTGTGAAGAGCTGCCGAACATGAAGTGGCAGCATTAATGGAGGCCAGTGTACCTTCCTTAACAGGTCGTGTTTAAGGAGAAATGACAAGTGATTTAGCGCGAGCTTAATTTTCCTATTTGAAATATGTTAGAAAGATAACTAGAACATACTGGTTATTTCTCCATTCAGGAAGCCCTGGAAGTCTGAAAATTTAGATAACAGTGGAAGTAGTTCACATTAATCAAGTATGTATGTGTGTCAGCTAAGTGAAGTCTCGCGAAAACTGAAGTGGGCCTAGTGAACTAGTTCAATTATTGAAGTAACGGAACCTAGGTGAAGTAGCACTGGAGGTTGTACAAGACAGGTGAAAATTAGTCAAATTCAAATTACTGACATTCTGTTTCTGTCAACTTTACCTTTTAATACTTAGGAGTATGTTTTCCAAAAAGTAAGAGATGCGCATCCACGGAAATTAAATCCTGAACCGCTAAATGTACAAATAATTTATAAATCCCAAACAAACGCTTAACTTGATTATTAAGAAGCAGGTATGAAAGAATAAGAATTTCAAAGAAATGTTCATATGAGAACCAGTAGTAGAAACATGTGACGGTAAGTGTATTCCAGCACGCTGTAGGTGTCAGAGGAAACTAAACAACGGTGGCTGACCTTCAATTAGCAAAGACAAACAAGGCGAGGGAATTTTGAGAAACGTAATCATGTTTCCTGCTGTTATATTCATGAAGAGCCCAAGATAAATTGTTTACCAGAAAAAGAAAACAGGTCGAGTCGCGCACACAGGGAAAAAGAATTCCTCCCTCGAAATTAAATATTAATTCGCAACATGCGAATGTGTGCTCTTCGCACCAAATAAACCGTCTAGCGAGGTTTAAAAATACATGAAATACAAATGTAGAACTTAGCAAACAAAAAACAAAGTCGGCACAGTACGAGAAGATTGCACTACATACACTCATAACGAGATTTAACCGGAAATCATACCTACTTGTTAAGTGAGAAGCCGTCATTCATTTTTTATCTCCTAGACACACAGAAAGTATGATGCAAAATGTCATCACTTAGACAACCAGTTATAAAATATTTGACTATCACTTAAAGACTACTGCATTCTCATATTCCCATATTCCCTTGTACCTTCATTTTTTATCTCTTGGACAAACAAAGAGAATGGAATTTTAAATACGTCACCTATACAAGCAGTTTTAAACTATTTGACTATCACTTAAAGTCTACTATATTCCCATATTCCCTTGTACCTTCAGTTTTTATCTCTTGGACATACAAAGAGAATGGAATGTCAAATACGTCACCTAGACAACCAGTTTTAAAAGCATTTGACTATCACTTAAAGTCTACTCTATTCCCATATTCCCTTGCAACTACAACAAAATTAACAATAAGATAATATTTACCTTGAAAGCATTAGAGAAATAAACAGGTCAGTGGACAGAATATTACTCGTCTAATTGAATTAAATGTTTTTCATATTTATACACATTAACAATATCTTGCCAACTTCTGAAACAAGAATATAAAATTAGTATTTTAATTTGCAACTTTTTAATCCTGGCTAGCTTTTGAGGGAGTTTTTAACCAGCTCTTAAATTCAGAAGTTCAAAGACTGTTGTCAGGTTTTAAACACAGATAATTGTATGTATTTGCATAATATTTTTGTACCTCCTTTCCATTGTAACTTCGTTCTCACGCCTTCCCTTTGTTTGTTGTTGTTTCTTCTTTACGTTACGGCTTTTCCTTTAATTTATATTGAGATATTTTCTTTCATTCTTTCTGTACTTTCCATTCTGATTGACGTGTACATAACTGGTAAACCCAATATAGAGAGAAAATCTTACTTCACAAGAAATGTAGATTTTGTTCAAACACGTACTTACATTGAATATAGACACTGGAGTTAACTTCTTCGGAGATTTTCTTGTTATTGCTTATAATTTTAATATTCTATTCCTTTTTTCTTTCTCGTCATGCAAAGATAACACATTTTCAAAGCTGTCATATAGCCGTTCTTGATGTTTTGAATGAGTACTGAATATCATATGAATTTACTAGAATAGTTTCTGCTACCACACGTCGCGAGTTGAAACTCCGTGGAAGGTATGAACTTTTTCGGGCCTAAAAACTTTATTTATGGCTTCCTTCAAAAGTGAAGACACCTCTAGGCAAAACAGCGTCTATTCCTACATAAAATCCAGTTTCAATGTAAATGTATGTGCGGGTGCCTACCTCTGTAGCTTGGGTAGTAGCGTGAAAAAACGTCCCAATCTCGGTCAGGTGATAACGTGTTTTCCGAGAATTTTTTCTTATGCTGAAAGATGAATGTCGGGTAACTCTAAGCTCTATGTTCCCTGTACTCATTTGAACATCATTTCATTCATCGTACGATATGACCTAACGTTGGAGGGCTTCCCTTATCCTGAAAGATGAATGTCTGGTAACTATGCTGTATGTACCCTGTATTCATTTGAACATCATTCTTTCATCGTCCAATATGACTTAACGTTGGAGGTTTTCTCTTATCCTGAAAGATAAATGTCTGCTAACTCTAAGACCCTTTTGAACATGCTCGTACTAGATGACTTAACGTTAGAGGACTTTACAAAATTGTGGAGTAATATCAATTTGTGGCGACATTGGGACACCCTGTGTACAGATCCTTTTCTTTTCAAGTGCTGCCTGGTGGTCTGGTATTATTTATTGTGCCCATTATTTTATTTAATCCAAAACGATGCTAGACGAAGCTTATTCCTTATGGCTGTTTCATTCCTTATATGCTGGTACTATTTTTCCTATTTTTCCGTTCTTTAGGGATAACTTTTTCTTAGCAACACATGCTCTGTAGAAGCGCAATAACGTTCTTGGAAATTACATTACAAGCAGTCGCATGGAACGAAATGGAAGCACAAGAACAAATAGAACAACAGCTCCGTAAAGGCCCGACCTCCGTGATGGAACCTAGACACTAACAACGAGTAAGAAAACTTCACAGGGTTCATATAAAGCAGTTTTCTTACTAACATTATCTTATTGTTAGTTTTATTATAGTTGTCGTACAGTGATCTTTAAGTGATTGTCAAATGTTTTAAAAGTGGTTGTCTAGATGACTGCTTTTGAAGTTCGGTTCTCTTTCTGTCTTCAAGAGATAAAAGAATTAAGGCACGAGGTTGGGTAAAACAGTAATGCCTCCTATTTTTTTCCTTAAATAAGTTAGTTATGTTAAAACTTCGAATTCGGCGTAATTGCTCAAACCTTCTTCTCCATTCCCCTGTAGTAGTAGCTTCCTAGGTCAACAGGTGGCAGCACTGCATCCTCTTGCAAAATGGCTGACATCAACATTCGTATTAGATACGTTCTGTGATTGAATTTTTGACTGCGGAAGGTGAAACGCCAATTCGCATTCACGAAAGGCTAAGAAATGTGTATGGTGATGCAACGGTGGATATCAGCACTGTTAGACGATGGGTTTGTCGCTGTAACCAAGCTGACGGGCAAACACCATTGGCAGATGAAAAGCAAAGCGGCAGACCGTTGACTGCAGTGACTCCATGCAGCATTCACCGAGTCGATGACATTCGTGGTGATCGCCGGGTAACAACAGGTGAATTGTGTCGCATTACCACCCTCAGTAAAGGCAGTGTGATGACGATTATTCAAAAACTGGGTTACTAAAAAGTTTGTTCATGTTGGGTACCAAGAATGTTAAACGTCCAAAACAAAGAATCAAGGAAAACAATGGCATCCGAACACTTGCAGCGCTTCAATTTGGAGGGAGAGGAGTTTATGAAAAAAATTGTTACTTGAGATGAAACGTGAGTTCATTTTTTTGAACCTGAATCAAAGAGACAGTCAATGGAATGACATCACACAACGTCACCGAAGAAAAAACAATTCAAAAGTCAGCGGTCAGCAGGGAATGTTATGGCAACAGTGCTTTGGGATGCAGAGGGTGTGCTTATGATTGATCTTTTGAGCAGGTATGCAAAATAAATTCTGTGCAATACGTCAGAACTCTCAAAAAGCTGAAAGCACGTCTTTGCCGAGTTCGCCCAACAAAAACTATGGCGAATCTTCTTTTGCATGACAATGGAAGAGCACACACCAGCCGTTACATCACTGCAGAAATTGAGAAATTGAGATGTCATGTCTTACCTCACCCCCCAAACAGCCCTGACCTGGCACCATCAGACTTCCATCTGTTCGGGCCACTAAAGGAAGCTCGTCGTGGGATTCATTTTGAAGATGAGGAGGCTGTGAAAACGTCCGTGCGTAATGGCTTAGGAAGCAAGACCGTGTGTTTTACCACACTGGAATACATGCCCTAGTTAAAAGGTGGACCAAAACTGTGGAAAAGGACGGAGATTATATTGAATAGTGATAAATGAATCGTCAATGTTGTAGTTTTCAAGGTGTGTAAATTTGACTCAATTTTCTTGGCGATTAAAAGAGAAAAAATGACGGAAGCATTAGTTTTTGACCACCCTCGTACAAGAGAATAATCTTTTGAAACTAGTTGGCTAGGCGACCTCTCTTTTTCTCGCTGGTATGTGCTCGTAAAAAATTGAATAACTTATTTCTGTGTGAGAACAGAATAAAATTTAAAAATGTTAGGTAATATTAAGGAAATTGTCGGAAATGGTTATATCAAGAAAATATAAATTGTATACTTTAATCAGATGGCTTACCCGTTATAAAACAGTCATCCAGAATGTAGAGTACTTCAGAAGCTATCCTGAAAACATTGTGACTTTGTGGGTTCGTAGAATTAAACGTCCTAGTTGCAGAAATTCAAAATGTTCTTTATTTCCGTAGAAACACACTCTGTCCACTAGCAGAATTACGTAACACACAAATACAATCTACCAAGGACGATGACCACAACAAAGAGCTTACTCAACTTCCACTATTTACAACAACTCTTGTTACGTCTCTGTTTACAACTGCCTTTACAACTATCCCTTGGTGAGTCGCAGCCTCATATTACTATAATGTGTTTCAAATGGGAAGGGTTCTAGAGTCCAGCTAATCAGATGCCGTGTCACACTCAGCGTTACCAGCTTGTTACCTCACTCCTTTTATATTTCCCTCTCTCTCTCTCTCGCACACTCATACAACATGCAGGTCTCCTTGGCGCAGACGTAAGGGTAAGCAAATTATATTTTACAAACTTTTACAATAATGCAGTTGCAAAAATTAAAACTGGAAAAAACATTTTAACAAATTGGGTATTTTTAAATACTATAACTATAATTATAGTTTATGAATTACCTATTTTTCTAATACAATGGAACTGCCAGTGGCTCATCCATATCGCTGCCAATGTCACTTCGTTAAGAGACCATTCATCATTGTCAGTCTTCATCGTCCGAGGTTTGCAAATTTACGATTATGGGTTCCAAAATCTCATCACGTGCTATTTCTTTCTTAAAATCTTCTTGAAGGCTTTCTGCATGCCTCACGCAGTTTACCCAGTCCTGTTGTGTTGCCTTGTCAATTTCTTCGTGAACAAGTCCTTTAACATCCGACAGTTTAAAATTATTATTTCTGTTTGCAACTTCTCTTTTTATTTGAGCCCACACCAACTCAATTGTATTATATTGGTATTGGTAAGATTGGAGGCGTATTACCTCGTATCCCATTTCAATTGCCAGTTGATTCTACTGATACACTTTTTCCGTGTTTTTGAACGGAAGTACTCTTTGCAATAATTCACTTTTAGTTACTGTTTCGGAAACTTTTCTGAAGAACGTGTACTCTTCAAAAATAATACTTCGAGCCTGACTTCGCAGTAGCTGCCTTTTTGACTCGCTACTAAATTAACCGCAAGAAGCCATTGCACTATTTAACTCTTACTCTACTGTTGTGTAAAGAGCAACTGAATGATATTGATCTGAACTCTCCAGAGTAAATAAACACTTCTTATCCAGCATTCATTCATAAACATAAGCATACAGCATTCCACACAATAATAGGAATTGCAGTGTTTGCTCTTTCTCGAATTTAACACCTTGACTTATTCACAGTAATTCTTTTATCACGTCATGTCAGTAGTTTAAATTTCAGTTCTGAGTAATTAAAAGTATATGTACATACATACAAATCAACCGCTTTGAACCTTCTAGAGTAAATAGAGATTACGAACCATTTATAAACAAAGATATAATGTGACCAGACACGTTCTACTAGGGCAGCAGGAACTTTAGTGTTTCCTCTCGCTCGAATTGGATTATTCAAAGTAATTCTTTTATCACGTCATGTCAAACATTTACGTTTCAGTTCTGAGTAATTGCATATATACGTACACACATTCATGCCAACCAATAATCATATTCATACAGTGCTTACGTCGTGATTTATGGCTATAATACAAGTAATAGTGGTTTATTTATCTCTATTAGAAAAACAATTTGATGTAAAAAATATTGGGTTTTCATGGTTATGTTGGATACATTACTCTCCCTTCCACGTGGATCAGCTTTGGCAAAATCTGAATTTTTGTCTTAGCGCGAATGGTATTTCATACTGATTGATTAGGTTGGCGCTCCTCACACACTACTTAGCGGGAATGCAATACAACACCGTAGGTCTCTGATTGGTGGCTCACCTAGTAGCGCTCAAGGACAAACACCTTCCCATTTGAAACACATAATAGATATTTCTGGAACAAGGAATCGAATTTTCTGTAAGACAATCAAGATGTCACTAAAATGTTCCATTTATCTCTTTATTTATTTCCGCAGACTTTTATCTCCGTGATATGTTTATCTGCTCAGGCAAGTTGTTTAACTTCCACAGGCATCATCTGTCCATTATCTCTCTGCGGCGTGCTATCATAAATAATGGGTTCGCTACAATATATAACATTTGTATACATTTGTTATGCCATGAAAATGAGTGAAATATATACACTTAATTAAAAAATCTCCAACTAAATATTTTTTCTTGTATAGGGCAGTTTATGGTGGGGATTTTTTTTCTGAAACTTTACGCTTTCTTGTCACACAGGGACTTGCGCAACTTTACCAAAGTTTTCATTTGAGTTATGCCGTTTCAGAAGACACTAATATAAAAATTCATTTTTCCTTTTAATTTGAGCAATATCAACAGTATAAAATTTGGGTCCATAAAACAGAACAACTTTGCAGCTTTAGTGATGGAGGTACGATTTGTAGCTTAGAAGCTCTTAAAGCAGTACCGACAAAATTATTAAGTTCTATTCGACAGAGCTGTATCCTTGGTAACGGTGAATAGTCATGATTAGCTTACAAATTCTTATAGCAGTATCAATAAAATGACTAACATTTTATTCGACAAAAGTGTATCCATGGCAACGGTGAATTGAAAGAAAAAGCTAAAAGAAGACAAATCGCACTGCTCATCCACTATGTTGCTTCTTTTGATTTTATCTTATTGAAGTAAAACATTTATAAAGATTTGAAGTTTGAAGACTTGTACATACAAAATATTTGTTATTTGTTACCAGCTGTAAATCCGGAACAAATTGCAGACGAATTCTAATTACTAGAGTGCAGTTGGTTGTAAAACGCGTGCAGAGCCGCGCAGCTCGTGATGAAGAAAGAAAAACCCGTTCCGAGGATATATTTCACTTACCCAGCTACTGAAATGGGTCACCTGTTGCTAAAGATCAGCTGTGAATAGGATTAGTGGCGTTCTTTGAATGTTTGAGAGAAGTTAAGCATCTGCACTTTGCTTTGGTGTTGAAATTTCCAGGCGGTTTCCGTCAATGCCATCTCAAGAGGCAATGCAGAAGCGAAAACTTGCCATTTTCTCGCAGATCGGATGTCAGGTGTCAGGTGACGTAACACTGCAAGGGGCGTACTGAACCAGATAAACAAATCGTGCGTGCATTCCTTCACGCCACTTCGATACCGCGTTCTGTCAGTAAAACTATCCAACGCTTTGCAGTCACATGACTTTCTCTGCTCTTGTACAAAATAAAACCTAAAATTCAATTGAAATTACGCTACCAAAAGACAAAAGACTCTCGTTCGTATATCTTCTCGTATGTATACCCCATTAAGCGATACTCAAATATTTCAAGAGTTGGTTGCTATTAGACGATTTTCACATTTTATGCTCTTTAACTAGCCAAGGGGTTAAAAAAAGCGAATAACGAACAATTGAAACTAAGATTCGCCGTTACAGAATTCAATTGTTCACTCGCCGGTCCTCGTAGCCATGGGCGTTAGAGCGTGTATCTCCAGCGTTCCGTCGCGTAGAGGGTCGCGGGTTCGAGTACATGGGAGTATTATGTATGTGTCTCTGTGTCTTTTGATTATGTGTACAACTATAGAAAACATATCCCTTCGATGGCCAAATGAGTTCTTCCTCAAACCCCCCCCCCCCCAAAAAAGTGGTTCTCTCATTTGACTGCCATAACAAAGTCGGTTGCACTAAAAACGTTTAAAATTTCACCTTTCTAAACAACAATGTAACTCCTAAATCCTTTCATGGAAGTGTTGAAAACAGTATTGTTGTATAAATTAAATTAATTGGGAGTCGATTAATGACACCAAACAACACACTTTAAAATTTTCCCGGAACTAGTTTCAGAGGCCTTCCCTCTATCTTCAACCGGACATCGGCTGGTTCTCATTGGTGTAACTGGCAATATCTTGTCATCGGTCTCCTCTGGTGGCGGTTCGAGTAACTTGCTGAACAAATCTTTCTGGGCGATGTCGAAATTGAATACTTTGTTCCTATTTTTTGAAATAAAGATTTATTCCCATGTGGACAGTTCTTGTTTTCCTGTTGTATGTTTTAGTAATTTTGGTTCTGGATTTGTGTTGTGTTTTTTTTTTTTTCAAAAACGCGTGGCAACTGCTGATTTTTCTAATTGTTTGTATTTTATGTTCCTAAAGTGTTCCTTTGCTCTTGTTTCTAAATTTCTTTTGCTTTTCCCAATATACTAGCTCCAGTGAACCATTACTCCTTAAAAAACCTAATTTGCTCAAACATCAAAGATGCCATTCCATCTAACAAAAAATCTGGTATATATCAAATTGAATGCTGTGACTGTAGTCAAATTTATATTGGAAAAACCAAAATAAATTTAGAAACAAGAGCAAAGGAACACTTTAGGAACATAAAATGCAAACAATTAGAAAAATCAGCAGTTGCCACGCATTTTTGGGAAAAAAACCACAACATAAATCCAGAACCAAAATTACTAAAACATAAAACAGGAAAACAGGAACTGTCCACATGGGAACAAATCTTTATTTCAAAAAATAGGAACAAAGTATTCAATTTCGACATCCCCCAGAAAGATTTGTTCAGCAAGTTCCTCGAACCGCCACCAGAGCAGACCGATGACAAAATATTGCCAGCTACACCAATGAGAACAAGTCGATGTCCGGCTGAAGATAGAGGGAAGGCCTCAGAAACCGGTTCCGGGAAAATTTAAAAGTAAGTGTTGTTTTGTGTAATTAATGGACTCCCAATTAATTTAACGATGTAACTTCTTAGTATTTGTCAATTACTTTTTGAAGTTATGATATTTCTCTACATTTTCTACTAAAAATGTAAGTACTGGTTTTGGTTCCACAAAAAATGTCGATATCAAAATTTCACCGATAACTTTTGAGTCAAAAATAAGATTTTTAGAGAAAAATAATCGGCTAGACATAAATCTTAGCTTCTAAACTCGACATGTTCCAAGAATTCGACTCAAGCAGGATGTTGCCCTTAAAAGAGTTTGCCATTTGGTAAATTTTATAATATTTTCCGCCAGTAGAAAATAGTTATTCATTTTTTATCTCTTGGACATACAAAGAGAGCAGAATTTATAAGACGTCACCTATACAATCAGTTTCAAAATATTTCATTATCACATAAGGTCTACCGTATTCCCGTATTCCCTTGTAACTTCATTTTTTGGACATACAAAGAGAACGGAATTTCAAATATACCATGCAAGCAACCAACTTTAAAACATTTGACTATCATTTAAAGTCTACTGTATTCCCAAATTCCTTTGTACTTTCATTTTTCATCTCTTGGTCATACAAAGAGAACGGAATTTCAAAGATACCATGCAGACAACCAACTTTAAAACATTTGACTATCATTTAAAGTCTACTGTATTCCTACATTCCCTTTTACTTTCATTTTTCATCTCTTGGTCATACAAAGAGAACGGAATTTCAAAGACGTCCCCTAGACAACCATTTAAAAAAATACTATCGCTTAAAGTCTATTGTATTCTCATATTATCTTGGACATACAAAGAAAACGTAGTTTCAAAGACGTGACCTAGACAACCAGTTTTAAAAAAATTGACTATCACTTAAAATCTGTTGTAACTACAATACGGTAATGTTTATCTTGAAGTACATAGAGGAACAAGTGTTTCTACAAGAGTAGAGAAAGTCATATGAGTGTACCATTACATTTATTTTATCTTTTATAAAATAGACATGAGAAAAAATAGTATCTGGATGCGGTGACCACCATGGTGACCTAGCACCTTGTGATTTGGTTTTGTTTAAAAAAGTAAAGTAAAATATGTGGTTCATCTCTATTGATTTCTGGTGTGGTGTTGTATTGTTGCTTTAGGCACTGGAGTGATGTTGAAGATAAATATTTTTAAAACAATGAAATTATTTAAATATTTGTCCTCATCAAAGGAAGGTAATTATGATTTATATAATGTAATATTCTACAGAGGTAATAAGGTTAAGAAGTTCCGTTCCGGGGTACGTGTTTCATCGTCAGATCTTTTTGAGAAATTTCAGCACTCCGTTTGATGTTCATATTTTTCTCCAGCTCTAGCTACAATTGACAATCAGAGAGGGAGATAGGGAAGGGACACAATGCCAGGGACAGTGTGCTCCTCGCTTAAGATTCACTGCGAGAGGCAGAGTATTTTCAATAGAGTTCTCTCTCCTTCCTGGCTTGCTCATTTTCAGCCATTGAGTGAAACATATCTACGAGAAATTGGACCCAAGTTCAGAAAGCGTTGCTAGGATATATTTCCATATCAATGGCATTGTTCATTCGGAAGGAACCGAGCGCTCAACAATGGCCGCTACCCATTCATATGGAAAACCGTCGTCAAGGTAACTAACGCGCATGCAGGTGGTGGCTGTCTTCATTGTTTCTTACAGTCATTTTGCTTGTTTTGACACCGAATTAAAAGTGTAGCGCTTTACCCTTTTTTTTTTTTTTTACTATTACTAGTATTCTTAAAATACGATACCAAGAACTTCATAGAAAATATGTTTTCACGCACATGTGTGTTTGTGCGTCCGTAAACGCTTAACCAAAATACGAAAATGAAATATGAAACTAGTCCTTTAAGTTTACAATTTAAAACAAATTCCACCATACTGAACCAATCATTTCTACAAATAATGAAAGATTAAAAATGAAATGCACACAATGCTCCGAAAAGCTATTTACGAGGGCTGTTCAATAAAGATTAACCATATTGTTATACGGTCACAATTTGTCGCACTAAAATTCAGTCTTATTATATTCTGTTAGCTTGATGTGAAACAAATACGCCGTGCTAGTTTCATTGTTGGTAATCCTGGTTCCGGTCTTTAAAAACCAGCCATGTTCAGACATGTTTAGTATCGCCTACCGCTGCAATGGAGGTAACACGCGAGGAACGATATGCGGCTTTGAAATTCTGCTTTCGTCTCAACAAATCTCCATTTGAGGCCTATACAATGTTACAGGAGGAAAATAATAATTCTATAATATTTAAATATCTTAAATTAATAATAATTTAATCTATATTTTAAAAAGTTACTATGGATAGTCTGTTCTTCCCTACAGCACAGCTCGAAGGTGGTTTAAAATGTTTAAAGAGGGGAGACAATCAATTTCAAAGGAAGTTAGGCCCGGTGCTCCAGTTACTGCTCTTACGGAAGAAAACATCAATACTGCTGCTGCCACCATTGTGAGAGAGGATCGGCGAATTACCTTATGATCACTTTTTGAAATACTGAACATTTCATTGGGTGCCACCCACACGTTCGTTAGTGACAGAAACATTACACATGATACGTCTTTGTGCGCGATGGATTCCAAGACTGTTGATTCCCGAACATTCACAAATTCGCATGCAGGTCTGCATCCAATTAAAGTTGAAGTTAGAGGAAGATCCGGAGTTTCTTTCAAACGTAATCATTGCTGATGAAACTTGGCTAAATCATTTTGATCCTAAGAGCAAACAGCAAAGCTCAGTGTGGAAATCTCCTTCATCACCAAACCCTACAAAAGCAAAAGTGGTTGCTTCTGCTTGGAAAGTTATGATCATCTCATTCTTTGATACTCATGGAATGGTTTATTAGCATGTTGTACCTGCACACACATCAGTAACTGGACAATACTAGGGGATGTCCTGAAAACATTGCAAGTCCATATCAGGTGCAAAAGACCCCATTTCTGTAAAGCAGACTGGATGCTGCATTACGATAATGCGCGGCTGCATATTGCCAATGTTGTTGCTGAATATCTGACAAAAATCAACGTGAAGTGCATCCCTCACCCTCCTTATAGTCCGGATTTATCCCCATGTGACTTTTTTTATTCCATAACTTGAAGAAATGCCTTCATGGGAGGCATTATCCATCATCAGAAGCATTGGTGATGGCTGCGGAGGCGATTTTGAAGGATCTCTCAAAAAATGGTTTCCAGCATGTCTTTGTAGACTGGGAAACGCTGGGAAAAGTGCATCGCATTCAGGGGAGACCATTTTGAGAAGGATCATCAAAATTATGAGGATGGGTAAAGGTACGTTGTCAAGAAAAAGTGTGGTCATTCTTTACCGAACAGCCCTCGTATTCGAAAGTAGGAACATTGTTTTACTGACAGGTTTTTATCGAATGTCATATTGATGCTATTCAAACTTTCAAATTTCACTTCTTAAGGTCGAGAGGACAAGAAGCGCCGGCGAAATGAAGGCTGAATGGAAGTAGATTGTGAATCAGAAATGATTTACAAGGCGCAGGTAAAGCAAATCAAGAGAATGTACACAGGGAATGAAGGCGCATGGAAGTAAAACTGTCAAAATAGCAGCGTTTTGAGTGATGGGTATAAAACCCAATGAAGGAAGGCAGCCGAGCATCGACCCGTTTCTTTTTAGAATTCGCATCGTACGTGCAACACTGGGGCGAGGGTGAATAATGGCCACTTCGATTGTGCTTTCATCACTTGCACGTTACCATGGTTACCAGGTGCTAACAAAACCGAATCAAACGTTAATTCTTTTCTTAGAGGCTTTTGAATAGCTTTTAGTTGGCAATTCAGCAATTTGTATTGCTAAGGTAAGAAACATTTGACTTCTAAGTACATCTCCTCAAACAGTTGACGGCCTATTTCACGTAGCTCATTTGTTAATATTCATTGAACTCTTCCTTTCTGATATAGCTAATTAAACATGGCATTACTGCATTCCATCGCAATATTGGTTGCCAAGAGTTTACCGCAAATACATATTTGGGAAGCTTTGTATTAAATAAGCACTTTTATAAGAATCAATCCTATGTATGTATGTATGTTGAATAGCGTAACTCGCCTAAATAACAAATTGGTAATTGACCCTTCATATATCTTCTAGATCGTCATTCCAAAAATGCAACAAATATCAAAAGAAAACAGCCGACCTCAAGCTACGTTCATATGAAATATTTTAAAAGCACCTCTTATTTTCTAGATAACGGATTTAAACAAAAGAGTTTCCACTTAAGGTTCTTTTTTATTAAAAAAAATGAAACAAATAGTATTTTGAATGACCTATGTACAACTTGGTACACTGTAATATATAGACAAATATTACTACAGTGTAAATTTTGTTAAAACACACAATTTATGTTCCATTAATTATCTTGTAAGGCAAATCATTACGAAATATTAAATAAATCATCTAATATTAAAACCTTCTCAAATGGGAAGTCTATAAATTTTTGTCTCTTGTCCATACAAAGACAATGGAATGCCATTGTCATTACTTAGGAACTAGATTTAAACATTTTACTGCACTTAAAGCCTACTGTATTCCTGCATCCACTTGTACCTTCCTTTTTTAATTCTTGGACATAAAACGTGACCGGAATTTCAAAGTCGTCACCCAGATAACCAGTTTAAAAATATTTGTCTATCACTTAAAGTCTACTGTATCCCCATATTTCTTGGTACCTTCACTTTTTATTCCATGACAGTGGTCATATCGGCGGTCATACTCCTTTGGAACATATGCATGGTGTTAACTCGTAACCGTTGGATTGTATCACTAGATCACGCACACATCCACACTCTCATTCGCACTTCCATACTCGGCGGGAATCATCTTAGTTGGATGAAAAATCCCCACCGCCGGCTGGGAATCGAACCCGGGATTGCTAGCGTGGCAGGCAGGGGCTCCTTCGAGTGAGCTACGGGGCCATCCACCTTTATTTTTACTCTTGGACATACAAAGAGAACGTAATTTCAAAGAAATCAACTACACAACCAGTTCTAAAAATTTGACTATCACTAAGTTCAGATATACATATTCCCTTGTAACTTCATTTTTTTATCTCCTGGATATACAAAGAGAACGGAATTTCATAGACGTTACCTAGACAGCCAGATTTAAAGCATTTGACTGTTACTTAAAGTCTACTGTATTCCTATATTCCCTTACAAAAAATCTCTTGAACATACAAACAGAACGTGATTTGAAAGACCTCACCTAGACAACCAGTTTAAAACATTTGATTGTCACTTAGTCTACTGTACTCACTTGTAATTACAATAAGATAATGTTTGTCTGCAAGTAGATAGAGGACTAAGTGTTTGTACAAAAGTAGAGAAAGTCATGTAACTCAGATCTTTTGTCCGTAAACAGTTTTCGCACAAATATATCTCAGGTGTTCTTAGAACTAATAGACCTTGAAAGCATTTTATTCTTAACAATAATTATTAGTATAAAAATTTAGAAACCACTGAAAAATAGAAACAATCATTTCATCCACACCAGTCGTGTTTAGAATAAGGCTTGGATGAGTAGTCAGACTGAAAAATTGAATGCCATAGCCGGAATTTGAACCACGGATCTCTCACTCTCCGTGTGGTTGTTCTAAACCACTGAGGTACTATGGCCAACGTACCGACATGGCATTAAATTTTCCAACTGTCTCATAAGATGGTTCAGGTCCCGGCTTGGATATTAAATTTTTCAGTCGGACTCTGCTGATCCATACTGAAAAATACCTTCATTACAAAATATAAGATATTGGTGTATACTATCCAAACGCTGAGATAGACCTAATTTCCTCTCCACCTCCCTCCATCTCTCCCCAACTGACGACCAGGAAAGGAAAACCTTTAAGAGGCCTCCAGATAATAGAAAACCCCAAATTGCACGATTCAGGATGGGGTTCACGTAGAGTGTTTTAAGACTATGGCGCTGGTGAAAATAAGAATTTTTTCTCCCCGCTCTACTGCATCGAATGGAAAGTGATAACGGTTTTGGGGGTTAAATTCCATCCGCTGCCCATTTTGCATGGTAGTACGTGTTACGTTGTGACATCACAGAGGTCTGTTCTTTCTGCACAACACACATAGGCGCCGTTCCTCACATTCCCAGGATTCCAGGATCTCCAGTGGCGGGTCTTCCTGGATACCACTTGAAGGAGCATCCAATTCCAAACTTACAGCACTGTATACTTCAGTTCAATATTACCTTAATGTTATATTTACTATACTTGCAATGGAATACAGCAAACTTTAAGTGATATTCAAATGTTTTAAAACTCTCTAGGTGACGTCTTTGAAATTACGTTCCCTTTGTATGTCCAAGAGATAAAGAAATGGAGGTACACGGGAATATGGTAATACAGTAGAGTTCTGGTGATAGTCAAATGTTTTAAAACTGGTTGCCTAGGTGACGTCTTTGAAATTCCGTTCTTTTTGTATGTCCAAGAGATAAAAAATGAAGGTATAAGGGAATATGGGAATACAGTAGACTTAAGTGATACTCAAATGTTTCAAAATTATCTAGGGATATCTGTGAAATTCTGTTCTCCTTTATATATCCAGGAGATAAATAATGAAGCTACAAGGGAATACGGAAATACAGTAGACTTTAAGTGATAGTGAAATGTTTCAAAACTATCTAGGAATGTCTTTGAAATTCCGTTCTCTTTTGTATGTCCAGGAGATAAATAATGAAGCTACAAGGGAATACGGGAATACAGTAGACTTTAAGTGATAGTGAAATGTTTCAAAACTATCTAGGAATGTCTTTGAAATTCTGTTCTCCTTTATATATCCAGGAGATAAATAATGAAGCTACAAGGGAATACGGGAATACAGAAGACTTTAAGTGATAGTGAAATGTTTCAAAACTATCTAGGAATGTCTTTGAAATTCCGTTCTCTTTTGTATGTCCAGGAGATAAATAATGAAGCTACAAGGGAATACGGGAATACAGTAGACTTTAAGTGAAAGTCAAATGTTTTAAAACTGGTTGCTAAGCGACAAATTTTTAATTCCGTTCTCTTTACACGGACAACAGATAAAAAATGAATGACACCTTTCAATTTCAGAAAAGTGCAAGAATTTGGCAACGCAAACAAATAACCAAATATATTTAGGAAAACGTTAACTCCATAAAAGTGTGTTTGACGTAATGCGTATGATCCGTATGGTCATCTCTATATTTCTGTAGTAAAATATTATTGTTTACGTTGCAGTTACTCAAAATTCATCCTGAATGAAGATGACTCCAGAGGCTATTCCCATTTCAGTTGTTTTAAAGATATTTTAATATATGGCGTTTTAATTAAAAGCTTTTTTGCCATGAGTAATCTCTGATGGAGTTATTTTCTTGGAAATCTTCATGTCACATCATTAGAAAGTCCAGTACTTAAATATCAAAATTGGTAACTAAAGTACTTTTCTTTTTGGGGTTACGCAGTTCATGGACAAGAACGAAAATTTTCATTTTTCCATGGTCAGAGAAGCAGGTCGTACATCAGAGTTTTCGTAGAAGCTCTAAATAAAAACGCATCAGTAATAAACGAAAATTGTTGGGAATCAGACGCCCACCGTTGCCATGGAGAGGGAAACTAGAGTTTTCATTCCAGGCAATATACAAGATGTTTCATGGGTCATATTCAGATAGTTTCTATATTAATGAAATGCCACAAGTCACTGAAGCACTGCAAAGTTTGTGATTCATTTTTCTCTGTAGTGTTTAAGACATTTCGGAAAGTAGTAAATCTCGAAATTACATTTTTTCGTTTTTATTTCAGCCTAATGCATGCTGCTTCATCACATGATGCAAGTGGTTTTACTTAACTTAAAGTATACTTAACACAAAGGTAGTGCTAAGTCGACTCAAAGCGTTCAAATTTATAACAAACATCTTAACTTAGCTGTAAAATATTTTACAAAAGTGTACAGAAAGCAAATTTAAAATGTTTAAAAGGAGTCGAAAACAATTTATAAAAGGAAATGAATTTAAAAAAAATTAAGAAAAAGATGTAAAAGTATAGTGTGGAAATATCCCAAATGTTTTAAATATCCGATTTACTAATACGCACACTTGCATATGCGTATGTACCAGGGCGTGTCTGACCAGCATAACTGGATGGCTACCGTAATGGGATTAAGCGAGGACAACCTCTGGTTAACGCTGGGAGTCAGACGCTTCATTGTTGTACCGCCCAAGCCAGTCAGAGCACAGAATGACAAAGTTTGTTGAAAGTTGTCAAGAGTCCGCAAACAAAGTAGTGTAGAAGTATTGGCCTGTGAGCAGTGAACGCCGAGAAGTTACCAGCAGCGCAAATTTCTGCGTGCAACAGAGAAGCACTACACTATTGTGTGTTTCAAATGAGAAGAGTTCTTGCCTGTAGCGATTCAGATGCGTTAGAGCCTTCATCGTTGCCATCACGTTACCCCCACTCTTTTTATATTTCCCTCTCTCTCGCACACTGGCGAGTGTGCGTGACGCTAGACGTAAGGGAAAACAAACTGAATTTTCCAAAATTTTATAATTATTCAGTCGTTGAAATCACAATTGCCACTTGAATATCCGTATATTACGCAAATATTTTAAATATTTAGTTTAAAATTAATTATAGTCTATGAATTATTTATTTTTCTAATCCAACGAAAATTCCAACGGTACATCCGTATAGCTGTGAATGTTACTTAAGTTAAGAGATCATTCGTCATTGTCACTGTCTTCATCGTCTGAGCACTGCAAATTTATGATGATAGGTTCCAAAATCCCATCACGTGTTATTTCTTTCCAAAAGTCGTATTTTTGTAGTTTATCTAGTATCTCACGCAGTTTTCCCAGTCTTGTTGTGTTCCTTGTCAATTTCTTTGTGAATAAGTCGTTCAACGACAGTGAGTTTAAAAATTTTATTTCTGTTTGCAACATAATTTGAGCCCACATTAACTCATTTGGATTGTTCTGGCGGCATTAAGGGGGAAGCTGGATCGCATCTCATTGATCCAGCTGATACACTTTTTCATGAAAGAGTAACTGAATAATACTGCTTTGAACACTCTAGAGTAAATAGAGATATCAAATCATTCAAAATCAAAGATGTAGTGTGACCAGACATGTTCTGCCAGACTAGCAAGCAGTGTGTCATTTCCTCTCATTGAATTTAACAAACACCTTGGCTTATTCAAAGTACATATGTACTTTATCACGTCGTGTCAAATGTTTACGTTTCAGTTCTGAGTAATTTCAAATATACGTTCACGCATACATGCCAACCAATAATGATACTCATTACAGTGCTTACGTCCCAAGGTATTGTTGTAATATAAGGGTATCTACCTTATTTATTTGTATTAGGAAAACTATTTGAGCTAAAAATTGGGATTTTACGGTTATGTTAAATATATTACTCTCTCCTTGTACATGGATCAGTTTTGGCATAATCTAACTTTTTGTCTTAGCGCGAATAGTATTTATTAGAGATTAATTAGTTTGGTGCTCTTCACACAGCACATGGGGGGAATGCAATACGACAAAATCGCACTACTCCGATTGGTTGCTCATCTAGTAGCGTTGAAGCACAAACATCATCCCATTTGAAACAGATAACAGTTACACGCAGTCATTGTAAGTTAGTATTAGGCTCACGATTTCTATTGACAAAGTGAGCTCACAATTCCTCCATTTAAGTTAAGTGTGGACCGCCACTGACAACACCGGAATGTTCTCGTGGACCAGAGAAGAGCGCTGTATAAGGAGCTCCATTTCCCAGCCCGTTTCTCATACATCATATCTCCCCTTTCCACCGATGAATAATATAATTCAATTCAATATTGGATAGCCTTTATTCAACAATCACTTTCTCCTCTTGTTCCCATTCTTGTTATCTGCATCAAATTTACCGGCCGTCTCCCAGGCAACCGGTTTCCACTGTACGGAACAATTGAATGACTGCGCAAGACGATAAAATTCTCAGAAGATCAGAGACGTCTTATTAAAGTGAGTTCTGGCAGTAATTGATCATTATATATTTCCAATAAGACCATTTTCTCATAATGAGGAGTCTTTGGGCGTCAAGAGATGGGCGCGTTTACAGGTCTGTACCGTCTCTCTCTCTCTGTCTCTCTCTCTCTCTCTCTCTCTCTCTCTCTCTCTCTCTCTCTCTCTCTCTCTCTCTCTCTCTCTCTTTAGTTTACACGCGTGGGAATCACATTCGCGAGGTCGCAGTTTCCAACCCCGGTGACAGGAATGTAATTAACCTTCCTGGTAGTCGCCTAGCCATCCAGGAAAACAACAAAAACACACATGGGTAAGGAAAGTTGGGGGGAGGGGGACGTCCGCGCGTATGTGTGAACTGAAAATACTACAGTTTATATTAAGAATTCCTCGAGAAGTTTATTTTCTAAGCGGTTTTATAATAATGGCCTCGTGTTTAAGATGTTCTAATAATTTCGAATACTTCATTCTGGATCACTTTCCCATAACTTAGCTGTAATTGGATGGACAAATTCTCGTTAAAACAATTCATGTCAAGTAAAACCGAGCGGGATGGCTCAGGCGGTTTCGTCTGTGGCCCGCATGAGTGAGGCCCGGGTTTGATTCCCGTGGCCGACCTACCTGACCCATGGGGATTTTCGGGGTTTTTTCCCGGGTTGTTAGGTGAATGCTGGGTAGGTTAATTACATCCCGCAAAGTTCCTGTCCTTCCATTTCATATGCATCATCATTTCATATCATTTCGGTGCATGGCAGGATGATATGCCATGATATGCCGTTAGGTCGGTTGCTGGTCTCCGCTCCTCTGCTGGCAGTATTTCGGGACCGCCAGCCAGGGACCTTTGGGGCTCGGATCGTCTGCCTTGGTACCATTAGGGTTCGGCTGCTGGGCTCGTTGCCGTCCCGCGAGTTCGTTGTTCTGGGCTGTCGGTGTAAGTCTCTATCTAAGTAAACTGTAGGGACCCTGTCCTCTATACTGACGTGGCTCCTTGGGACTGCCGCCCTCTGCCTCCTTCGCCTTATCCTTCCTCTCGGGGGTGCCGCCACTTGGGGGGCATAGGAACAATGGGCCCAGTATGGTGACCTACGTACCGTATCCCCTCCGTAATGAAATCCCAATCCCATGCCTAGTAAACCATTCTGTAGCATTAGACATTTCCGAGATATTATATTTTATTATTTGACTTTTACATTTAGATTTTTAGTTACAAATGCTGTTTTTACATAATAAGTAGGGGAAAGTATTGCAGTCAATTTAAAAATTGGATAACGAAATTTCACAGCAAATATCTGGAGCGAAATGTGTGCACGTGTATTTAAATTTTATCTTGATAAACAACGAGTAGAAACAAGGGTAAGCTTTTATAAGAATCACGAGTGGTAAGTAGGAAAGGTCATTATAACAATTTGCTGTGTACAAATAGGTTACGTGTGTCTTTTAGGAGCCTAAAAGCATTTCGATGTAGTTGTAGAGCGAAAAAGGTAAACTGTTTATAATAGTGGCGCAGGTTTCAGTCTTTATGTGCACCCAGAATCACGATGTTCCATTTGGAAACACGATGTGCTTATAACATCCCTGTAGTGCACCTCTCTGTTCTCCCTCAATACTATAAAATTTAGTACTTGTAATACTTTTGCAGTGATTTTAACTGTACAATACTACGTCTTTGTTTTCAAGTCATGCCGATATTCACATGTTTCTTGTGATGGCTGGGAAACAGTACATAACGGTTGACTATCGCTCAACACTGCATCTAAAAGAAATGTGCGATGATATATGTTAGTCCAGATGGTCTAACTACTGAACAAAGCATGTTTTACACGTGCATGAAGTAAAATGGTGGCAGTGCGCAAGCTCAACAATTGATTTTTCTTTCCGTCGTTTCCTCTCGTGTAAAGGGACGCGACTTTTAAGCTTGTTGCGAGGGACTTTGTATACACTCGTCCTAATTGCGTCCAGACACGCCACTTGAAAATCAAGGGGGATCTAAGGAGAAAAAAAGGAGGGGTCTCTATTTTAGCCCTCTTCAGTGTTGATTGACTCCCCTTCTCGGAACCCAATGGACTAGGCGTATACGATCTGCCGGCGTGGTATAAATCGATCCATATCGAAAAAGAGTGTCGGTAGGTTAAGTAAGCGATCCGTAAAGTGAGCTCATGTCAAACGATGAATCTCGACACAAGATCGGGGGCGACGGCGGGGAGGAGGGTTTGATGAGGGTGGGGGAGGGGGACTACTTACTTCCCCAAATAGAGGGGGGAAGTCGACATATTCTAGGTCACTATTCCATGACCTATATTTTAGGAACTATCAATTGAAAGTGAATTTTTAGTTATGGACAATCCTCTCAGCTTCCCATTTTATATTAGACGTGAAAGATAAATTAACTTTGCTCACAGGCCTCTGCAATCATGCTTGAAGTTCCTTTACCTACCATATATATGACACAGGATAACCAACTTTACTTCGTTTCCTCAAGGTTCCCTGCGCGACCAATAAGTCCTTTTTTTAATTTACGTCCTCCAACATTGTCTAACCGGACGAAGAATGAAATAATATCCAAATGAATACAGGGTACACAGAGCAGAGATTTACCAGACATTCATTTTTCAGGATAACAGAAAATCTACAACGTTAAGTCGTGTCGGACGATGAATGAAATGATATTCAAATGAGTACAGCGTACATAGAGCTCAGGGTTACCAGATATTCATCTTTCAGAAAAAGGGGAAAACCTGCAACGTTAAGTCTTATCGGACCAAGAATGAAATGATGTTCAAATGAGTACAGGGTACGTGGAGCTTAGAGTTACCAGACATTCATCTTTCATAAAAAGGGGAAAATCTACAGCGTTAAGTCTTATCGGACCAAGAATGAAATGATGTTCAAATGAGTACAGTGTACATAGATGTAAGAGTTACCAGACATCCATCTTTCAGAGTAAGGAAAAACTTACATCACTAAGTCATATCGGACGATGAATGATATGATGTACAAAAGAGTACATGGTACATAGAGCTCAAAATTACCAGACATTCATCTTTCAGGATAAGGGAAAACCTCCAACGTTATCTCATATCGTGCGATCAAAGAAATTATGTTCAAATGAGTACAGGGTACGTAAAGCTTAGAGCTACCAGATATTCATCTTTCAGATTAAGGAAAACCTCCAACGTTAAGTCAATTGGATGATGATTGAAATTATGTACAAAAGAGTACAAGGCACATAGAACAGAAAGTTACCAGATATTTATCTTTCCGGATATGCGGAAGCCTCCAACGTTAAGTCATATTGGAGGATGAATTATGTTGAAATGCGTAGAATTGCGTAGAATTTGGAGTTATGAGACGTTCGTCTTTCGTGATAAGGGAAAACGTTAAGTCAGATCTGAAGAAGAATGAAATGATGTTCAAATAAGTACAGTGTATATAGAGCTTAGAGTTACCAGACATTCATCTTTCAGGATAAGAGAAAACATGCAACGCTAAGTCATATTTGACGATGAATGAAATGATGTTCCAATGAGTCCATGGTAAATACAACGTTGAGCTACCAGACATGCATCTTTCAGGATATGGGAAAAAATTCGGAAATAACTTTATCCAGATAACTCACTCTAGCCGAGATTCGAACTTGGGACTCCTTAAACGTGAGGCAGACACGCTACTATTAGGTTACAGAGGCGGAGTATGACCAGTAAGATAATATAATGGATGAATTCTGATGTTTTTGTACCTGTTTAACAAAACAGGTGTTAAATAGGCCACATGATCTCTAACAATTTAAATTACATTTTTCAAACAGTAACTTATTACTTTCTGATAAGCTTGTCATTGCTTTTAGAGGGATCCTGCCTTCTGCTTTCAGCTCTCACCAATCCGGCCACTATTATTATACTCTTACATCATCCATTCCTCCTAAGGAGATCCCCGTTTAGAGTATAGGCTCAAAAGATTTCATTGATCGTTACTATTTCCCCTCCCCACTATTTAATGTTTTGCTTCTTAACGAAGTTATTTATTTTTATCAGCACCTCCAGTGTGCCGGAGTTTCTACCCGCATTTCTCATGCTAGTAAGATAAGCGGTCTTGTCTAGGTTCGACTCCGCGACCGGCGCCTTAACAACTGTGCTACCGCATTGTTTATACATAGAACCAAGCACGTTGTCAAGTAGACAGACCGGCGGGCGGGCGCCATTTCGTGACACCTTATTACATATATTTATTTTGTAATGTAACCGAGTAAATGAACAGTTCGTTTTCACTGCCTTTACGCTGGCGTGATCAATCTCTAATTGTTGTGCACGGCGCCCTGGCCATTAGGCTAAAGTCAGCTGATGTCGCCAGGGTAACCCTCGCGTGACCGCCTTCGTTCTTCATTTGTCACGCCACGGCAACACCGTTATGTGTAACGCAAAGCCGAGAAATGTCGAGAGTCCGAGAGGTAGGTCATGATTCATCATTTCATTCCGCGGTTCATGCACGCCCTCGTGCTTTCAACCCTGTTGTAACATGTTGCATTTCTTCTGCAGATGCAATTACAAAATGTGCTGTTTTTGTACACTTGATGGTTCTTTCACTATTCACTTTAAGACTTGATGACTTTGATAATATTATATTTGCGTGGACAACATATACAGAAGTGTATAGCGATGTTCAATTTGTGATGATCATAGCTAGGAAGTTCGTACCGATTTCCTTGAGCAGTGTAAGAGTGGCCGGGCATGGCGATACCATGCAGCGCTACTAGCAAGAACAAGGTTCATCGTAGAATGCAACTCATTACTGTTACTTGTATCCTTAACTAATAGAGTTTTTCTAATTTACGTCCTTCAACGTTGTCATAGCGGACAGTGAATGAATTGGGTGAAATGATGTTCAAATGAGTCCAGAGTCCCTGGAGCTTACAGTTACCCGACATTCGTCTTCAAGGATAAGGGAAAATCCCGGAAAAGCCTTATCCAGGTAACTCACCCTGACCGAGATTCGAACTTGGGACCTCTTGAACGTGAGGTAGACACGCTACCATCTACGCTACCAAGGCAGGCTTAGGAGCGCTGTTCAATAAAGAATGATCACAATTTTTTTGACAACCTATCTTTACTCATCCTCATAATTTTGATGGTCCTTCTCAAAATAGTCTCCCCTGAATGCGATGCACTTGTCCCAGCGTTTCTGCCAGTCTTCAAAGACATGCTGGAAACCATTTTCTAAGAGATCCTTCAATATCGCCTCCGCAGCCTTCACCACTACTTCTGATGATGGATAATGTCTCCCACGAAGTTGTTGCTTCAAGTTAGGGAATAGAAAAAACTCACATGCGGCCAAATCCGGACTATAGGGAGAGTAAATGATGCATTTTACATTGACTTTTGCAAGATATTCAGAAACAACATTATCAATATGCAGCCACGCATTATCGTGGTGCAGCATCCAGCCTGCTTCACGGAAGTGTGGTCTTTTGTGCCTGATATGGACCTGCAATGTTTTCAGGAGATCCCTGTAGTATATCCCAATTACTGATGTGTGTGCAGGTACAACATGCTGATTAACCATTCCATGAATATCAAAGAATGAAATGACCATAACTTTCCGGCAGAAGCAACCACTTTTGCTTTTTTAGGGGTTGGTGATGAAGGAGATTTCCACACTGAGTTTTGCTGTTTGTGCTCAGGATCAAAATGATGTAGCCAAGTTGCATTAGCAGTGACTACGTTTGGGAGACACTCCGGATCTTCCTCTAATATAAACTTTAACTGCATGTTACCTCCATTGCAGCGGTAGGCGATACTGAACATGTCTGAACATGACTGGTTCTCATCGGCGGGAACCAGAAGTACCAATAATGAAACTACTACGGCGTGTTTGTTTCACAATAAGCTAACAGAATGTAATAAGATTGAATTTCAGTGCGAAAAATTATGACCGTAAAAAAATTATGATCATACTTTATTGAACAGCCTTCGTATATCTGTCTTTGTCTCAACCTAGCAATTATCATACAGATGCTGAGAGAGAAGTTCGCTTAATATTTCAGCATATGTGTGAGAACATATACAACGATTATCGCACAATCTGAACCTTACAACCTTGCACTGGAGAACAGTTCGCTTACGTAGCTATCGTTCATATGCCCACTAAGCAAAATGATTCAAATTAGATGCGTTCTACGAAATAGGGTGTTTGCTACAGTGAAACAAAATAGTGACATATCAACGATTTTTTAATATAGTTTCTATTTTAGTGATGCGATATCTGTGTACTGTCTGTAATGGACTTTAAACCAATTTTTTTTATTAATATACTTAATAAATACGGAAGAAATGAATGTGTATTTATGAAGCATTTGTACACCATGAATTTCGTGTACTAATGTTATGCATTGTGCGCAGAAATTTTATGTCTTACAGCAACAATATCGCTTCTTTCAAGCAGAAATTTGCGACTGTCACTGGTGCTCCTATATTTGAACACAGGGATTTTCAGAATATTATGCATACAAGATACAGAATCCGTATATTCTATTTTCCCCCTCATTAAATTGGCCAGCCTTTTGGCATTTGGATATTCACCCTTGTTATATAAACCATAAATGGTTCTACGTCAAACACACTTTTGAAAATTGCCTAATTTGGCAAACTGCCTTCTTTAACAATGTTCGTTACAGAATGAGCACTCACGTGACAAACTTGTGACAAATTTTCGTGTCAGCGAAATATCCTTAATTGACATCTGTTTGAAAAGGCAGTACACATTAACAAGAATATTTGTAGTCTATTTATATAGAATCTTATGAGATGATTTGCAGTTACTACAAGGCGAACCATTACTAGGCTTGCTAAGCGATATATTTCGATATATTTACTAACTTTGAAAAGCACGTGTGCGCTCTTAAAGGAACTCCACTTTACTGAATGGAGGGTACAAAATGCAAGCACTTCAGTCCATATTAGCTCATTAGTACTGAGAAACAGTTGCACGTTGTGAGTTGAGTAGTGATTATTATGTCCGATTTCATCAACAGATGTTAAAATCAACGTTAACAAATCTAACGTAAGAATTTCAACAGCACTAACAAAGGTGTTAAATTTCTTGCATTTCACTAACCTGTTTTCTGAAAATGTTAACAAATATGTGTTAACGCCAAGGAACATGTAAGTATTACAAATATAGAAGGCTATGAATGACTCGTATTATTTTCTGAACGTATTGCGATGCGCTTTTGTTTCCATTTTCGTCTGCACAAAAATGACGGGTGAACAAAATCGTAAAAAAAAAAAAACCGTGAAACAAATTTCTCATCGATGGAGAAAGAATTGTTAATTGAATTGGTGACGAAGTATAAGGGTATCGTGGAAAATAGGACGACGGATGCACTAAATGTAAAAGAGAAAGTTGTCACGTGGGAAAAAATTGGAAACGAATTCAATTCAAATGTATGTGTCATTACTAGAAACACGAAACATCTTCAGTATTAACTAAATTTAAAACGAGGAGCGAAGAAGGACAAGTGACGAGTGACTTGAAAGTTTCAAAACGGGAGGTGAACAGTGCATTATCCACATAATTGAGTGATATTATAAAATCGCAAAGTTATTAATACTCGAAGCAAAGGGGAGATCGGCATATACCTTTCGATACATGTTCTCAGTACTATGTAAATTGAAAACTAGGAGCGAAGAAGGACAAGTGACGAGTGACTTGAACGTTTCCAGACAGGAGGTTGAAAATGTGTTATCCACATATTTCAGTGAAATATAAAATCGCAGCAAAGGCGAAATCGGCATATTCCTTTTGATGCATTTTCTAACCTCTCTTGTCCTTCTATAGTAACCTTCATAGCAACTTGTTTTGACAGTCTATATCTCTGTAGAAAATTCTCTTCTGATAGCTCCTCAAAATCATTTCTCCTCATAGGCCGTACTCTATTACGAATGCCATTTACACGGTCTTAAATATAGCAAATCCACAACAGCTGAGTTCACGGCAGCCATCTTGACTATTTACAATTGTTAAGGACTTAACATCAGAAATTTGACTTGTTAGTTTAACAAGAGATTTAACACGAGTGTTAAGCTAACATTTGTTGGTGAAATGCAACTTTTGTTATAACTATTGTTAAACCTGCGTTAAGTCTTAACATCTGTTGGTGAAATCGGCATTAGAGTTGTTTCAAGAGTATGTAAGTACCGCAGTGTAAGAGGGACACGTTCTGTGTGTGTCGGAGAAATTACAAGCAGAGGAAGTTTATGATTTAACAAGAGTGTTAAGCTAACACTTGTTGGTGAAATGCAACTTTTGCTATAACTATTGTTAAATCTGCGTTAAGTCATAACATCTGTTGGTGAAATCGGGCATTAGGGTTGTTGTTTCAAGAGTATGTAAGTACCGCAGTGTAAAAGGGAAACGTTCTGTGTATGTCGGAGAAATTACAAGCAGAGCAAGTTTATGAGCAAAGTGAGTTAAGGTGAAGGTGAACTTTTCTTCTCACTTTCGTCACGATAAATATTGAAATCAACAACAACCAATATGTTAAAATAAATAAACTTATAAAAAAATGTACCTAACGTGGGTTTTGACATTTTTTCTAGCAATATTGGCTTCCTTAGCTGCCTCGTCTCACACTGGGGGCTGTTTACCATTAGCGTAGAAGCATTTTCTATACCTCAAACGATCATTTCCGGTCAAATCTCGATATAGCATTTTTGCAACATTTTTCCCTGCATCGCCGGCGATGGACCACGCAGTCAGTGGATGTGCTGAGGCGAGCTATAATTTGCCGAATCGAAATTCCATCGTGTTCACCGGAACCCTAGCTATCCTGCACGAGAGGAAAATACCCAGTTCCGGGATGAAATTGCTATGCGACCCCCTCGCCCCTGCCGCCGCGACCAACTCGGCGTGAATACCAAGTAACGCACTCACATTCTTTCCTCGTGCCCGTCTCTTACCAATTACTCCGGGGGATAAAAAGGAAGCAAATTCTGAGCAGCCCTGGTAACAAACATGGCGGCGGCGGCCCCATAATAACGAGTCGCATCATGTACCCCGGAATTCGTTAGCCGACACTAGCCAGGAGCTGCTGCATTAGTCGTTAGTCGTGCGAATTACTTTTGAGTCGACGTGCCTCGCTTGTTTGTCTCTCAAAAGAACCCTCGTCAAAATTACTTCCGCGAACTTTGATGTCTATGCACTGAGAGGAGCTTCCTAACTACGTATCTGCTTACCCGGGCCCCTAAATGAGCATAACATTACAAGCCGCCTCATCTCCATGGCTACCAGACGCTCTGGCAGTCAGTTTTTCGAGGTTTACCCTGCCTGACAAGGCAGTTGCTTTTAGCTTCACCTTTCAAGTGTCGGGGTTATACATGTGTGACAAAAAATAACGTCTTTGAAACAGAAATTCAGATAATTAAATACTAATATGATAAAACTGTAATTAAATAAAAGTATATAACCTCAAAAAATATCTTTTGTAGCGTAAATGGTAGCCTGTCTACCTCAGGTTCATGTGCTTCCGAGTTTGAATTTCGGTCAAAGCGAATTATCTGGAAAGCGTTTTTCATATCCTAAAACGCAAATCCCCATGTATCCTGTACTCTTTTGCACTTCATTTCATTCATCGTCTGGTATGACTTAACGTTGGACGTTCTTCTATCCTTAAAGATGAATGGCTAGTAACTCTAAGCTCTATGTACCTTGTACTCATATGAACATCATTTCATTCATCGTCCGATATGACTTAATGTGGTAGGTTTTCCCTTAACGTGAAAGGTGAATGGCAAATGTAAGCACTATCTACCCTGTACTTATTTGAACATCATTTCATTAATTGTCCATATGACTTAACTTTCGAGGTTTTCTCTTATCCCGAAAGATGAATGTCTGGTACCTCTAAGCTCTATGTACCCTGTACTTATTTGAATATCATTTTATTCATCGTCCGATGTGACTAAACGTTGGAGGTTTTCTCTTATCCTGAAAGATGAATGTCTGGTAACTCTAAGCTCTATGTACCCTGTACTTATTTGTTTACTATTTCATTCATCGTCCGATATGACTAAACGTTGGAGGTTTTCTCTTATCCTGAAAGATGAATGCCTGCTAACTCTAAGCTCTATGTACCCTGTACTCATTTGAATATCATTTCATTTGTCATCCGATATGACTGAACGTTGGAGGTGTTCCACTGGCGTGAAAGAAATGTCTGGTAACTTCGAGCTCTATGTACTCATTTGAACATCATTTCATTCATCGTTCGATGTGACTTAAATTTGGTAGTTTCCCTAATCCTGAAAGAAGAAGGGTAGCTCTAAGCACTATGTACCCTCTTCTCATTTGAGATTTATTTTACACATTTCATTCGTCGTCTAATGTGAGATAACGCTGGAGGACGTAACACGAGAATAGATTAGAAATCGTATAAGTAAACGTCGGGAACTGAGGAAATTCCGTTGCTTTTATTATCACACCGGTTATATGTGTATAATTGTTAACAAACTGTCAAAAATCTGGTAAGTTGTATTAGAATTTATAACACCCATATAAAGTTATTTATTTGTGTGATATTGGGCTGCATCGAACAGAACGTAAACATTTGCTCTCGCTCTCTCGCTTGTGCTGGCTGGCTGTATACAGCCAGAAGGTTTTTGCTGCATGCCCACCCGTTAAAGAGTTTTACCGCAGGTAGGATTTGAATTGAATTTTGTAGGATGAAGGTGATGTTCGCTCTTTCTCAATGGATATTTATAGGGTTCCGGTAGATATACCTCAGCTGAAGTGAGTATGCAAGTTAAAAGAAAAAAAAAAAAGTCTATACGTTTTGCAATTATTAATGTGATATATCTAAATAAAAGAGCTCATTTAAACAAAATAAACTTTTAAGTGATGGATTTTTCATATATGTGATGAATACATTCGTTGGAGGCGCGGAAAACGATAATTGAGAACCTGGCTCCATCTGTTAGGCACTTTAACAACTTCGATGTTTAGCAAGCTAATGAAAAACTGCCACGAAATTGCGCCAGCGAAAATTAAACACTGTATTTTCTTGTCAGGTCAAGAACATTAAGCCGCATCCATGTACTTCGGTTTAAAAATGTAAATAAACAGTGACAGAAAACAGAGTTTCAGGCCATGAATGTAGCAAATCCAATAGAAGCTAAAATCTGATGTAAATAAACAGGAATATCACATCAAGTTATATTTCAACGGTTCATTTATATAATTACAGCGGTAGATTTATCGACGCATTAACATGTGCATAGTTAAGATAACAAAAGAATTAACTGGTTTTTACGAGCACACAACCATCTGGTTGTTCTGTTTGTTTTTTGTAATGCAGCTGTGACTGTAAAACTGCGAATTTTATGAGATCACACCAAAGTCCTTTTATAGCCTCGTGGCCCATAAAAATTCGGAGTTCCTGCTGGAACTTTTCAAATGCACTGTAATATACAAATAAAATTTAATGAACATCGGAATGATGAATGTTTATGTTACTCCATTTTTTAACCTCTGCACGATCAAAGCTGCGTTTCCATGCGATTTAAAGCCGTTATTACTTTCTCTACCATGTAGAGTAGGTAGAGGAAAGCGAACTGTACGCGTGTCTGTGCGAAAGTCCATATACTTGTGAAGCCCGCCTCTGTGTCGTGGTGGTAGCGTGTAAACAGTTCCTAATTTTGATCAGAGTGTCAAACCTTTCCTTTATGATTAAAGATGAAGTTCTTCTAACTCTAAGCTATATGCACCGTGGACTACTTTCAACATCATTTCATTTATCGTTACATATGATCTAAATGACATTTTTTTCAAAACAAAGAGGTACATTTTGAAGAATGGGTAGAGAAAGTCATGTGGACGAAAACTTTCCGATATATTCAATAATATAGGTTTCAATTTTCTATTACGTATACCTGAAAGGCACACCTTTATTCATTTTTTATCTCCCGGATATACAAAGAGAAAGGAATATCAAATATGTCACCTAGACAATCAGTTTTAAAACATTTGACTATCACTTAAAGTCTACTGTATTCCTATATCCCCTTTGATCTTCATTATTCTATCTCTTGGACATACAAAGAAAACGAAATTTCAAAGACGTCACCTAGAATACCAGTTTTAAAACATTTCACTAGCCCTTAAAGTTTATTGTACTCCTTGGACGTACAATAAGATAATGTTTATCTTGAAATAGATACAAAGCGTCTGTACAACAGTAGATAAATTAATGTGATTTTGGAAAAATTGTATGTATTTTTTGGAAATAATTATTTAATTACATAAAAAGTACGTAATTTTCACAAAATACATGAGTAGCTTTGTAGCTTTGTCTCTTTGTTTAATTATTTAGCAAGCCCTGTTACATAACACCGTATGTGCATAATTAATTATACATTTTTGTTACAGTATTTTAACATGCCTATGTGCCATTGTGAACAAATACGATTCTTCTTTGCTTTTGAGTCCATGGCAAACTCCACCGAAAGTCACCGCCTCTAAGTATGCTTTTTTAATAACACTGGGGAACAAAAAAAAAAAAAAAAATCTTTATATACCCGAAACAAAATAGGCAAATTCTTATGTAAACTGATCTGCTGATTCAAAAAATGTCCCTCAAAATTCTGTATCACGTAACGTTTTTTAGGTATTAATAATTTTTTATGACAACTTACAGAAATGTGATGTGATAACTCATATTTGATTAATTGAAAATAATAGGTATTTTATTGCCAAATAACATTGAAAATAATATTAATTATTATTAATTATTGTTAAAATAAACACAAGATAATGATGAAAACCAATACCTGGATTATCTCAGAAGTGTTTCACTGTTGATTTTTTTGTATTGACTCTCCCGTTTGAAGGACCAACAATAGTCTCCGAACATGGCTGAATCCCAGCGATACCCTGGTAACGTCTTTCCATCTCAGAAATGTCCTGGTGAAAACGCTCACCTTGCTCATCACTTACTACAGCTCCTAGGTTTGTAGGGAAACTATCAAGGTGAGAGTGCAAAAAGTGGATTTTAAGTGACATACGGCAACCCATTTCTTTGTAGCTCCTTAATAGTTCTGAGACTGCAGTTTCATAATTTTCTTCTTTGTTATTACTCAGGAAGCCTTCCACCACTGATTTAAACGATTTCCATGCTGCCAGTTCAACACGTTTAAGCTTTGATTCAAAAACACTGTCTTTAAGAAGTAGTCTTATTTGAGGACCGACAAATATACCTTCCTTCAATTTAGATTCACTTATTTTGGGAAAGATACTTCTTAAATACTCAAATGCACTTCCAATTTTGTCCAAACCTTTAACAAAATTCTTCATTAACCCGAGCTCTATGTGAAGTGGGGGGAGAAGAACTTCGTTTGGGTCTACTGGAGGCACATACTTAACATTGCTTGCTCCAGGGGCTTGCTCCCTTTTCCCCCATTCTTTCACTATAAAATGCTTGTCATAAGCACAAAAAACGGCAATATTTTGTGAAACCTCCCCGCAGTGCCGTTAGCAATGTAACTACCTCGAGGTTACTACAAATTTCCCAACCATGGTTTTGATAACTAAGAGCATCTAAAATTATGAACATGGAATCGTATGTCTCCTTCATTCCTATGGCATGAAATAAAGGTATTGAAGGTAGTAAATTGCTATCATGAAGCAACGCTGCCTTTAAGCTGAATTTAGAAGAGTCAATGGCTATTATTTTAAATTACGTCAATATGAGTTGGTATCATACCTCATTTCTGTAATTTTATATAAAATAATAAGAATATCTCAAAAACGTTACGTGATACAGCATTTTCAGAGGCATTTTTGGAATCAGCGAGTCATTTTGCATAAGAATTAGCCTATTTTGTTTCGGGTACAAAAAAACGTGTTCCCTAGTGTAATTATTTAATTTCCTCGAATAATGAATGAGATGGAACCTCTAGCAGGCGAGAGACACGCTACCACCACACCACAGAGGCAGGCTTTTGTGATATAGCGAATCATTTCCGAGATTCTTTGTTAGTGGTTAGAATTTTCCAATAATTGTGCTTCTTTTATTGGGAAGCCGTCATTCAATTTTTTCTGATCTCAAAGTCATCACAAAGTAAGCAAAATTGCTTAACCGTACAGAAACAGTATCTCCAAGTAATATGAAGCAAACAGATGCCATTATGTAGAGATTAAGTAGAGAGTGTAATATGAAAGTAACATAGTTTTTCAAAAGGAAGAAGTTTAAGGAAAACATTTGAAAGAGCAAACAGCCGCTCGTTATGCGGCCCGACCAATTAATGTTGGTGCCATGAAATCAGCTAAACCACTTCAGCTTTAACTGCTTCCTGCGAGCAGAGTTTCCTGACATCAGTTAATGACTTCCTCCGATTTACTTACTCTCTTGCATAAAATAGCAGAGCCAGGCATTAGATTCTGACCAGGCCACAACATCCAGCTTTCCACACAGCATTCCTACAAATGTTTATTCCTCTACTTCCAGATAAACATTATCTTATGCTTAATTTTAATGTAGGAATACGGCAATGTACTATAGTTTAAGTGACAGTCATATGTTTTAAAAGTGGTTGTCTAGGTGACGGTCTTTGAAATTACGTTCTATTTGTATGTCCAAGAGTAAAAAATGAAGGGACAAGGGAATATGGTAATACAGTAGACTTTAACTGATAATCAAATGTTTTAGAACTGGTTGTCTAGGTGACGTCTTTGAAATTATCTTTGTATGTTCAAGAGATAAAAAATGAAGGAACAAGCGAATATGGGAATACAGTAGACTTTTAGTGGTAGTCAAATGTTTCAAAACTGGTTGTCTAGGTAACGTCTTTGAAATTCCTTTTGCTTTGTGTGCCCAATGTACAAAAATGAGTAATGACTTATATCACCTTTAGAAAAGGCTTACAAATTAAAAAGTTCAGACAAGAAACAAGGAAAGGAAGCGTAAAAAATAAATGGGTACTACCCAACTGAAGGATGTTAAATATTATAAAATTCGAAATATTACAAAAGTATATCTAGGAAATGAGTACGTTAACATTTTTCTCAAGTAAAGTTTGCGCTTTAACTTGACCAAAATATTTTATGTAGAGGATTTCAGGTGATATTTGTAGAAAATTCGAGATGTGTACTTCATTTATCATTCACAAATTAAGTAAATGGCATTCTTTGCAGACATTTTAACAAAATAAAGAAACAACTTTTGGATTTTTAATAAGTGTTTAGGCCTGCCTCGGTAGCGTAGATGGTAGCTTGTTTGCCTCACGTTCAAGAGGTCCCGAGTTCGAATCTCGGTTAGAGTGAGTTACTGGATAAGGTTTTTCCGGGGTTTTCCCTTATCCTGATAGGCGAATATCGGATAACTCTAAGCTCCATGGACCCCGGACTCATTTGCGCATTACTTCACCCATTTAATTCATCGTCCGATATGACTGAACGTTAGAGGACATAAATTACAACAAAAAAAGAACTGTTTAGTGTATTAAAATGAATTATTTTAAGCTAAATAAAGACCCAATATTCAATAATATTAAATTTGCTTTTGTCTTGCACCAATATCCCTGAACACTTGCTCAAGCAATGATATGGTGCAAAGATGTCACACTTTGCCACACTGTCACGGTGATATCACGTAGTTAAAGCGACGTGAATGAATAGAGCAAAAAAATAAATGAACGAATCTTTTTGAGGGAAAGTTATTTGTATCTGGGATAGTCCGCAGTTGGTGCACTTGCTTTTGGGAAGATGTTCTAAAGCCACAAATTAAAAAGTCCGCTGCAGAACTTGGAAGTTCAATATTAAACCGGATAGTTCTGGGAAAGTCTCTACATTATGAATATTGCAGCTGTTCTTTGTTTCGAAGTGGTTTGCGAAACTTGTCCTTCGGAGACGCTATCGGGTAAATACTGTCGTATATGAAGAAACTTGACAGCAAGAAGTTTCCCAGTTTCCCGATGTCTGGACTTTGCTCAAACTTGGTGCCCATCATGTGTTGCTCTGGTAAATCCCAAACCCTTGGGGACATCACGAGCTTTCGGAACATCTACAAAAAAACAGCTGACAATCACGTGACTTCTTACAAAGTCTTATGCCCCCATTCACGCGGAAAAGCTATCGCAAAGGCAACGCCAACATTAAAGCACGCATATAGGTACGAAAAAATCAAACAAATAACCACCAAAAGTAAGCAAATAAAAAATTATCGTAAAATTCTTACCTTACGTAAGCTTGTTAAAGTTAAAGCCTGTAATCGAGTAAAAACTGACTGAGGAGGAAAAGACAAATTTGGAAGGTTTTCATGAGATTTGTTAACTCTAATCAGCGACTTTACACTTTCTTTAAGCTAGGGACAGGAAGATTCGCGTCTTTGTGTTGGCTCCTGTTATAGCGACACGGCAAGGCACGTCATGTGAACTAACTTGGGATAAAGGGATTTTAATACAGCTGCTGTTTTAACAATATATGGGACACCATTACTCAGAAATAACAGTGAATTTTCATACCGTGCCCCTTCTTACCACAAGATAGCTGACGAGTCATTGATAAATTTTACAATACTGGAATGATTTATATGGTCATGTATATTAATATGTACTTGTAATTTTTAATGCTGAAATTTCCTCCCCATCTTTCCTTTTACATCGTCAAATGAAAATACAAAATCAGGATTATAATTATAAAATCCATCCTGGAAAACGCCATATATTCCTAAATCCTGAACATTCTATCATGTTGCTTGCCATTGAATAATAATTCGGTGCCCATACACCTTAACCTAGGTTTTTGTGTATTGGAGGCCCTCCACTCCTTTTTACATACAGTGCGATCCATATGAACCTGAACCACTTAAATAGGCCATAATTTTTGACCAATAACACTGGGCAACAAAAAAAAAATAGTTTTTGAATGTTTCGAGCACTTCATGTGGCAATTCCTACTAATTTTGGGTTGAGAAAAACCAATATGACATTGAAAAATTTGTATTAGCTCCAGTTTCTATGATGTACACAAGTTGTAAGTATTACATATCAACGGATTTAGAGAAAAGGATACATTTTAATTATATACATGCTAACAACAATGAAAGTGCATTTGATATTTTAACTGGTAATTACATGCTAAGAGTTCTAAATTGCTGGAAAAATACTTCGCAGATAGTCGTGTCTGAAGAGAATCATGTGGTGGCCTATTGACTTCGTCGTCTTTTAGCTTGCCTCTTGTGATGGAGTTCCGCAGAATCCCTATACAAAGACCAACAGTAATCCGCAAGCATTACTTCATTCCAACGGCCGTGATATCTTTTTTCCATAACAGAAATGTCCTGATGGAATCTCTCCCCATGTTCATCACTAACAGTTCCACAACTAGGACGATAAAAGTCCAGATGGGAGTGGAGAAAATGGATCTTAAGGGACATGTTGCATCCAAAGTTACGGTATTTTTGCAGGAGCACTGTCATCAAATGCTTGTAGTTATCATCTCTTTCTTTGCCTAAAAATCCATGAACAACATCCTTGAAGGCTTCCCAAGCTTCCTTTTCTTTCTCCTCTAAAATTTGGTCCAGTGCAGGATGCTTCACAACTTCTCTTATTTGTGGTCCGACAAAAATGCCTTCCTTAACTTTGTATCACTTAATTTACAAAATTTCTCTCGGATTGTGTTTTGTTATTTGACAGGTGTGCCAACTCCCAAAAAAATTCCTCCAAATTTAAAATGTTCACTCTAAAGATGAAATGTCACTTTATCTTCAAAACAAGAGCTAATCTATTATTGTTATTGTGACTTTTTTAATTCAGCAGATGGAAATACATGTAAATTCACTATTTTTAAGCCCGATACATTTTCATTGTTGCCCAGTGTAATAGGACACATTTGCAACTTTCGGAGATTACATTACACTATTTACATCTCATAGAAAATGTTGGAAGTTCCTCCACCAGCAGCTATACATGTTTGTGCTCGTCTCACCATATTCTCTGAAGTTTTACGGAGAGTATCCTCGCCAATGTTACTTATTTCGGTTCGAATGGATTCCTTGAGAACATCAATTGTCCGTGGCCTATTTCTGTACACTCTATTTTTTAGATACATCCACAAGAAAAACTTCGGTGAGGTTAGGTCAGAGGATGTGGGGGTTCACAGACTTTTTGAGATTATTCGATTATCAAAGAAACTAGTTACAAGTTCCATGGTGTCATTAGATGTATGGCATGTTGCTCCATCTTGCTAGAAGTAACCTTCGCTCAATTCGATAGCATCTCTGTAAAACTTCAGAGAATATGGTGAGAGGAGTGCAAACATGTATAGATGCCGGTGGAGGACACTTCCAACATTTTCTCTTAGATATAAATAGTGTAATGTAATCTTTTAACTGTGTATTATATTCTCAAAATGTTGCTCCTGTGTCCTATTATTGGTTCAAAAGTTATGTACTATTAAAATGGTTCAGCTCTATATGGATCGCCGTTTTGCCACTTCATCTATAATCTGCATTGTTCTCTCAATTGTTCTTAGCTATTTATCTTTAACTTTCCCTAAATAATTCCCTATATTTCTCCTGTTCTTTACCCCTTTTACTGACAGAATTTTTCTAATTATTACTGCACTCCCCAAATTTTCTCCTTTACGTAGCCAGGCCTGCTCTCTCCATATATTTCTTTGACTACAATATATTATACAATGGAAGAATGGAAAGATACAGACAGACTGAAAAATTCAATGCCATAGCCGGGATTTGAACCACGGATCTTCTGGTTGCCGTCCAGCCGCTCTAACCACTATGGCCAACGTGTCGATATGACATTAAATTCTCGTGTTTTCCCGGTAAACCACTTAGGAGTTCTCATAAATACATGAGACAACTAACTTAATTGACCTAATAGTGGTTAACTATAAAGCCCGGGCCTTAAAGTTGTCTCGTGTGTTTATGAGAACTGCTAAATGGTTTTCCCGGGAAAACAGGAATCAGTTGAAGAATTTCATGTCATATCGGCACGGTGGCCATAGTAGCTCAATGGTTAGAACGACTGGACGACAACCAGAAGATCCGTGGTTCAAATCCCGGCTATGGCATTTCATTTTTCAGTCTGTCTCTATTTTTCTATACTTTAGCCTACACACAACCAGTGTGAAAGAACAATTAATATACAATGGAAGTCTCTGTTCTCTTCTCCACACAATGGACATTTATCTAGCTCCCTCTCTTGAACTATACCTTTCAAGTTTCTTACTCGTGTTCTCTCCCAAGCATAACCTTCTCGCCCTAACACATTACATATGCTTATATATCCTTCTCTCCCCCAGGTTGTTTTTATTCCCCTATATAACCTCAGTGAGCTTTTGTCACTTGCACTGGCAAAAATGTCTTGTCTGTCAATATCTTCTAATCTTAACTTCTTTCCAGAAATCTCTATGCCCATACTCTGCATTTATCCAAGAATTACCCATACCTATCTGATTCAACACGTCGTTCATTTTATGTGCCCAAGACCCTCCCCAGGTAATGCTCCTTTGAATATGAAAACATTCTTTAATTATATTGTCATCTTCCAAGTTAGCGATTCTGTAAAAATATTTCATTGCCCTCGACAAGATTTTAATTTTAGTAGAATGCTTGCCCAGTTGCAATTGTGCTGCCCCATTAGGTGATGCTATCGCTAATCCCAATATATATATATTTACAAAATGATCTATGCACTCTATCAATCTCATCCCCATACCTCGATCCATGTAACATTCTATTTTCTACCACTGCCGTATAAATCCTCTCCCACCATTTGACATTTGTATCGGGCAGTTTACTGTAGTATGATCTTATCACCCTCATGGCCATTTTACCTTTTGCCTCAGACATCTTTTTTTGTTCTTTCCAGCTACCATCTGAACTTGTCCCCAAATAATCAAATCTCCTTACTACCTCTATTTCTCTTGTATTAACTTCCCATTTCTCATCCTAGCGCAACCTGTATTCTTTTTTTGAAGACCATAACCTCTTTTTGTTTTCATTCACTTTTAAACTTCATTTATTGCAATAAGAATTGGCTGTCTCGATTGCTCTTCTTAGCCCTCCACTTGATATTGACATATACTTGTATATATAAGGGTAGAAGTCAAAATTTACATTTAAATTTTCATGTATTGAATAAAATAAGAAATTTCAATTAAAAGTCATAAAATAAGTAAACAAACTCCATATTTCAGCCAAGCATTTCGCTTAGAAATCAGAGCTATAATCATGAACTTTATCGCCATACGCTAACGCCAAATCTTGCAACTCTTAGCTTTCAGGTTCGTGTATAGCGATAAAACAAAAGTGAGACGGGAAAAAAACACTATCGGACTGCATAGGAACGTAAAGATATATGGACTCATTTGGTCAGAAATCGATTATTTTATTTCAAAATCATCATACTCTTTATGACAAGACATATAACTTCTACAAAGATAATTTAGAGAAGGAAAATATTTGCAAGCAAATTGTGAATGAATTGAAATCTGAAAGTAAGCACGAATTGCTCATATTATTTACTGTGTTATTTGTGAATTTTTTTCGAAACTTTAGGTTAGGTAGGATATAAATTATTTTGTTTTCTTTATATATGGAAAAGCCATGTATTATTATGATTATTGTTATTTGCATCAACTGTCATTGTTCTATATGAATATTTCTAAGTACTAAATTATTCTTAAGGGCAGTTTCGTGAAATATTAATAGTGTAGACAAATTTAATTAAAAAATAACCCTTACCAGCGTTTTAAAAATGTTTAATAGGATTGATAACGTGGTCAGTTTATTTTGATGTTAACCTTATAATATCGTGAATGACTAAGTGAATTTTATTTTCACGTCATACGCTCACGTCCCCCCATTACTGTTTCTATCTGAATGGGACTTAATTCTTGCTTCCGTGTCGTTCTAAAGATTTGGGCAGAAGCGTTCGTCAAATATTTTAATAGCACGTTGCTACGCAACGGGTTCGAAAAGCAATGCGCTTTCACCAGTAAAACAAATGAATAACCAAAAATGAAAAGCTGTATAAGCTACTTTAAACCTCAAGTGTATAAGAAAGCTGTGCTACTCTCACAAGGCGCTCTCTACTCATTCTTCAAGGAACTGCCCCTAAAAACAGATCTGCTTCCGTGTCCACATATAGAATCATCCTTACAATTCCAGGTTCTCAAACGATTCTTAAAAACCTTGACAAGAACGGCTGTAGAATGGTTTCCCTATACACACGTTAGTCATTTTGATCTGTCATTTTACCACGCAAAATTTGACGTCATCAATAGCATACCTGATGGTCCCAGTTTATATACGATTCCCCCAGCGGCTTTCGATCGTATTTGATGTGCTGACAGCAGCTGAGGCCTCCCTTTACTAGCAGGTAAACATACTATTTGAGAGGTTTGTCTGCCCGCGTAATTTTCCCTGGTGCGTAGGTACAATAAATGTTTATTAAATACTACACACTGCAATGAATGCACTGCAAAGCTAATTATTCAGCCAAAAAAGTAGACCATGAAGAATATACGAAACGATAAGTCAATGAACACTTATTTCTCAATGAACATATCTTTTTCTGTTATAGTAGACATATATACATATTGTAAACCTGTCACATAAAATAGAAATATTTCAATTTGATCTCAATTCTTTTCTATCACTCACAGATTCCTCACAATGTAGCTTCATTAAAAATCAGAGAATTAACAGAAAATCTTCTAGGAATGAGAAATAAATTAGTGTTACAAGATATACAAAGCTTTTAACCAAGTCTAAACAAGTAAATACCTCAAATACATGGTCTTATGTGTCCATTTTCTTATATTTCCTTTCTCTCTTCCACTTAAACACTGTCTGTATTGCGAGAAGGTATACCTGAGGCCTTTCTGTCATAACATTGCTTCTAGATTAGAACCAGTCTAAACAACTAAACAGCTCTAATACATAGTCTTATGTGTCCATTTTCTTATATTTCCTTTCTCTCTTCCACTTAAACACTGTCTGTATTGCGAGAAGGTATACCTGAGGCCTTTCTGTCATAACATTGCTTCTAGATTAGAACCAGTCTAAACAACTAAACAGCTCTAATACATAGTCTTATGTGTCCATTTGCTTATATTTCCTTTCTCTCTTCCACTTAAACACTGTCTGTATTGCGAGAAGGTATACCTGAGGCCTTTCTGTCATAACATTGCTTCTAGATTAGAACCAGTCTAAACAACTAAACAGCTCTAATACATAGTCTTATGTGTCCATTTGCTTATATTTCCTTTCTCTCTTCCACTTAAACACTGTCTGTATTGCGAGAAGGTATACCTGAGGCCTTTCTGTCATAACATTGCTTCTAGATTAGAACCAGTCTAAACAACTAAACAGCTCTAATACATAGTCTTATGTGTCCATTTGCTTATATTTCCTTTCTCTCTTCCACTTAAACACTGTCTGTATTGCGAGAAGGTATACTTGAGGCCTTTCTGTCATAACATTGCTTCTAGATTAGAACCAGTCTAAACAACTAAACAGCTCTAATACATAGTCTTATGTGTCCATTTGCTTATATTTCCTTTCTCTCTTCCACTTAAACACTGTCTGTATTGCGAGAAGGTATACTTGAGGCCTTTCTGTCATAACATTGCTTCTAGATTAGAACCAGTCTAAACAACTAAACAGCTCTAATACATAGTCTTATGTGTCCATTTGCTTATATTTCCTTTCTCTCTTCCACTTAAACACTGTCTGTATTGCGAGAAGGTATACCTGAGGCCTTTCTGTCATAACATTGCTTCTAGATTAGAACCAGTCTAAACAACTAAACAGCTCTAATACATAGTCTTATGTGTCCATTTGCTTATATTTCCTTTCTCTCTTCCACTTAAACACTGTCTGTATTGCGAGAAGGTATACCTGAGGCCTTTCTGTCATAACATTGCTTCTAGATTAGAACCAGTCTAAACAACTAAACAGCTCTAATACATAGTCTTATGTGTCCATTTGCTTATATTTCCTTTCTCTCTTCCACTTAAACACTGTCTGTATTGCGAGAAGGTATACTTGAGGCCTTTCTGTCATAACATTGCTTCTAGATTAGAACCAGGCACTTCATAGCGTCCAGTGTCCCTCTTCTTGCGAGTAACTGATACTTCATCTTGGAAATGTTTGACGCAATTATTGGTTTTAAAAGACATAAGGATACCAACATTAATAGACATTTTAATTAAGTGCGAGAACGACAAAATGTTTATATGGTATACTGATAAAATGTAGGACGTTTATGTTACAAACAAAAGTATGTCAATTTGACGGTACCTGGACACTTTTGACAACATTACGCTCCGAGGGACTTGTCCGAATGCTGGATGGCGTTGCATAAATTCCTCTATGCAGCTGTTTAAATTATACTTATATGTCGCACCAATTTTAATGCCGGCACGAAAGTAGCATTTAACCTTGAAGACGTGGTGCTCTGTGTTCATTTCCAGGCGACGCTAGCTGTGTTATTTACCAGCGTAAAGACACTCAGAGCGCTGTAATTTGCTTACTGTTCCTCCAAAATTACCGCTTCTTCTCCGTAGAGGGCGCTGGATTTCAAGATAGACATAGCAGTCAACGATGACGCCATTCTTGTTCAATTTGAGGGCGGGAAATAACGAATAAAATGAACACCTTCTATATAAAATGAAAAAGGGTAATATACAAGGCTCCAGAGATGAACACAATATTTTAAGAGCTGGTGGCCATGTCTTGACATTGAAATTCTATTTTCTTTGCATATTCAGCAGAAAAAAGTGTCACCAGATTTACATTTTGTGTAGCAAGATTGTCTATTTCCTACATTTTAATGAAGAGGACCTCTGAGGACAACTACAAAATACAGGATATATATTTCATTTGAAAAAATAAATGATTTTTACAGGAAGGGAGGAAAAATGAGGGGAGAGAAATTGGGGGACAGAGGGTGAGACAAAGACAGGGAAGAGATGAAAGGAGGGATGTTTACACGAGAGGCAAGAGGAAAGGGAGTAAGAGGCGAGTAGTAGGGGAATACGGGAGCTGGCACAGGAATGCTTGTTTTAAAGACCGTTCAATGCATTTTAAATGGGAGAAAAAATTGTTCCAAAAACCCTGACGGATTTTGGAACAGTCGTATCGTTGTTTTTGAAACACCCTATGCTTCAGTAAGGGGCGGAAGTGGTGTTGCGCGGTGGAAAGGGGTCTTAGTGAACCGTTGTGTACGTGTGTGAGCAGGATACGCCCCGATGTTATAGGAAATTAATGCTAATGGTTATTATTGTATGTCGTGACTTTTATATTTTGACTAAGGATGAGCAGGTGTGTGTATACTTTCGTTTTGAGGTCGAGTGACATGTCCAGAGTGTTAAATGAAGCTCCTCTTATCTATCTTGTATACATGTTAAGTTGTACGGTGAGAAAAAGGCTAGCAGGATGATAAATATCGATGTTTTATAACTTTCTGTCGAGGACGGGGCATGGTTATCCTCTAAAATCTCATGTATATAATTAACTTTCGGATACTTGTATGTCATGACTTTTATATTTTGACTAAGGATGAGCAGGTGTGTGTATACTTTCGTTTTTGAGGTCAAGTATATTTCTCTCTGGACATGTCCAGAGTGTTAAATGAAGCTCCTCTTATCTATCTTGTATACATGTTAAGTTGTACGGTGAGAAAAAGGCTAGCAGGATGATAAACATCGATGTTTTATAACTTTCTGTCGAGGACGGGGCATGGTTATCCTCTAAAATCTCATGTATATAATTAACTTTCGGATGTAAGGAGAAACATTTATGGAAGGGCGGATCTCTCGATCCTAACAATGGGCTGAGAATGTGTCCACTCTTTCGAGTCATGTTTAAAAAAAACAAAATAGAAAAAAAGGGTACATTTCAAGTTAAGGTGCGTTGACCTCCCCTCCGGACATGGTTCTTCCTGAGAAAGTTTGTAGGCGTATCCTCTTGAATCTCATGTATATAATTAACTTTCGGCTGTAAGGAAGAACATTATAGAGGGCGTATCCTCCTATCTATACGATGGAATGAGGAAATTATTAAGGCGTTGCATTTTTTAGAGAATGGGGTCCACTATTTCGAACGCCTTTAAAAAAAATTATAAAAAAAGTAGATTTACAGTTAAAGTGAGTTGCCCCCCCTCTGCAATCTAGCTGAAGTACCTTGAAGAAGGTAATGTGTATAAGTACAAAAAAGAATTATCCAATAGAAATAGATATGCGTGCGCATAGAGAAACTTTTTCTGTATGGTGGGGTGGAAGTTCCCGCCTCCATATGGAAAAGACTTTTGAGTATAAAGACGCTGGTCTTAGTACTTTAGACTTTAGTATCAAATTTTGAAATGTAAGAGCAATATTAGGTAGAGACTCTTAAACTATGGGCGGAGTAGTTTCAAGTGTGTCAAGGCTAATTCCGTAGGTAGTGGGGGGATTTTAACTTGTTAAATCCTGTAAATCTGATCTGCGTGTGTGTCTTTCCTGATAATATAAAAGAAGCCTCGACTGAAATGAAACATCTAATTCAACTGTGACCGCAGATATACACGGAAGGAACGAGCAATGGCTGGTAAGTACTTGAATATGTTATGTGTTTGAGAAGTATAATCATTTTGTACGGATATCATCTTTTTTCAATATTATAATAGCGTGCTTTTTTAAAAAACATATACGTTCTGTTTCCCTTCTATATTAGCTTATTCATGCATGTGTTTCGTGAAAAAAAAGTGTTAATAATTGAAACTCTTTATCTCGTTTTTTGTAAGTTTAAACGTTTCAATTATGATCGAAATTACCAACTTAGTTTGATCTATATAAATGGAACACTTTCAGTTATTTTTTTTGTCAATCATTGAACGGGAGTCATGTTTAACCACATATATCAGTATTCGAAGTCTTCAAAAATATGTTCTTAATATCTGTAAATTGGACTGTACATAAATATATTCTAGACTAAAAGAGTTCGTTTTAAATCGTTATGTTACAGATCAACTCATGCAAGAATTAAATGAATTGGCGGGAGGATGTAAGATTCTTCCAACAAGAAAGCTGAGGGAAGTGGATCAAAATACGCCATTTCAAATCAAGTCACTGAAAACAGTAGCGACCAAATATTGAGACAGAATCGTCTTAGAGCTAGACGAATTCCAAATATTTCTACCGGAACGCTTTAAGAATATGACTGATGTTCAGAAGAAGACAATAAATGAGGGAGGTGTTCAATTGGTCTATATGGGGCAAGAGGCCCTATCCACGGGATACAAGAGGCACAGGATTACTTTTTTACAAGCAAAGGTATGTGTTATAAAAAGAAGCAGTTTTATATACAACACCTGTAAAAACCATTGTTCAAAAATTTCTAATAATGCATTTTATTATTTCAGACATCTCAGTAAAGTCAGACGGAGGAGTTTCACACAGCGTCGCAGCAGTACCATCAGACTGCCAAGGTAAGACATAAATTATAAATCTACTTATTTATTGTTTTTTTTAAAAAGTAACGTTATCTTTTTTCGCATTATTACTTTTTTTAAAAAATAAAAGTATCTTGCTTTCATTCAGTCTTATATAAATCATCTTAATACATAGTATATAAAAAACAATAATTTTGTACTTAAAAAAACACATACAGTTAGAAAAAATAGAAGTCATAATCAACATTACATATAAACATGTTTAAATTTTGATGTCTGTCATGAGCACAATCGTAGAAAAACTTTCCATTGAGATTTATAATTAATATTGGTTATTATTGTTGTTGATGTTATTGTTGTTAAAACATTAGAATGTTTTTCTTATATGTATTTGATAAAACATACAGCATATATAATGTGTGAAGTATAATATTAACTTTACAAAATTTATCTTACCATAAAAAATTATTAAAAAGTTATAATGCATGCATACCTTATATATCTCATGCATAAGAAACAAGACATTTTACTGCATAATTCGCTTCTCTTTACCTGTTAGGCAGGATAATAAATGTGTTTAGAAAAAGGTCATAATGCATGCATATCATATATATTCCGGCTTAAAAATAAAAAAAGACATGTTAATGCATAACACGCTTTTCTTTTCAGATTATAGCGGCTAGTAAGGTCGGAATATACTAATAAGATTTGTATTATTTCAGACAGTGTTACGCAGGCTCCTGTTATATCTGGAACGAAGAGAAAATCCTTGGAAACCGATGGGACCTCTGCAAAGATATCTAAAATGGAATCGGTGAGTGAGCAGAGAAAAAAGGATTTGACATGTAACATTATAGAATCAGCATTTAAAAATCGCATTTACACAAGTCAGATAAACAATACATTGAATATGATAGATCCCGAGTTATTTTTGAATGAATGTAAGGCTCTAGTTACCAATGAAATTAGGAATAATCTGGCACGATACACTTCGGGAATAAAATTTTGTGGTACGTTAGTATGCCAGTATATAATACAGACTCCTGATGATGAAAAAATTGAATCATTTAATTTTCATAGCAAAATGGAAGCTATATTAAAGAGTACAGATACTACTGAATGGTATGAGAGTAAACTTAAAGAACCTATTCTTTCAAGTATCGATACATTCGAATCAAAAAGTAGTTCCAAATCTCTATATCAGATAAGCTCGTTAGTGCTAAATGCCTGTCAATATGATCCTTTAAATGCAGGATGTTATACAAAGCTTCCGGAATACATAAAGAACAAAAAGGCGGTAACTAATATAAAAAATGAAGATAACAAATGTTTCGGCTATTGTCTGCTTGCATCTAAATATCCTGCAAAGACTAATAAACATAGAGTTAGATCTTACTCTAAGTATAACATGTTTAAAGAATTCGATTTCAGCGGAATAACATTTCCTGTATCTCTTGATGATATTGAAAAATTCGAAAAGCAGAATCAAAATATATCTATTACAGTATACGGCCTAGACGACCATTCAATAACTTTGCTCTATCATACCAGAGAAATAAAAAAACATCATGTAAACCTGTTAAGAATAGGCAATGATAGCAAATCACACTATTGTTTAATAAATGATATATCCCGACTGTTGTCTAAACAGATAAATAAAAGCAAACGTAAGATGTGTATATGTGAAAGCTGTTTGAGGAATTTTTCAAATGAGACAAATTTAGCCAAAGATAAACTTAAATGCGAGAAATCTCAAGTTTTAACTATGCCTGAAATAGGTGTAAATGATAAAATTGAATTCAATGCATATTCCAAGTGTACAGCGGTTCCATTCGTCATTTACGCTGATATCGAATCGATACTTAAAAAGGTTCACTCATGTCAGCCATCTGATGACAGTAGTTGGACAAGAACGCTGCAGAGACATGAAGCGATTTCAATATCGCTAAAATTAGTATGCGACTATGATGATTCCTTATCAAAATTCAAAATTTTTAGAGGCCCCAATGCGATTCAAGATTTTTTCAAGGAACTTACTGTAATTGCCGATGATGTCATGGAGGTATATTCACATAAAAAAGAACTGAATATGTCCGATGAGGATGAAACCAATTTTCAAAATGCAAATCAGTGTTACCTATGTAAACATGACTTTGAGACTAATGTGACAAAAGTCAGAGATCACTGTCACATTTCGGGTAAATATTTAGGGACAGCTCACAATTCTTGTAACTTGAACAGAAAACTACCAAACTTCATTCCAATTATTTTTCATTGTCTATCAAATTATGATGCTCATTTTCTTGTAAAAAATCTAGCTTACGATCAAGAGCCTATAACATGCATCTCGCAGACATCTGAGAACTATCTTTCGTTCAGTAAGAGATATACCTCAGGTGGGAAAACCATATATTTCAGATTTCTTGACAGTTATAGATTCTTAGATGATAAATTGAGCAGCTTAGCTGACATGCTAAACCCCGAGAACTTTAAAATTATTAATGAAGAATACAAAAATCCTATACATCGAGAGTTGATGACGCGGAAGGGTATTTTTCCATACACTTATCTAGATTGTATAGAGAAATTGGATGAAAATGCATTACCGGATGAAATATTCTTTGACGACATAAGTCATGAAGATTACTTGCACGCTCAAACAGTATGGAGAACATTCAATATCCAAACTTTAGGAGAATATAGTGATTTATATCTTAAAACTGACACGTTATTGCTCGCAGACATTTTTCAACAATTCAGAGCGTTATGTCTAAATTTATACGAGCTGGACCCTTGTCAATATTATACCATACCAGGATTGGCATTCGATGCGATGCTTAAGACGACAGGCATTCAAATATCACTAATTACCGATAGAGAGATGATGGAATTTTTCGAATCTGGCATAAGGGGGGGATTATGTACAGTGTCTAAACGTTACTCCAAGGCAAATAACAAGTATATGACTAATTATAATGAGTCTTTACCGTCTAAATACTTATTTTATACAGATTGTAATTCGCTTTATGGTTCTGTGATGGGGCATGAAAATATCCCTTATGGCGAACTTAAATGGTTAACTGAGGTAGAAATTAACGAGATCGATTTCTTAAAAATACCGGAAGACGCTGAAATAGGATATGTATTAGAGGTCGATCTGGAATATCCTAAAGAAATTCACGATGCACATAACGATCTACCACTATGTCCGAGGAGTGAGATTCCTCCCAATGATAAACATAAAAAGTTGCTAGCTACACTGTCGGATAAAGAGAAATACATTATACATTACCGCAATCTGCAACAGTGCATACAGTGGGGTTTGAAATTGAAATGCATACATAGAGCGGTAGCTTATAAGCAATCACATTGGTTGAAAAAGTATATTGATCTAAATGCTAAAAAACGAGCCGAGGAAAAGTCTAAATTTGGTCAGAATCTATGGAAAAAAATGAGCAATTGTGTTTATGGAAAATTTATGGAGAATGTCCGTTCTTATAAGGACTTCAAGCTCGTTACGAGCTGGAAACAGGCGAGAAAGCTCATATCGCGCCAAACATTTCAACGTTATATAATTTTTGATGAAAATCTTGTCGGAATCGAGTTATTAAGAGAGGAAATTCATATGTGTAAGCCTATATACATCGGTCAGGCGATTCTTGACTTATCCAAATTTATCATGTATGACTTTTATTATAACGTTCTGAAAAAGAACTTAAATGATTTAACTTTGAATTATATGGACACAGATGCATTTCTTTTTGAAACAAGTACTGATATCTATGAATTTATCAAAACTCACATACAGTATTTTGATACATCAAATTACCCGTCGGATAACGTATATGCAATACCTTTGGTAAACAAAAAAGTGCCCGGACTTTTTAAGGATGAACTCTCCGGTAGAGTCATGACTGAATATGCAGGATTACGGTCTAAATTGTATGCTTTTCGTTATGACGGTCAGCTTGTTAAAAAATCAAAAGGAATTTCAAAAATGGGAATGCGCTCAATCACATTTGAAGATTATTTGTCATGCCTGCACGACATGAATGCAACACATTTCTCTAAACAAGTGTCTTTCAGGAGTTATAAACATGACGTTCACACGGTAGAAATGAATAAAGTGGCTCTGAGAGGCTTAGACACGAAGCGTTATATGCTCAAACAATCTCATTCCACTTTAGCTTGGAATCATTATTCAATTGACACAAATACCTTTTCCTCTGAGCATGACTGAGAGTATTAAGTTAAAAAAAGAAATAAAAGAAACAAGATATTTAATGTAAAAAAAGGGGGGATTATTTTTGAAAAAATGTTTATAACCATTGAAATTAAAAGGGAGATTATTTTTGAAAAAATGTTTATAACCATTGAAATTTTTGTGCAGCTTAAATATACATTGTCATGTTGAGGGGAGAGAGGGAAATATTTACTCTTAAGTGAAAGATGCCGACATAGTCAGGGGAATAAATGTGTGTTACATGCTTAAACAATTTCATTTAACTTTATTAAAATCCTTTTTCATCTGCTCATGACTGAGATATTGTAATGTACCTGTATTTGTGAGCCTGTGTGAATTTGTAAAAAAAAATTGTGCACATTCAGTGAAAAATTGAATTTTTATTAAAAAAACTTAAATAAGTGTAGCTTTTTATGCATCAAACAAAAGATGCTAGAGGGGAGGGTGGATTTAAAATAAAGAAAGAAATATTTTCTCTGTTCTTTTCACATTTAACGCATGGATGCTGCATGTCATAGTTATGTTTTCAAGATTTGATGCCATGCTAAAAGTGAAAACAGTTTTGAACACTGAGAAGCCGTGTTCCCCATAGTTAAAAGTCTCTGCCTAATAAGGGCTCTTACATGTCAGAATTTTATACTCAAAAAAACATTTATAAGTACTTTCGTTTATATACATTATATCTTGTAACAGTATAAAACTTTAGATTAATGTTTTTTATGTGGCTGTGGGATGTATAGCAATACATGATGATTGTAATTAATATTTCACGATGTGATTGATGTTGGATGGGAATATGGATAAAATTTGATGCCATTGATGCAAAGATTTGATGCCATGCTAAAAGTGAAACAGTTTTGAACACTGAGAAGCTGTGTTCCCCATAGTTAAAAGTCTCTGCCTAATATGGGGCTCTTACATGTCTGAATTTGATACTCAAAAAAACATTTATAAGTACTTTCGTTTGTATACATTAGATTAATGTTTTTATGTGGCTGAGGGATGTATATCAATACATGGTGATTGTAATTAATATTTCACGATGTGATCGATGGTGGATGGGAATATGGATAAAAATAACATGATGGTTGGGAATGTGGGGGGGGGGGTAACAAAAATAATAAAACTGAGGTTTATTTGAATAACGTTTCTTTTTATTTCATCCCAAAGATCAAATATACAAACACATCCCGAAATCCTTCATTTTTTTCACAGCTTTTTTTTTATTGCAGCTACACTACAGCATCGTGTTCTATCCACTCAGCTTTAGGAAAACCTAACCACTTAACAAGTAACTTATTCCCACGTCGGCGCACGACTTTTTCAATCAGATAGGTATCAGGGTACTGAGTTTTTAATAATTCATGACCATAAACTCCTCCCTGTATTTCCACTCCATCACTGTCCTGAAGAACATAAGTAACCGGAATTGTATTCCTTATCCTAATAATACGAAATATTTCAGTGCTCCAATTCGGTGTGTACCCTTTCTCCAGTAAGCCCTTATGTCTAGATATTCTGACATAATCTCCGATGTTGAATTTCTTGGCATTCCGCTTCTCTTTACCGAAATTGTCACGACGATACACGGTGAGGAGCAGATCATTGTTGCTGACGTCGACAGGTCGCATTCTGATCGTCGAGTGGTAAGTATTGTTGTAGGTATTTATGATTTCCGGTAGGAGATCAAGCCATTTATGAGAACCTCTAGCCAAAAATTCTCTATGCATCATACCTTTAAGTGTTCGTATTAAACGCTCGACAGCAGCAGCCTTTATGACGCTGAATGTACTATAATGATTAATTCTATGTTTAGCCATTAATTGCCTGAAGTGTCTATTGTAAAATTCTTTGCCATTATCCGATTGGATATTCTTTGGTGCCGAATCCAATTGAGCTAATATATTACTCATTGCTTTTGTAACATTAATCCCACTCTTGTCCTTCAGAGGTCTTGCATAAGCCATTTTTGAATAAAAATTAATGGCAATAAGAATGTACTTATAGTTCCTATTTTCTTTTGCATATGGAATCATTTCTATAAGATCTATTTGCAATAAGTCATTAACACCTTTACTAATTATTTTTCTGCGAAGGAACCTCCGTCTGGCAGGGGAATGTAACTCGCCAGCGATGTTTCGTCTGATCATGCTATTACTTTTGTGGTTTTCAATTCCGTGACGATCTCTTGAATTTCAGATGAATGATTTAAATTTCCAGCCTGCTGCGATGCGATAAGTAATTTGAGTCTATTGACCAGAATGTTAGGGTCAGACCAGTACACATAATCCAGACCCCTATCGGGCACGTGTTCCTTCCATTTGAGACCCGATCCAGTCCTACTAGCAATTAGACCTCGTATTATATTTTTATATTTATATCCCTTGCTCGACCTCAGTCGACCGCTTCTGTTGTATCCCTGTCTGTGAACTAGAGTTTTTTTCAAAATCTCTGAATATGTATCCAGATCATCTTCAGTATACGCTGAACTTCGAGGTACTCGCTTGAATAACAACTCGTACAGCCCGGGGCTAGCCTTATAGGTCTCTTCTCCTATTTGAATAGTGTCGTCTACAAATATGATTCTTTTATTACCTAACTTATAATCAGCATCTTCATAGCGTACACCATAGGTGGCATCCATATCGCTAGCGCTAGCTGTACGAACCTTCTGCAAATACTTTGAGAGATCGTCATCGTCATAATCATCATCATTTTCTTCTTCTTCTTCTTCTTCTTTAGGATTTTGCTTCTCCTGATTCTTGATTATATTATTTAGAGGATCGGTTACAGGCTGTAGCACCTCGGACATTATACGTTGAGTTTCGAACTTGAGACCCTTTAGGGAACGTAACTTTTCCCTTATTGCCTTACTGTGTCGGGCGATGGATTGTTTGAGTCTGATACCTTCAGCATCCATCTTTATATTGAATGAATATTTAAATATGTGATGTCAATTTATAGGAAATTTTCAGCTCAATACTTAGAATATGCCCATCTTTTGTACGATTGGGTGGAGCGGTGAAGGTTAATTTATCACCTATCTGAATGGGTGCTGGATAACTTTCAATAATTTCATCGTTTATTGAAAAAATCGTATCTGATCTCGTATAGGGATGGGGTGGAGATATCATACTGCAGTCGATCACCTCTCCATTTACAGAAGACTTGTAGTATTCAAGTCCTGATGTTAAGGTGTATCTTTGCGAACTTCCTCTGTATGGTTTCGTTTGCAGTTTAATAATGAGCTGTCCCCTCATTTGGTCTAAAATAGCATTTATAACATTCACTTGCGATTTAAGCACACTGACACTATCCATTGTTGAGGTTATGTATTTATCCAGGGAGGACTGACGATTTACTAGAGGCTCGATATTTTTGTCTACTGCCGAAGCAATATCATTAACCATGGAAGATAGAGCTCTGTTTAATGCAGGCTGTGATTCATTTTGTTTCTTTACAACAAATTGTTTAACAAATTTTTTGGTTGCTGCGTCGCTATCGTCCACAGGATCGGCTACCTCCCTGATTCGTTTCTTTTGAAAAGAAACATTACCGTTCGAATCCTGAATGGGCGTTCTTGCATGTATATAATCTAGCATGTATTTTTTATTTGGAACATCGTCGTCGTCAATTGGAGGCAGTAGTACCTTCATTCTTATCGTGTCCAGAATAACATTGTTTTCGGCATCACGTTTGAATGCATATTTACTTAGAAATTGCATTAGGTTTTCATATTGTGCATCGAGTGAGGTTTGCACATGGTTCCTAAGCATAGCTTCAAAGTCACCCATGTGCTGATATGAAGTCTTTTCGGCGAAAGTTTGCATCCGAGTTTCAATGACAGCCGTAAGCGTATCCACATAGTGTTTAGTCGTTGCATCAGCGGCTTCTTCAGGATCCTGGATGTTGCACAATCGTTTCTTACTGAACTGATAGTTTCCCGAGCCATCTCGACTTATGATATAGCGGTTAAGCACACCCCTAGAGGGTATGATTCTCCTAGATCCGAATCTATCGATACTCATAGCTGGAATGAATGATGATGCTTATTTATTCACTCTGATAAAGACGTCAAAACCGTGTCGGTATCGTCCTTCATTCAAAGGAAATTCAGGTACTATAACAACGAAAGGTCTCGTGTTCGATCCCTGATTACTCTCCCACACTTGCTTACACAGCTCTTTAAATTCTGTATAATTCATATCAGTATTTACGTAATCATCATATATATGCTTTAAGTTGAGATTGTCCTGTCTGAAGAGTACTATCATATTTGCATTATCCCTAATTAAGTGTTTGGGTACTTTTGCATATGACTGTGCCAGGTATACTGCATCGACGTTACGATGTCTACCCATGCTGTAATACGATGCTATCTTGCCCTGTTTCTCATTGATGACATCATCGAATACAAATATCGAATTTTCCTTAGCGTCAGAGGTCGGGAGCACTTTTTCGCCGTCCTCAAAAGTATATACTCCTATATCGGGTATGGTTTTCAGTACTTTGAGCAGATATTGATATTTCGATTGATGTAACGATTTCGAGTAAATGTAGAGATTTTCAAACCTTAGACCATTCTCGTGGATTAACAGATTGAGTAGTACGTTCGTCTTCCCGGCATTGGAGCTTCCCAGTATGAGAGCTCTGACGTTGCTCGGGAAGAGAGATCCATGTCTTCCGACGCGGATGTCATCGTCAAAATCCAGGACTTGTATAGGCAGCGAACACTTTTGCTTCACTACTTCCATCTTGCAACTAAGGTTATAAGCCATATCTATTGATTTTTATTTCATAGTATACGATGAACTCTGGACGAGTTCGGAAGTCTAGCAAAAAAGGTTCTGGAATAATTAATTCATTAATTAACTCTCTTCCTTTTGAGGCTCATTTGCCAGGGTACAGATTCTGCGGTCCTGGAACAAAACTACAAAAGCGTTTACAACAAGGCGTCGAACCCCTTAACGGACTGGACACCGCCTGCCGCGAGCACGACTTGGCCTACGCTACACATCGGGACACCGGTTCGAGACATTCGGCTGATAAGGTTCTTATAGAGAAAGCTTGGAAGCGCGCACATTCCGCTGACGCTTCTTTGGGCGAAAAGCTTGCTGCTCGATTTGTAACCGCCATCATGAAGGGAAAGCTAGCCTTAGGTGCAGGTTTGCGTAAGCGTCAAAAGAGGACACTGCCGCCAGCCGCTAGGGGAGGGTTTTTACCCTTAATCCCACTGCTGGCTGCCTTGGGTGCAGCGGGTAGCCTGGCCGGGGGTGCTGCTCAGATCGCTACATCTGTGAATAAGAAACGCGCTGCAGATAAGCAGCTGAACGAGATGATTCGTCACCATCAGCAGATGGAGGCTTCAGTAAAAGGTAGAGGTCTTAAGCACGGACGCAGGCAACTGAAGAAGAAGAGGATGGGTAAAGGACTCTATGTGCGTCCAAAAAACTCGGGGCGAGGCCTGTACATATCCCGGAAAAAGCGTTAAGCGGAGCAGAGATTGAAGCCTATGCTAAACGTCTACGTATTCCCAACTTTAGAGGCGTGTACATGCTAGATAAACTACCTGCTATACCTAGACATACAGAGAGGATTGTCATTAACTTGGACACTTCGTATAATCCCGGAACTCACTGGGTTGCCATACGCAAGGATGGAAATTTAGCATTTTATTTTGATAGTTTCGGCAAACTGAAGCCTCCGGCGGAGATTGAGTCATATCTCGCAGGAGTCAGAATCATGTATAACAGACAAAGGTATCAAGATTTCGATTCTGTAATTTGTGGTCACTTGTGCTTGCAGTTTCTCTCATAAAACGCTTTAGCTACAGTGTTTGCATGGTCAAAATGAGTTATACTATCACTGTGAGCGGTTCTGATTCCAGCCTCTCTACTTTTCTAAATCCGCCACTCCATCTAGATCCTGATGGTGTTTATGAGATTGCTCTTTTGAATTTTGAGACATTTTACTCGATACCAAATATTGATCAGAGTAATAACCGTTTTCATTTCGTTCGCGATGGAAGGCTGGAGACCATAGTGATTCCGCCTGGCACGTACGAACTGGATGATATAAACAGTTTACTCAAGGAAAGGCTGGAGGTCGGCGATGACTTCATTCTACGCCCCAACAATAACACTATGAAAGCAGAGATTCGATGCCCTTACGCTATCGATTTTACTCAAGAGAAGTCGATCGGTTCTATTCTCGGTTTCACCGGGGGACGAATGGTGGAGCCTCATATTCTGACAGAGTCTGATGAACTGGTGAACATCTTTAAGGTTAGCATAATACGCATCGAGTGTAGCCTTGCAAGCGGTTCCTTCATCGACGGCAAAAGCGGTCACTCTCTTTACGAATTCTTCCCATCTGTCCCCCCAGGCTACCACATCTCGCAGGAACCATCCAATCCTATATATCTACCAATCATTGATACAAATCTCATTGATCATCTCAACATTCGAGTGGTAGATCAGAACGGTGATACCCTCGACTTTAGAAACGAGACTATTACCGTGAGACTACACATAAGACGGAATGGGACTAAATTTTAAGAGATCTTGCTATAATAAAAAGCTTATCTCGAGGATGAAGCCTACTCGCTCTTCAGCACGCAAACTGCTAACATCATCTAATCGGAAGTTCCTCGAGAGGTTAGGCTTCAAGGTTCTGTAATGGATGTTTTAGATGTGACGGGAGTTCCAGCATTTGACGATAAGATTAGTAAAGAGGAGGAACACATATTCTTACCTTACAACACATCAGCCCTTGAAGCGAATGATGAAATTAGAATACCTTGCCAAGCTGAAGATTTGTACACGCTTCCTAGCAGAAGTTATTTGTACATAGAGGGAACTCTTGCTAAGCCTGAAGGAGGACCCTCTTCTTCAAAGCTGAGCAACAATGCCATGGCGTTTCTGTTTGATGAAATTCGATTGGATATGAATGGTACTACTATTGATAGAACTAGAAATCCTGGCATTTCTTCAACCATGCGCAACTATGCAGCTCTCAACATTCTGGATTCCAATCGTTTGCAGAACGCAGGATGGACCCATCCTGGAGACGATGTTGACATCGTGAACGCATCGAATGGTATCTTCAACGCTATCGTCCCTCTTTCGATGCTCTTGGGTTTTGCCGATGATCACAGGGAAGTCATACTTAATAGCAAGTTTGAACTTGTTCTCATTAGATCGAAAAATTCTAATAATTGTATAGTGGGCAATGAACCGACTGTTATTAAACTAACCAGGATCGAATGGAGGATGCCAGTGCTGCGACTTTCCGATGCCGAGAGAGTGGAGAAACTTAAACTCGTCAAGTCGGATCAGCCTCTACACGTGGCCTTTCGAACGATGGACCTTCATACTCAACCTGCAGTACCACAGACTAAAGCTTTCACTTGGAACGTTGCAACAACAACAAAGCTTGAGAAACCTCGATTTGTCATAATTGGTGCACAAATCGACAGATTAAATTACCTCGCTAAAGATAGCTCTCTCTTTGATCATTGTAATATCACAAACCTGAAACTTTATCTCAACAGTGAATGTTATCCCTATCATGACATGAATTTGGATTTCACAAATTCAAAGTTTGCTTCTCTATATGATCAGTATTCTAAATTTCAATACTCTTACTACGGTAAGGAGAATTATCCCCTTTTGAAGAGAAGTGACTTTCTGAAATATGCACCGCTATTTGTTATTGACTGCTCTCACCAAGCTGAGGAGACAGTTACTGGAGCAGTTAACATCAGACTAGAAGTTCAAGCATCAGCAAACTTTCCTCCACAAACATCATTTTTTTGTTTAATTATTCATGACAAATTGTTCACTTACAAACTTCTAACTCATGTTGTTCAATCTATCATATAGGAAAAATGTTTTATTTTCTTTCTTTGACTGTCAATAAAAAATACATTACCAATTATATGATTTTTTTATTGATTTTAGCATACATCTCCTTAACCTTTTTCCTGATACTCCTACCTGAAATGTCATATGAACAGCCTGATTTATGAGCTTCATGCAATTGAAATAAATGTCTTTCAATGTATGGAATTAGTCTCTTGAGTCCAACTATTGCAGCTATGTCTAGATTTATAATATTTTCGTTTAGACAAGTGTTTCTCAAAACTATTTCACTGATTTTATTCATATGCAATATTATATTATAACCATATATTATATTTTCACTGTATGAAACACTTGGGAGCTTACCGTGTCTAAGATATGTTTCAATCACTGACATATTTTCAAGTATTATCACCCAGTCTTCTTTTGTTATGTATACGAATGTCTCGTCAGCTGCTATGATGTATAGGGTGGGGAGTTCGTAGTGGAGCCCTACATTCACATGACAGTTCACACTGATGGAGATGTTGTCAAGCATATACACGCTATTTGGATTCATCTTTCAAGGGCTTTTCTGGAATGGCATCGAAGATAAGTACTATAATATTATCCAGAGCAGCGTCGTTCACCTTCTTCTTGCTGACGATCTTCGGTTTGCTCCTCTTCTTATCAGGCTTCTTATCGGACCTGGAGACAAATGTACAGACGATTAAAAATGAAAAATAAAACATAGCTTGCTCTTTTGCCACTATGTCTGTCTTGTTTATTTGTACTAACCTGCCTTCTTCTTCTTCTTCTTCTACACATTCTTTCTCGTCCATGGGCTGCACGGTTCTTTCAGGCACAGGCTTCGAACGATCCACATCCTGATAGGGTGGCACATCCTCACCTTCATACATTCTGCAATTACACAGTTTGTATTGTTTTAGTTCTGATACCTCATATAGTAATATCAGTCAAAAATATATTTTTTGCATTATCTTACTTACCCCTTTAACTTATGGTACACATCGCAGTATTCTCCACAACGAAAGAATGTGGTCATTTGATCATGTTGTGAAGGTTCCTTGCAGATGATGCTATGCGTATCACCATTACAATGTTCCTCGTGCTTTTCCAGACAGTGTTGCTTCATCTTCTCGTAATCGGCAAGATTCACCCAGCATGCATTGTCGCTCTCGATAGCACTTTTGATTATTTCACTGTTCATCTTGACGGCTCACAAGTAACTGTGCACACAATTCGATCATACTCTCACCCATCAGACGTGGCTGGATAGGAGACGATTTAAACATGTTCAGTCTTGCATCAAGGTAGGGATGGTGGGGAGGAGGACGTTCTCTGTACACGTGTATAACTTGATGACCTCCTTTTTGTTGACCTTTTTTCGGTCACGTATTGCTCATAAGCTATACGAGCAATTTGGATGGAATGGGACAATGATTTGAACATGTTGATTCTTGCACCGGGGAACGACAGTTTGTGGGGGGAGGGCGATCTTAGTTTTTTTTTCTTTTTCAAAGCGAGGATTGTACATGAAGCATATCCTTTCAACTGCCATCTCTCATGATCATACACACAGGCATACGACTTCCTAAGAGATGATGATAATTCTTATTTTTTTAACATATTTATGTCATTCCTTACCCACATAAACCGATTTACACACTCCAGCATTGCAATGATTTTCATACAGATTAGCACAATTCTCTTCATTCACATTTCCAAACTTTCCGATCCCCCCGAAAAAACATATCGTCCCGCCTACTCTAGCATAGGTTTTTTTTTCTACTCCAAAAAAAAACAGCAACAACGATTCGACGGTTCCAAAATCCACCCAAGGGATTCTGAAACAATGTTTCAGGCATCTGCGCATCGCTGTGCTGCCTTCCTCTCGTATAGGCTGTTTTCAAAAACAACGATACGACTGTTCCAAAATCTGTCATAGGTTTTTGGAACAATTTTTTCTCCCATTTAAAATGCATTGAACGGTCTTTAAAACAAGCATTCCTGTGCCAGCTCCCGTATTCCCCTACTACTGAGGCGTGTCCGTAAAATAAGGTCTCCAAGGGAGGTCACGAGCTGTGCGAACTTATCCCTGAAGTCAGTAAGACTACGATTGACAAGATTTTGACCGAACATGTGCATTATGGCAAGGTGTGTGCTCACCGAAGACCACAAACGGATGGGACATTCTCACCCATCCCCTCTACAGTCCAGACTTAGTACCTAGTGATCGTCATCTGTTTACTGAGCTGAAGTCACATCTGGGCTGAACATATTTCCAGACCGACGATGATTTGAAAAACGAGGTTGAGCGCTACCTGCGCAACTTGGCAGGAGAGTGCTATGACAAGGGTATACAAAAACTGCCACAGTGCATGCAAACGTGCATCGATCACAATGGTGATTACATTGAAAAATAGCTGTAAGTTTCCCCTTTCCAACAATGTAACATTCATTGACAATGAACATGTTTTGTATATTAAATAAAATTGGAGACTTTATTTTACGTACATTTCATTTGTGAAAACAAATGATTCTAATAGGAAGGGAGGAAAAAGGAAGGGAGAGGGGGGAGAGAAATTGGGGGACAGAGGGAGAGACAAAGACAGGGAGGAGAAGGAAGGAGGGAGGATTACAGGAGAGGCAAGAGGAAGAGGGAGTACAAAGGGGGAGGTTTGGGAGGGAGAGAATGAGGAGAGAGGATGGAAAAGAGGTAGGAGGAGGAGGAGGAGGAGAGGCGAAGGGGGGTTGGGGAGGAATGGGGGAAAGGTTTTTTTTCTTTCATTTACGTCCGCACCCACGTTAAGTTATATCGGACGGTGAATGAATTGGGTGAAATGATGCTCAAATAAGTCCAGGATCCATTGAGCTTAGAGTTACCCGACATTCGTCTTGAAGGATAAGGGGAAAAAGAAAGGAGGGGGGAAGAAGGGGGAGAGAATGAGCTATTTTAATCTTTTTTAAAACAGTGGATCTCATACCATGTATTGCCCGCGAAAGCGCGTTACTGAATTTTTGGATGGAGTGTCTCTACGTTGTGGGAAGTAGAAGCTATTCAAACGTGCTGTGATACAGGCGTGCTGCAGGGCAGGGCAGAAATAAAAGACGAATGAATAAAAATGCGATTAAAAGGAAAGAGTTAAAGGGATAAGTCACGAAATAAGGAAAGGTTTTCCGAAGCGAAATAAGAAATAAAGGAAGGAAACTGCGGGAGGGAAAGGAGATAACGGATGAATGGAGAGATGGAATAATCATAAAAGAAGGAGAACGCATGCCAGAAGAAGGCTTATGAAGAAGAGCGGAGGCGGCCGTTTCGGTTCCAAATCCCAAAGCTTCTTTGAGAAGTCGTGATGAGATTTCTACTGCAGAAATCAAATGGAATAGCGGACAAGTTCGCTTCTGTTTAAACTACCTGGGAAATGATTCTCCTTTTTATAGCTCTCCTCTTTTGTTCGATCGAGCGAACTGTCAGCAAAAGAGAGAGACATATGAGTTGCGTAGAGGCATACGACTCTATAATGGCTTCTTACTTTCCTGCAACATGCCCACTGAGCATATGAAATTGAGTTTTTAATTATGAAACTTCTACAACTGCAAACAACAGGGAACCTCAGGCATTACTTCCCTTCTGAAGGAAGATATCAATAAGGAATTAAACATCTTTATGTTACCAGAGCTAAAGAAATAATAAATCATGGGAACTATACAAAAAAGAAGAAGACAACATCACACCAAAACTTTTAGGAACAATATCTCACAGAGTAGAAGAAATGGCGGTACAGGCACAAGATGGACTCAATTCCATTGAAAACATTTCCTTGCACCTTTCTTGCACAAGCTATTGATACAAACACTCATTCCTTTACCAACGTTCAGATAAACATTATCTTAGAGTAAATTTAATTGTAGGAATATGAGAATACAGTAGACTTAAATGATTGTCCAATGTTTTAAAACTGGTTGCTATGGTGACGTCTTAGAAATTCGTATGTCCAAGAGATAAAAATGAAGGTACAAGTTTATATAGCAATACAATAAAATTAAGTGATAATCAAATCTTTTAAAACTGATGTTTAGGTGACCTCTTTGCAATTCTGTTCTCTTGGAATGTCCAAGAGATAAAAACTGAGATACCAGCGAATATGGGAATTCAGTAGACTTTAGTGATAGTCAAGTGTTTTAAACGTGATTGTCTAAGTGACGTCTTTGTAATTCCGTTCCCTTTATGTGTCAAAGAGATAAAAATAAAGCTACAAGAGCATATGGGAATACAGTAGAATTGAGTTGATAGTCAAATGTTTTAAAACTGCTTGTCAAGGTGACGTCTTTGAAATTCGGTTCTCTTTATATGTCCAAGATAAAAATGAATGTTCAGGGGAATACGGGAATCCAGTAGACTTAAAGTGATAGTCAAATGTTTTAAAACTGGTTGCTATGGTGATTGCTGTGAAATTCCGTTCTCTTTGTATGGCCAACAGATAAAAAGAGATGAATAACGGCTTCCCAGTTCAGGAATGAATAAGTATCGGCAAATTCAGTCGAATAATGGTAATATTTTCTCTATCTCTTACAGTTTACCAGTTAGACGAAAATCGTTCTATATAAAGAGGACTTGTGTGGACATTTGCAGTAGATTAAATAAATGGGTTGGGTTAATACGAAAGGGAAGGAAATACTTCGAGGTAAAAAGAGTAACAGAGAATGTTAATGTGATACAGACGCAGTGTATGAACCTGAATTCCCTGGCTAAATAAAATCAGAGCAAACGCCGTGTAAAGGTTTCCAGTTACAGCTCCACTGTACTCGGATATGCCTCACCTGAAACATAAAACGAAATACGATGACGTCACGCTTCCCTCTCATTAAAAGACTGTACGTACAGGGTGTCCTTAAAGTCACACATGTCGTTACATGTTACCCGGGACAATAGCTTGAGCTTTTGTTACTGTGTGGCGGTAGTAGAAAGTAGACTGTTGTGATGGCTTGCTATTGGCTGCGCATTAACTTGTTTATCTATTTTTCTGTGCTCAAGTTGTTCTCGGGAAGCAAGTCAGGTGAGAACACAATTAGAAATCGACATTTCGGGAGTGTGCGTCTCTCCCATCATCAGGATATTTATTAAATGATATAACCACAAATGTATCACTGGCTATAACACAAATATAAACAAAGATACAACACTATCAAAATTCGCATTACTAAACAAAAGACTGTTTTCAGTAAATTACAGCCGATGGCGTGAGAATAGACGATCACCAAAGCTAAGAAAGGGAAACCTGTAATACAGCAAGCGTCAGATAAACCTACTGCTACAGCCTGCATCCCGTTTACTGCCAACCTATTCGTCAGACTCAGCAGAATTCTCGCCAAATACAGCATCAGTATCATCTACAAGCAACCTCCGAAGATTAAACATCTGTTGAGACCATTGAAATACAAACCGGACTTCCAAGTTCCGGGAGTGTACCGCATTCCCTGTGAATGTGGAACACCGTATATAGAACAAACCGAAAGGACCAACGCTACGGAATACACAAACATTAACGGAGCATTTGTTTAATGCAACCTGAGCAGTTTGGGCTGGCAGAGCGTTGATTTGATAACGGCCATAGAGCCAACTTTCAGGAGACGACCATCTTGGCAAAATGCAACACTTACTGGGAGCGGAGAATTAAGGAGGCTTATGCCATTTCCTCCGAGAGGAGCACACTTAATCGTGATGCTACATTTCAGTTCAGCTCCTCTTGGAAACCGGCTTTATAATGGAAATCCGTTGACTTAAGAAGCACAGATCATTAAGGCTTGATAATGAAGTTAAGTAGTTTAAATTTCTTTGAGCCAATTAATTTTCTATACTCACGTCATATCCTGAACTGGTATTTAATTTACTGAAAACAGTCTTTTGTTCAGGTGATAGTGTTTTGTCTTTGTTTATATTTGTATTATATCCAGTGTTTCATTTGTGTTTATAATATTTAATAAATATCCTGATGATGGGAGAGATGCACACTCCCGAAGCTTCGATTTCTAATCGTCTTTTCAACTTGCTTGCTTCCCGAGAACAACTTGAGTAATGAGTATATGATTGTACAGCAGCAATGAAAAGAGGGTTTTATGGATTTTAGAGATGACACCGGCGGTTCTAGAGACATAACAGCCGATATCAACCCTTTAGACGGCATCGCCGCAGATGCAAGCTCCGCAGATATAGCCAGTGAAGCGAATACGCAGGAATCGGAATTTTCGCGTCCGAATTAAATAAGTCAGTTTTGTTCTGCTCCTTAGCGCAGAGCAGCCTTCAATAATATACATATTTTTGTGACATGCTGTCAACCTCTTCACCGCTCTGATGTACAACCGTGCCTCCACTGCTAAGATCTTCCTAATGTACCGGGTAATACATAAGACCAAATATTAATGCAATTTTAAGACAGTTTGCAAACGCCAAGGGCAATCCCACCAGGGGCCTACTTTGGTAGGTACGGGAATTAGTGATCCCGGGGTCCCGAGCGACCCTGACACCATCGATGTGTGTTCCTCTTAGTGGTGAGGGGTCATACAAAACACCCACCCACATGTAGGCCGTGCGTGGAGACCCGTGTCGGTGGAAAGGATTGTCCTGGTGGTTGAGGGATGCGCATCTGAGCTCGTTCCAGTGTTCTGAATTCGGGTAGGGTGCGCATTTCCGATACACTACTTTAGTTTCTCTTTCTCCTAAACGGGAGCTTAGGGACTAACCCATCCCTAATCAATCGGCAAGGACTAGGTATTGTACCGAACTCCAGGGTGAGTGGGACCGCGAGCCCGCTATATCCCCTGTTTAACCCTGTCATCCAAGTGGGATGATCCCTTGTCGGGCTCCGTGGTGGGTGGGGAACACTGCGGGATGAAACACATTCAATTTTTATGGCAAACCCTAAAATTAAACGTGGAAAAGAAATGACTTGAGTCTTGTGGTCCTCGCTATTTTGTTATTTGTGGAACTGAGGAAGGTTGAAGGTTGACTACCGTGAACCCGTTCATTATTCAGAAGGGTTTAGATAATATTGCCGATCCTGTAAAGTCATGTACTCGATCTCACAATGGCACGCTCCTGGTCGAAGCAGTTTCTCCGACGCAGGCTGCAAAAATCTTGAAGGCTCATATTCTTGCAAGCTATCCGGTGCGCGTTGAATTGCATAGGACCCTGAACACCTCGCGAAGTGTTGTAAATACAAGCGCATTGGACGGTATGTCCAATGAGGAGATTCAGGAAAACTTGGCGGAACAAGGTGTGACAAGTGTATATCGAGTTCACCACAAAGAACGAGGTAGACTAGTGCCCACTCGTACCCTGTTTCTTACCTTTGATCGGGTAGATCTCCCGAAAAGGATTAAGGCAGGGTATGAAGCTATTGAAGTGAGGCAGTATATACCAAATCCATTGAGTTGTTATAAATGCCAGCGCTTTGGTCACACCAGTGATACATGTAATGAAGTGCTACTTGCGTTGACTGTGGGGAAGTCAAGCATGATAATACATGCACTATACCTGCAACGCGTGTTAACTGCAGTGGTAATCATTCATCAAACTCCAGAGAATGTCCCTGTTTTATGGAGGAGAAGGCGATCCAAGAGATCCGGGTAAGAGAGAGGGTGTCCTTCGTGGAAGCCCGGAAACTCCTGCGTTTTCGCCAACCTTCTGTACCTAGGACCGTTACTTATAGTGCAGTTGTATTTAAGCCGGTACGTAAACGTGAGATCGTAACACAAACCAGCGAAATAAACGGGGAAGTAGTATCCTAAAGAACAATTACATCAAGATCACAGCCAAAGCAATAAACACCAGCACGAACAACAGCGAGCGCCCCGACCAAGTCCAGGCCTAAGAAGAATGATTCAGCCATGTCACCACCGAAAGCATCTACTCCAAGAACATGCGAACCAGTAATATACAAGGCATCACCATGGAAATTTAAGATCTGGTATGACAAAAGTGACTTCCCCAAGGAAAATAGTAAGACCAGTGAAAGGAAAGCTTGCCAGCATGAACATCTCCATCAACATCTGAGGACTTCCATCTTCACCGATCGCAGTTTCCGATCATGTCGAGAGACTGGATTCGAAGTTACCAGTGCGGAAGCCATCGTCCTCCATTGAGGATATGGAGCGGGTGGATCCTGTCCTCACTGCCCAAAAGACAGTGAGGCAAAGGCAGAAAAAACCTGCTGAAAGTGCTAGCCCAGCCCCAAAGAAAAGGAACAAATTGGTTCGATCCACAACTGGGCAGGTAGCTTTTGTCATGGCATGTTGATATTGCAAGTAGTAATTTCTTATACCTTTTTGGTATTTTATTGGTAATCATATCTTTTTATTATTATTTTAACCATTTGGGTTTATTTATTTTATTGTCATTTTCTTTTGATCTGTATTTTAAATTTTGAATAATTTATATTAGGCTATAGCCATGTATTAGTTTTTTGAAAGGGAGCTGATGACTATGCAGTTGGGCGCCCTTATATACAAATCAATCAATCAGTCAATCAAAGCAAAGGGCAATAATTTCATAGATAAGACAGTACATGAAGTACTCGTTACCTTTACAAAGCTAAGGAATATCAAAGACGTCACCTAGACAACCAGTTTTAAAAAATTTGACTCTCACTGTCCACTGTATTCACATATTCCCTTTTACCTTAAATTTTTATATCTTAGAAATACAAAGAGAACGTAACTTTAAATACGTCACCTAGACAACCAGTTTTAAAACATTTGACTCTCACTGTCCACTGTATTCACATATTCCCTTTTACCTTAAATTTTTATATCTTAGAAATACAAAGAGAACGTAACTTCAAATACGTCACCTAGACAACCAGTTTTAAAACATTCGACTACCACTTGAAGTCTAATATATTCCCTTGTAACTACAATATTATCTTACTATTAATGTTTACTTGAAGTATGCAGCGCAATAGGTGTTTGTAAAAGAGTAGAGAATTTGCATTATATTTCGAAATAAGCTGATACAAAAAGGAGAAAATACTGAAAAAGGGGTAATGTTTTATAAAGGCAAACAGTGGATAAAATAAACTTCCCCATAATATAGAGAATAAATATAAAAAGCTAAATATAGAAAACGGTACGGCTACTAAAGCAAAATATGGCAAAAAGGGTCGGTTATTCAAGAGCTCATTGCTTTAAAAGCAAAAGAAGACTGGATAGTAAGGTTTTGTTTGGCTAAGTGTTATTTTAGACTTTAACGAGCTCCGCAGGCGACGAAATAGCCAATTCATCTCTTGAAATGCCAGAGAAGCGATTAACTTGGAGCACATTCTAGGTAATGGTTTTTCATCCGTAATAACAATGGCGAGGTTCAGTGGCGCGAAGCATTCTAATTTCGGCTCGGGTGTGTTATCTTTAGGTGAAAGTAGCGAGATCTGGAAACCTACTTTCCAATACGCCTCTGGCATGCGATCGTTAAAACTTGGGGGAAAAAAAATTGACATCTGATGTTGCGCACGCGACCGAATCGATAATCATCATCGAGAGAATATACCCTACATCTGATTCATACTTTAGATGGTGAATGGGAGAAAAAAAAAGCTCCTTAACATTCAGAGCATAATGTGAAGTGGCCGCATCTTGGTGGAACCAATTATTAGCGTACCATTCCGAATCTCCTGTACAGTGGTGTCCATAAATTCTCTGGTATATAAGCGCTGTTCAATAAAAATGATCACAATTTCTTTTGACAACGTACCTTTACTCATCCTCATATTTAGGTGGTCCTTCTCAAAATAGTCTCCCATGAATGCGATGCACTTGTCCCAGCATTTCTGCCAGTCTTCAAAGACATGCTGGAAACCATTTTTTGAGAGAACCTTCAAAATCGCCTCAGCTTCGATTATCACCGGTGATGAGCCTTGGCTGCATCATTATGATCCTGAAGGAAAACAAACCAGCACAGTGTGGAAATCGCCAGGTTCTCCAACAGCAAAAAAGGCAAAAGTTGTTACATCTGCAGGGAAAGTGATGGTGATTACATTTTTTGACTGAATTGGAATGATTTACCAGCATGCAGTTCCTCCTCACACTACTGTTACAGCAGCACGTCAGTATTGGCCACACTGAGGAAGCACATTGCAAAGAAACGACCAGAGCTTTCTCGGACTGGGTGACGACTTCATTATGACAATGCACGGCCTCACATTGCAAATCAAGTCATGCAGTTACTGGCAACATTACCTGCGTACCACAATCCACCTTATAGCCCCGAACTTGCACCCAGTAACCTTTTTTATTTCCATCAGTAAAGGCAAAGCTTAAGGGTATTCGATTGAGAACTCTGAATCAGTACTCAAGAAACGTGAGACAATTCTCAAGGACCTGACAAAGACTGGTCTGCTCACGTGTTCAAGGACTGGTAGAAACGCTATAAAAAGTGCATTGAAGTAGGAGGGGACAACTTTGAAAAAGATCATGTAAACAAGAATTACAGGTATACACATCGGTATTAAAAAAAAATGCCTCAAAAGTGAGTATTGGTCTTCGAGCAGTGAACGTCGAAAACTTTTGAGCAGTCAAGTTAGTGCGCACAACAGACGCACGAAGAAACATTATACTGACGTGATTACAATGTAAATTGTAAAAATTGACATATGATTCTCACATTTAATGTAAACAGTGGTCTTAGGGAATTCTTCTGGAATATAATGTCACATCTTTTGAAGACTCTTAACTTAAGTAAAACATCTTATATTTAATACATGGGCCTGTCCTTTCGACTTTTAAGCAAAAACTCCGTTAAGCACAGTGCTTGGTATGGGAAACTCAGCATCTTTAAGAGTGCGACACTAATCTTTCAAGAAAGTACCTCCATCGCAAACTTAACTTTAACTACTTATTGTGATTTTCTTAAAAAAAAAGTCTAATTATTTTAATTAAAATACAGAATTTCAAGATATTTTCATGACAAATGAAATGCACATCTTGAATTTCCTGAACAAGTCATCGGAAGTCCCCTTGATTAGTTGCCTATTGTACATCTGCCAAATACTGAGCTATACAGAAAATATTAACACAATAAAATGTCGATAATATTAAACCACATAAATTATGTGAAATACATCTTTCTGATAATAACCATTTATGGTATATTATTTATTATTGGTTAAATTTCCATAAACTTATCATTTTCGGAAGTTGCAGGCTATTCTTCCTCTTATATTTATCTGTGCGTGCTGAGTATAAAAGATAATGGAATTTCAAAGACGTCACCTAGACAATCAGTTTTAAAATATTTGAATATCACTTAAAGTCTACTGTATTCCCATATTCCCTTGTACCTTCATTTTTTATCCCTTGTACAAAGAAAAGGAATTGAATTTTAAAACATTTGACTATCACTTAAACTGTATTCCCATATTCTCTTGTATCTTCATCTTTTTGTCTCTTGTACAAACAAAGAGAACGAAATTTCAAAGACGTCATCGAGACAATCAGTTTTAAAACATTTGACTGTCACTCAAAGTCTACTGTATTCCCATATTCCTTTGTATCTTCATTATTTTGTCTCTTGGACATAAAAGGAGAACGGAATTTCAAAGAGGTCACCTAGACAACCAGTTTTAATACATGCATAATTACTAAACCTGTTCAGTCTGCAAATGAAGTAGATCTTGGAAGTATTGTATTTTCCATATATCTAGCACCCTGTATATGAGCTGCATATTGGGTAGAGCACATCATCTTTATTTTGCTCGAGGGGCGAAAGAAATCAGTAGCCTATTTTCACTTACTACGTCACTCATCGAACCTGTGCGGTGCTTCCTTCTCTTTTGTTTTCCTCCCTTGTGTCAATGTTCTCTTGCGACTTCATTATTGAACCATTATGAACCACTCCGCGGATATTCCTTGTTATTTGCCTGAGGTCGTTATTCATTTTTTATCTCTTCACTACGCGAATGGAAGGAATTTCATAGCAGTCACCTAGACAACCAACTCTAAAACAGACTGTCGCTTAAAGTCTATTGTATTACATTTAACCTACAGTAAATTGCTCTATCTTTGAAGTAGATAGAGGGCTATTCATTTATTATTCATTTTCAGTATCTCATAAATTTTCTAATAGATGATGGTCAATTTCGCACCAAGCTAACTTTTACGTGGTACATTTTTGGAATTTTCTGACCTTATTTGTCAAATGGTTGTAACATTTATTTAAACAAATATTATAGGAGTTCAATCAAAATATTAATTGAGTTTTTTGCGGAATCTTAGTAGGGTGTTTATATAGCGTTATATCTTTAAACACAATTTATAACAAATAAATTTTGTGCCGACAATTCATTTGCAAGGTAATGGTTCCTTTTGTTGCATACCTGTTTTTAAGTCTATTAAATTTCAATTTTTTCAAGCCATTTTAAGTGTTCTATACGAGGAGGGTGAAAGAAAAATAAAGATAATAGTTGAACAATGGGTAGAAAATGCTTTCTGTAAGTAAACCATCGGAAATTTTTCCCTCATTCCTTTGGGGAGAAACTGGAAATCAGTTTTTACCGTTAAATGGAAAGAGAAGTTGGAAAAGTGCGTGTTTTTGACCCATAAAAATCTCATCAACTAGTACGAATTCAAACGACCTTCATTTGGATTATACTTGCTCATAATTGATTCCAGTGCGTGATGTTATCAAGGGTTTCTTATATATGCCTTGTTATAACGGATCTAGATAATGTAAACTAAATCTTGCTTAAGTGTAGCAGCTATTTCATACCAATAGGTCAGCTATGTTGCACTCTGACCGTTCAGCAAATATCCTTACAAATCCTTTGTCTATATCTTTTTACATCTGTCTACAAGAGCTCTATTATTTATTTATTTATTTGGGGAGGATTATCAACCTTAAATTCTCTCTGGGATGTCCCTAAAGAGCTGCCATTGAATTCGTACTCCAGCATTGTTTAATCTGTGTCTCAGTGACGAGAACAAAATATAGAAAAAGTTGCCAATAACAAGACAAAAGACCTAAGGAATAAATATCTTCGAATCGAAAGTCTGCTTGATTTGACGTTAAAAACTGCTCAGTAACGGAACAGCCATTCTTTCTACATTGTTTCCATTGTTTCTCCTTTCTTTTAACTCTGCACTGTTTCTTGACTTCTTAGTGGCAATTTAAACAGCAGAGTGGACAGCATTTAAATTCATTTAAACTGTCTTTTCTTGGTTTGTTAAAACCGTGTTTTTCTTTGCATGAAGTGTCTGTCCCTTTTGATACAACTATGGTCAGATTGTTATGAAATTAGGAATATAAGCTGTTTCTATCTTTATTCTATAATTTTGCTGGGTAATGTTGAAATATGTTTTCTGGGGTTACAGTACATACAGAAATTATATTGCTTTAAAAAAATTAAAATGCAAACAGAAAATATCTTTTGTAAATTTTAAATGGCTCTGTACAAACGCCGTTGTGAGTTTTCTTTGTTGATGTTCCATTAGAGAAACAATTAAATGTGTGCCAAGGTAGATGCGGTGTAACGGATGCTGTGTACAGCGAGATGAATACAAATCGAGAAGGATCGAGGTGTAGGTAAACTTTGGGGAAGTTTAATAAGTTGAGGGCATAAACAAAGCATATCACGCCACTACCGGCAAACAGCGCATTAAATCTCTCCCTCTCTCCTTATATTCCCACCTCAATTTTGCTGTTAAAAAGAGAGAATAAAGATACGAGGAGCACTACAAGTGACAGCACTTTGCACTTACACTGCTTTCTGCACGCGAAATTTTACAAGCGATCCATCTAATATATTTTTTACGTCTTTCAATCTGGTAGAGCTTAGTTACACATTTTTCTCTAAAGTATAAAGTAAAACTCCAGAAAGAGACCTCTTCGATATGATGTACACACGCCAGTCGACATCACAGAGGAGTAGAGTAACCCAAGTGACTGTGAAATGTTTACATACCGAGCGGTGCTATGTGAGGAATATGAAGTCGGCTTCTACATGCATATCTAAAAGTTTCTTGTCCTTAAAAGGGAATATGGGAATACAGTAGACTTTAAGTAAAAGTCAAATGTTTTAAAACTAGTTGTCTAGGTGACCATTGAAAATTCCGTTCTCTTTGTATGTCCAAGAGATAAAAAATGAAGGTATAAGGGATTATGGGAATACAGTAGACTTTAAGTAATAGTCAAATGTTTTAAAACTGGTTGTCTAGGTGACCATTGGAAATTCCGTTCTCTTTGTATATCCAAGAGATAAAAAATGAAGGTATAAGGGATTATGGGAATTCAGTAGACTTTAAGTAATAGTCAAATGTTTTAAAACTGGTTGTCTAGCTGATAAGTTTGAAATTCCGTTCTCTATGAATAACCATTCTTACTTCCGAGAAGTATGGATGGGCTCTCCTCTTTGGGAGCTGCTTTTATTCAGGGACATCGAAACGTGCATTTACATACATACGTCGGTGGAATGCGATAGGCAGTCTTGCTGTGTTTGGTAGTGTAATTTGCCGGAGAACATTAAGGCAAGGGAAGAAAACAAAAGAAAGGAAAACGCCACAGAGGTTCGACGAGTGATATTGTTTCTCCCCTGAAGCAACATAAAGAAGAAGATGCGCTCCCATATATAAAAGCAAACTCGCATTAGTTACGCGGGAACGTGTCTACATATTAAAATGTTGGTAGGTGTGTGTAGGGGAGAAAGAAAAAATACAAAACAGAAGACAAACAGCGACCGTAAAGGGCGGTTGGCTGGAAGCGATAAACAGCTGAATGTCGGCATATCTCTCTCGCAGCAGCGGCAGTTGTGTTGGCAGATCTATACCTTTATGAAGTTTCACAGCCTTACGTGCATGCTAAGTAAATTCTCGTTCGCGGTGATTAAATGCTTACTGTTCATTTTAAAAACACGGAAACTCGCAATTTACTCCTCTAGGTAACCTAATGATGTCACAGTTCTGCACTAAAACTCAAGTTTCTCTGACGATCATTATGTAGATCAGGTGCAGTCACGCTTTGTAAGCTTTCACGTCACTTCTTCCTGTCGTTTATAACGACATACCTCTACACTAATTACGCTACCCAAAGAAAGAAAACCTTTGTCATACCTCCCCGATAAAAGAAGGCGATTCTTAAGGAAAAGGATGCGGCGATTTTAATAACTGCCACAGAGGTCTCCTATCACATCCAACGAGGTTTCAGATATTAAGTTACATTTTTTATTGTGATATGATATATGGTATACCACCATATATTAGAGTTAATTAACTTTAATTAAAATGTTGTTTTGCATCCATGCAATAATATCTTAACTTAATACAATCTCTAACGGTGCTTAACCCCTAACTGGTATGATGCAGATTTTGTAACACAAAATGTATGGTGGGGTCAGCAGGATCCCATTTCAATTTTGACAATTATGGAGGATGAGGGATAATAAATCGCAATAAAGTAAACATAATTTTAATATTCATTTATGTTTAGGGATTCATTAGGCATAAACTACAGGCTGGATACTACACCACGATAATGTGCGGCCGCATATTGCCAATGCTGTTGCTGAATATCTTTTAAAAATCAACGTGAAGTGCATCCCTCACCCTCCCTATAGTCTGGATTTATCCCCATGTGACTTTTTTCTATTCCCTAACTTGAAGAAACACCTTCGTGGGAGGCATTATCCATCATCAGAAGCAGTGGTGAAGGCTGCCGTGGCGATTTTATAGGATCTCTCTCTTATGTCATGTCTTTGAAGACTGGCAGAAACGCTGGGACAAATGCATCGTATTCAGGTGAGACTATTTTGAGAAGCACCATCAAAATTATGAGGATGAGTCAATATACGTTGTCAAAAAAGGTTGTCATCGTTCTTTATTGAACAGCCCTCGTACTTACGTTATCAGTATCGTGGGGTCACCCTGCCCCCGCTAAGGAGAAAAACAAATGCAAATGACAATGCGCACTCTTTTCACCACAACCTCAATACTCAACAACTCAAAGCATACCGCCTGAAAGGTACTGAGAGCTGCAGCGCCACGCTGCGGAGAAAATAGGTTTAACATGGTAAACAGTTTTAACCGAGGTCCTCCTAACACCACCATACCGGTTACGGGTTAAAGGTTCTTGGTAGCAAGTGATTTCGCCTATCTGCTCTCCCTCATAAGAAACCAACATTAATCTCCCATCATTACTGTGCCCTTACTACATGTTACCTCTGTTCCATGACCAAAATGTCCTGATGAAACTGTTTCCCTTGTTCATCACTAATGTCACCCAGATTTTCCGTATATACTGTAAATGCGAATGTAGGCATTCTACAACCCATATCTTTGTAGCATTTGTGGTCAAAGCTGAAGCTTTCCTGGCGACGAATACGCTCAAGTTGTTCTCGGGAAGCAAGTCAGGTGAAAAGACGATTATAAATCAAAGTTTGGGGAGCGTACACCTCTCCCACCATCAGGATATTTATTAAATGTTATAGGAAACACAAATGAAACACTGGATATAACACAACTATAAACAGACACAAAACACTATCAAAAGTTCCATTACTGAACAAAAGACTGTTTTCAGTAAATTAAATGCCAGGTCAGGAGATAACGTGAGTATAAAAAATAATTGGGTCAAAGAATTGTAACTACTTAACTTGATTATCAAGTTGTATAGATCTGTGCTCCTTAAGTCGACGGATCTACAATTTAAGGGCGGTTTCGAAGAGGAGCTGCACTGAAATCAGCATCACGATTAAGCGTTCTCCGCTCGGAGGAAATGGCCAAAGCCTCCTTAATTCTCCGCTCCCAGTAACTGTTGCATTTTGTCAATATGGTCGTCTCCCGAAAGTTGACTCTATGTTCGTTATCAAAACAATGCTCTGTCAGCCCAGATTTCTCAGGTTGCATTAAACGAATACTCCGTTCATGTTCGATTATTCTAGTAGCGAAGGTCCTTATGGTTTGTCCTATATACGGTGTCCCACATTATTGGGGTACACTCCCGGAACTTGGAAGTCCAGTTTGTCTTTGACTGGTCTCAACAGATGCTTAATCTTCGGAGGTGGCTTGTGGATGGTCCTGATGTTGCATTTGGCGAGAATTCTGCCGATTCCGCCGGATAGGTTGCCGGTAAACGGGATGGAGGCTGTAGCGGTAAGCTTATCTGACGCTTGCTGTATTACAGGTTTCCCTTTCCTAGCTTTGGTAATAGAGGCTGCTGATTCTGCCGGATAGGTTGCCGGTAAACGGGATGCAGGCTGTAGTGGTAGGCTTATCTGACGCTTGCTGTATTACAGGTTTCCATTTCCTAGCTTTGGTGATAGAGGCTGCTGATTCTGCCGGATAGGTTGCCGGTAAACGGGATACAGGCTGTAGCGGTAGGCTTATCTGACACTTACTGTATTACAGGTTTCCCTTTCCTAGCTTTGGTGATAGAGGCTGCTGATTCTGCCGGATAGGTTGCCGGGAAACGGGATACAGGCTGTAGCGGTAGGCTTATCGGGTACTTACTGTATTAAAGGTTTCCCTTTCCTAGCTTTGGTGATAGAGGCTGCTGATTCTGCCGGATAGGTTGCCGGTAAACGGGATGTAGGCTGCAGCGGTAGGCTTATCTGACACTATTAGAGGTTTCCCTTTCCTAGCTTTGGTGATAGAGGCTGCTGATTCTGCCGGATAGGTTGCCGGTAAACGGGATACAGGCTGTAGCGGTAGGCTTATCTGATACTTACTGTATTAAAGGTTTCCCTTTCCTAGCTTTGGTGATAGACGCTGCTGATTCTGCCGGATAGGTTGCCGGTAAACGGGATGTAGGCTGTAGCGGTAGTCTTATCTGACGCTTGCTGTATTACAGGTTTCCCTTTCCTAACTTTGGTGATAGAGGCTGCTGAATCTGCCGGATAGGTTGCCGGTAAACGGTATGCAGGCTGTAGTGGAGGCTTATCTGACGCTTGCTGTATTACAGGTTTCACATTCCTAGCTTTGGTGATAGAGGCTGCTGATTCTGCCGGATAGGTTGCCGGTAAACGGGATGCAGGCTGTAGCAGTAGGCTTATCTGACGCTTGCTGTATTACAGGTTTCCCTTTCTTAGCTTTGGTGAAAGAGGCTGCTGATTCTGCCGGATAGATTGCTGGTAAACGGGATGTAGGCTGTAGTGGTAGGCTTATCTGACGCTTGCTGTATTACAGGTTTCACTTTCCTAGCTTTTGTGAAAGAGGCTGCTGATTCTGCCGGATAGATTGCTGGTAAACGGGATGCAGGCTGTAGCAGTAGGCTTATCTGACGCTTGCTGTATTACAGGTTTCCCTTTCCTAGCTTTGGTGAAAGAGGCTGCTGATTCTGCCGGATAGATTGCCTGTAAACGGGATGCAGGCTGTAGCGGTAGGCTTATCTGACGCTTGCTGTATTACAGGTTTCACTTTCCTAGCTTTGGTGAAAGAGGCTGCTGATTCTGCCGGATAGATTGCCTGTAAACGGGATGCAGGCTGTAGCGGTAGGCTTATCTGACGCTTGCTGTATTACAGGTTTCACTTTCCTAGCTTTGGTGATAGAGGCTGCTGATTCTGCCGGATAGATTGTCGGTAAACGGGATGCAGGCTGTAGCGGTAGGCCTATCTGACGCTTGCTGTATTACAGGTTTCCTTTTTCTAGCTTTGGTGATAGAGGCTACTGATTCTGCCGGATAGATTGCCTGTAAACGGGATGCAGGCTGTAGCGGTAGGCTTATCTGACGCTTGCTGTATTACAGGTTTCCCTTTCCTAGCTTTGGTGATAGAGGCTGCTGATTCTGCCGGATAGGTTGCCGGTAAACGGGATGCAGGCTGTAGCGGTAGGCTTATCTGACGCATGCTGTATTACAGGTTTCCCTTTCCTAGCTTTGGTGATAGAGGCTTTAGCTTACATTCGGAGTATCTGTTTTGACGGAAAGTGAGTCTCAGGTGCTGTATGTAATTCCTGTTTTAAGCGGCTGGTGTAAGATGATGGGAGAGATGCACACTTCCGAGACGTCGATTTCTAATCGTCTTTTCACCAAGTTGAGTGAAGTTTTAAGGTTCTTTTTACTTTGTGTTTCCAAGAAAACCGCGCACATCCCTGAAAATGATTGCTTCCTTATTTCAATTTTGCGAAAGCTAACTGTGGAAACTTTTTACAAATATGTAAATCAACTACCGCCCTTGAAGACTGTCCTAACAAAGCTATTCGTCAGCCCATGCTTTACATATAAGAGAGGTAGAAAAGGCTGAACCAATAGTGTCTGTTTTACATTACTCTCTCCTGGGACCTATTTCTGCTACTTACGCCACTGTTATACCACACTGGGCCGTATTCATAGTTATCACTTGGTCTAGACTGTCTTCCAACTTACTTGGTCCGGACCAAAGGCGGTCTAACCTTTTGAAGCCTCGTACCAAGTAAAGCAGTGGACCAGCACGGAGCAAATCTTACACGACTAGAAAGGTTCTTCTGTCCCATAGAGTGCTAAACAAACCACAGTGTACCTACAAGTTTATAAATCTCTGTGGTAGTTTCGCAGCTGTTTCTTAATCATTCATACGGTTGCTGCTGCTGTTTGAGGTTCGGTAACAAAGTTTGGTGTGCTGTGAATATGGATAATATGAAGAAGCGTGGTATCAATTGGTCAGAGGAAGACCAGTGTTTTCTCTAATCCAAAAAAGAATGAACATTATAGAAAATAAATCCGTGTCGACGAATACAAATATGGGAAAGGAGGAGGCTGAAGGGAAATTTATAACGAGTTTGCTGATAATGCGGCTTACTGATGCAGGTCAGCAGTGTTGTCTTGATATCCTCCTCTTGCATAATACGGAAGTGCTGTTAGGATTTGAGTGTAAGGCCTCTGTTATCGTCCCTGTGATGTACAGGTTAGGACGAATCATTTCTATCACATTTCTGGCGTTCGCTTTACTAAACCTGTATCTGCTTTTGAAGTTAAGGTCGTCGTACTTCGCAATAATTTCTATTCTTGGTAGATAAGTATCTCTCCGTCGTCTTATTTCAGGAATTCTACGAACCACAGCTACATTCATCACTTCATTGTCGTCCATGTTGCAAAGATAGTTCGTATTTAATCTACCCCTCGGAGGCGGACCAAAATTTGAGCCGGACCAACGTGTTTGGTCCACGAAGAATCGCTAATTCCGGTTTATGAATAAGAAAATCGATGGTCCACCGTTAGTCCACCGGAAGTAGCAACTCGGTCCACACCAAGTCTGACTATGAATACGGCCCGTAATGTTTTTGCATATCACGGCTGTCCCACAAAAACAAAAAACAATATTTGGTGAATCCCCCGTGTAATTTAAGCAGAAAATTCATTACTTTAAGGTTTCCAAATATTTTGCAACAATGCATCTCATGGTTTATAACACACTATCTTGGCCATACTTACTTTAAGACCTACAGAATGGAAAACTCGAACAGATGGAAGTTCGTTGCCATAGTAACAAAGCCTTTAAGCTGAACTTTGATGAATCTATAAACAATCGGGAGTCATCTGAATGAGGTTCAATTCCTAGATCACCCATTAAACCATTGTTATCTGTATAGAAACATATTCTCTTCCACTGAAAAATATTTTCCAAGTTTGTGCTGTCTAATTCAAAACTCTATAATTTTAGTACCAGGTGCAAGTAAGTTCCGTATTCCAACCTGGAACCTAGAAGTTCAAGTTCTTCTTTTGACAAATTTAGGTCACGTGCCAAATCATTAAAATCTACTTGCTCTACAAAATGTATTTGACTTTCAGATGTTTCTGGTAGAAAGTTCGGGTATTTTGAAGTAGAGACTTGATTAAATTTTACAGCATGTTTTTATCTTTACATTTCGTTACTAATCGTGTAGGACAAGAGTGGGCAACCTAAGACACGCATGTTACCGGCTGCTTCTCGAACTTCTTTGCGGTTATGTATAAGTATATAAAACACCTAAAAACGGTGCCACGATGTGCCATTTTAAGCATCAATTTCGGAATCTACATGTGAAAATAAACTAAAAACACGTATAATCTTCATGGAGGTACACTTCAGGTTGGATAGTGTTATCAAGTAAAACCGTTTCCCAATGCGCTTCCCATGTACATATTTTGGGAGTGAAAGGCATTCTTCCTGCGGGATGCACAATAATTCATTCCCAGAGCGTATTATCGTGCGCATTACCGTAAATGGCATTAAATACAAAATTAATTTACCTTTATTAATGCTGCATGTTCTATTCATAGTGGAAAATCGGATACAAATTCATTCCCCTGTATCGATCGGACGGAAGCGGAAATGGACGCACTTACTGGAATCTAAATTCGCAATATGGGCGGAACCAACCTGAAATTGCATCATAACTTTGACGGTTTCCTTGACTATAATGAACTGTCACATTGTCTGCCGTGCAGGTGTGCGGCTAATCTGATCTGCGCATGCAGATCCCACACGTTACCTCAAAACGGTAAGCCCCGAGCTGTGTTTACCGTGATTTTTGTTATAGTAATAACCCGTGGAACTCCTATTTCTTTAAAGTATTTCCTAACACGTTAAGTCGCATCGCACTTTGTCTAAAATGATGTAAAAGTGGGTCCAGGTTAAATAAAATTCAAAGTTACCAGACATTCATCTTTCAGAATAAGAACAAAAACCTCCAACGTTAAGTCATATCGGACGATGAATGAAATGATGTACAAATTAGTACATGGTACATAGAGTTAAGAGTTACCATACATTCATCTTTCAGGATAAGGTAAAACCTCCAACGTTAAGTCATATCGGACGATGAATGAAATGATGTACAAATTAGTACATGGTACATAGAGTTAAGAGTTACCATACATTCATCTTTCAGGATAAGAGGAAACTCCAACGTTAAGTCATACCGGACGATGAATGTAACGATGTACAAGTTAGTACAGGGTACATAGAGCTTAGAGTTACCAGACATTCATATTTCAGGATGAGGGAAAACCTCCAACGTTGTCATATCGGATTATGAATGAAATCATGTTCAAAAGAGTACATGGTCCATAGAGCTTAGAGTGACCAGACATTCATCTTTCAGGATAAGGGAAAACCTCCAACGTTAAGTCATATCGGACGATTAATGAAATGATGTTCAAACAAGTACAGGGTATATAGAGCTTAGAACTACCAGAGATTCATATTTCAGTATAAGGGAAAACCTCCAGCGTTAAGTCATATCGGACGATTAATGAAATGATGTTCAAATAAGTACAGGGTACATAGAGCTTAGAGTTACCAGACATTCATCTTTCAGAATAAGGGAAAACCTCCAACGTTAAGTCATATCGGACGATGAATGAAACAATGTACAAGTTAGTACTGAGTACATAGAGCTTAGAGTTACTAGACATTCATATATCAGGATAAGGGAAAACCTCCAACGTTAGGTCATATCGGATTATGAATGAAATCATGTTCAAAAGAGTGCAGGGTACATAGAGCTTAGGGTCACCGGAAAATGAAATGTGTAGCGCTAACGCCCCCTTTTACTACATACGGCACCGCAGGCGATAACACTGATGATAAATGAGATGAAGATGTAGCACCGGTGGAATGAGATGGCGGTGGAAACCGGAGATCCCGGAGAAAACCCGCCCCAGCGCCGTGTTGTCCACCAAAAATCTCACTTTGCGGTCGCCTGGGATCGAACCCGGGCCGCCTTGGTGAGAGCCAAGCGGTCTATCCACTGAGCCACGGCGCGGCCAGAGAGAGAGAGAGTTACCGGACATTCATCTTTCAGGATAAGAGAAAACCTCCAACGTTAAGTCATATCGGACGTTGAACGAAATTATGTTCAAATAAGTACAGGATACATAGAGCTTAGAGTTGCCAGATATTCGTCTTTCAGGATAAGGGAAAACCTCCAACGTTAAGTCACATCGGACGATGAATGAAATGATGTTCAAATAAGTACAGGGAACATAGAGCTTAGTGACCAGACATTCTTCTTTCAGGATGGGAGAAAACGTCCAACGTTAAGTCATATCGGACGATGAATGAAATGATGTTCAAATAAGTACAGCACTAGAGATGCAGTTCTCGAGCAACTTTATTCTTGAGTTAAAAATTTCTGATACATTTCTTGTTATTTAAATCAATTTCCCGATATTTATACTTTTCGTGAGCAAAAAGTAAGGAATTTACAATCTCGCCACATACCAACCAACTGTTAAAATATCTGTCTATAATGCTCATTGTAAAAGCTAAACTTTGGGGTGCAACAATTTGATGGCCTCTCACGACGTACTACCCGACCGCTGCGTCGTCCACGTCTGCCCATATTGGAACTCATGAGGGAGGTGCAGTGTTTAAGGATGGGTTTAGGCACAAAATACACTCATTTGTAAAAATAATGTGGGAATGTCATGTGAGTGGAGTCGATTTTGCGTAGATCGTCTGCTTTCACGTCTGTAGTTGAACTGAGCGCTGTTTCATAGCCCCATGTCCACATATTGCCGCCATTACGGACCCGTCACAATAAATCTTGCTTTGTGACTCCTGAGCCGGGCGGCGCATTGTTTGTCAGTTCGCTTACAATTGAACCTTTCTACCTCAGATTCTCATCTGTTTTTATCAGCCTAGCTGCCTGCTTTCCTTACACAAGTTTCATTTTGCCAGTTCCTACTAAATATCGACTTATTTAAGACTACAATCAGTCGTATGACTTTCTCTGCACATTCTTCAATTAACTTCCTACTTTCTGTCTGCTTATGAATTCAAAAATCTCACATCTGGTTTCATGTCATAAAGGTCTTATATGACAAATTTTAACTTTTTCAGTTTTTTACATATTATGAAAATATAACCCATCCTGATTAAATTGACTTATGTTTTATTACAATAGACCAATGTTTACTATTTTAAATTAATTTATAAAAATATAAAAGTAATTCTTTAATTTTTTTAACTCCTGGAAAGGTTTTATAGAACAAACTATAACTCCAGAACTATTTGGTGTAGATGGTTGTGGTTTGTCTTATATTTTAGAGAAAATTCTGATCCATATGTTGGCTAATCTGGAATTCAATGTAGCATCAGAGGTTCATGGTTAGAATTTGTTCAATTATATAAACAAACGTAAGACTTGAAGCTTTCGCGGCGAGCACTATTGATTAAGGCTTCACGGGTCATCAGCCTTAATCAATATAAACAAGTGGCAATATCTTGGATAGTTGTATGTTTTTATATTGTGCTCAGCCTTTTTGTGTTGTTTTCACAATGACAAAACGTCAAGGCTTGTTTAAAAAGAGAGGAAAAAACACAAAGGCAATCAACATTATCGAACATATCATGTGGTAGAAGAAGATGTAACTGCACAAGGTGAAAATTTAGTGTTGAACAATTCTGTTGAGAAAGTTGAAACTCCACCCAGTGCTTCTAAAAGGAAACTACACAATACAGCAAATTATAGTAACATTAATGCAGATGAAACAAATATAAATATTATCAATAATAATTAAACACTAGTAACACAACTTCACTTATCTTATTTAAAGTCACTAAACCTTTTCCTTCAACTTTTAAAATATGGTATAGACACGTAGATGATATTTTTGCCATATTTCCTGAGAGATATATAGATGAGGCTTTGAATATTCTAAATTCACAGGATAAAGCTATCAAGTTCACAATAGAAATTGAAAACAATGGTTACATCCCCTTTCTAGACCTAAAAATAATGAAAAATAACAATAAATTAAGTTTTGGCATTTATAGAAAGTCAACTCACACGGATAATTATATCAAAAATAAAAGTTTTAACCCTATGTCACACAAATTTGCTGTTTTTAATAGTTTGATTTACAGATTGATAAACATACCTCTAAATGAAGAAGAATGTAATGCGGAATATAAACATATTATAAATACTGCATTAATTAACGGCTTTAATAAAGATTTTATAATCAGAAGAGTAGAAAAATTTAAATATCAAAAAAATGTTAATGATGTTTCCACTCTTAAAAAAGTAAAAATAAAGATTATATTTTCAAAAAATTTACTTATCATCCATGGGCAAATAAAAAGTTTCAAAAAATTTTCAAAGAAGTGGGTATAATACTAGCACCTCATAATAATTACAGTATAAAGAATTTGCTACAGTTTTCTAAAAAAGACAAAATTTCAGACAACAAAAAATCTGGTATTTATCAAGTTAACTGTTTAGAATGCGATAGGATCTATATTGGTAGAACCAAGCGTAATTTAGAAACCAGAGCGAAAGAACATTTTAGAAATATAAAATATAGACAAACAGAGAAATCGACAGTGGCTGATCATTTTTGGGCATATAATCGTGAAGTAAATCCAGAAGTTAAATTATTGAAACAATTGAAAGAACCGATAGATTTAATGGTATGGGAGAAGATATTTATTTTGAAAAATAAGGATCGCGTAATGAATTTTGATATCCCTCTAATAGACATCATCAATAAGTTTGTGTTGTCCCCGGTAGATGGCAGTTAGATAAGGAGCTATTCTTCAAACTCCGGTAGTGGTCAAGGTCAGCTGGTCAGTTAGTGGGTGAGTGTCAAGCTGAGTGGCTGAGGATAAAGCAGATGTTTGCTTTGAAACCGGTCCCAGCATTTAAATAAGATAAGTGAAGTTGTGTTACTAGTGTTTAGTTATTATTGATAACCTAGTTTACTTCACTGTAGGCAGCTTCAGTTTTTTACATAAATATAAATATATTAATTCATTTTAATATATTAAGATCAGTTTTAAGTGACTGTCAGTTGTAATACGAGGTACGTCCAGAAAGTAAGTTCTGTTTTGTAATACAATTAAATCGTGCACAGAAACAGAAAATTATTTATTGCACAAAATTCTACAACTCTTAAATTTGTAACATAACTGCCGAAATTTTGCAGGCATTTGTCATAGTGGGGCACAAGTTTTTGTATACCTTCTTCATAGAAGTTTGCCGCCTGTGTCTTCAACCAGCTGGAAACATTTTCTTTCAGCTCTTCGTCATTGTTGACTGTCAAGGAAAGGTTTGAGATGCAAAAACAGATGAAAGTCGCTAGGAGCGAGGTCAGGGCTGTACGGGGGGTGGTCAAACACGTCCCAGCCAAATCCCTGTAGGATATTTTTCGTCGCATTTGCAGTGTGTGGTTGTGCGTTGTCACGCAACTCATTTTGTCCGTAAACATGGCAAATTTGCCGATAAATTTCAATTGGCCTTACTTTCCTAGCATTCAGAAAACGAATCATACATCTGATTTCACAAGCGGCGGGATTTTTAATCAACACCGACATTCTAAACAAACACAACAAAGCGTACGTGGCTGACAGCGATCTCACAATGGCGTACGTTTCTTCTCCCTGATACAGAGCGTCTACCACGCATGTGCGGAACTGCGATCGCAGCGCTGCAGCGGATATAAATTGAAACAGAACTTACTTTCTGGACGCCCCTTGTATTTGTGGGGGAAAGTGGATCTGCATGAAAATGTTTCTCAAAGAAATGACCTAACAGTGAAGTGCACAAATTGTGAGATCATGAAAAATTTTTACACATCAGTAGAACATGAAAACCCCAGCATTTTGAAAATAATTTGAGGATATCTTATGGACTTAGATGTAGTGGAAACGGATTTTCAGCTGGCAAGGTACTTTGTGGTATACAACCCACCAACTAACATTATTCGCTACACATCAATAGTGGGAACAAGTGTGAAAAAGATAGCTGAAGACTCAATAAAGGCTGCTATAAGTGAATATATATAGAAAATGATAATAATACTGATTTAGCTACATCTTTTGATGGATCTTGGCAAAAAAGAGGCTTTCAGTCAAAAAAATCCATGAGCATCTATTTTAGTTTTAATTCAACATTAAATTTCTCAAAATTAAATTTTTTTCAATATAAAAGCCCCGTTTTCTCATAAAACATTAGTAATATCCCACAAAAATTTATGAAATAATCTAAATTTCACAGTGATGTTGTGGATCCTCAGAGGGTCAATTTCCTCAACTGGATTATTAAAAAAAATTAAAAGTTTAGTTTTTAACGAAAAAATTAGAACTGCAGTAAAATAATTATAAAATATGTACTACTTTAGATTGTTATACGAATGAGGATCAGTATATTTAGAAAGAACCAATACATACACTCTAAAAATTTGGATTTCTATAACCAATAATTCCTGAGAAAACGGGACATTAATATCCCCATTTTAACATTAGCAATATAGGGCTTAACGACTGCCCTTAAGGGTTTCTTGAAAAACGGTGTATGATGACTTTGAAATTCCTTCTTTGCACAGCCAGCAGAAAAACAAAGAGCAAATTCCAACTTCTCATAGATACTTCAACACTGAAAATGATAACATAAAATATCTCGTAACTGGTTTATGGCACAAAAATGTTCACAACAGAGTGTCTGCTATAACAAAATCTAAAGGCATTTCTCTAGTATAATATTCTGACACTGAATAAAGATTACATCGCTTACTAAGAACGAAGAAAAAACAGACAAAATATTGTGAATATAACACAAGACTTTATAAAAAAAAAGTATTTCTATATGTAAGAGTGTTTACTGCTTATGTTTGGATTAATACAAACTTTATGTTTAATTTTATATGAAGCTTCCTTTTTAAAAAAATAATTCTCCCAACACACACTCCTTTATGTTGAATATTTTCCACAGTGCTTGGAATTCTTAAAAATGTTCTTAGTGCTTTGATTAAAGCGACATGTTTATATATATGAACTTTAACTCTGCAGAAATGTGCTAGGAAGACTCTTGTAGATTAGATTAGATCGATTTGCGTTCAGTAGGTTCACTTGCAGCCAGAAAAGGCTGTGAACATTGAACATGTCCAGAGATATAAAGTTTAATAGCATATATATGTACAAAAGTTAACATAAGACACATATTATAGTACACAGGCAATATGAACAACAATATGGAAAACAAAGCAGGGATAATTATATATATGATACAAAATGAAACACTTTTTAAACCAGCTTTCACTTGGCTTATGCCAGTACGTCTCAACCTTTTTGCAATGGATACCATTCTTGTTATTTATTAAATACATATAGATTAAAAATAAACTTTCATCTTGCATCAAATATTTATTAGTAATGATTTGTCATTGGAATAGTTAGATACTACTTATAGAGCTACAGAAGCATTATCAGGATAATTTGTCATTCAGATAATCTTGTACAAAATAAAAAGATTTTGAGCAAAGGTACTCTCTAACAGCTTTTTTAAATGCACCGAAATTATCAACTTTTTCTTTAAGAACATTAGGAAGTGCGCCAAATATTTTGACAGTTTCATAATACACACCATTCTGAAAGAAAGAAAGTTTAGCACTGGGATAATGGATATTATACTTTTGTCTAGTGTTTATTTTGTGAATTACATTATTTGTTGCAAATAAGGCACGATTGCATACAAAGAATTTTAGGATCGAGAATATATACATGCAAGGAAGCGTTAATAGCTTCAATCATGTAAAAAGATCTTGACTTCTGCAATACAAAGAAATCGTAAAAGATACAAAATTATTACTGCACATATAATGCAAATTTTATTCATAAATATGATTTATATATTATGCATTTTCATAGAGTGAGCGCTCTTGGAGATGTTGCTTGTAATTTTTTTGAGTTTTTAAACATATTTGCGACTAGGTGAAACTGTTACTCACTTTTCTTAATCTCTTGGCTGACAAAGGAAAGGAGATTCGACAGACGTCACCTAGACAACAAAATTCATAGCATTCGACCACCATTTAAAGTCTACTGTATTACCACGTTCCCTCGTACCTTAATTCCTTTATGCCTTAGACATGCAAAGAGAACGTAATTTCAAAGACATCACTTAGTCAAACAGTTTTAAAATATTTGACTATCACTTAAAGTCTACTGCATTCGCATATTCCCTTGTACCTTGAGTTTTTACCTCTTGGACATACAAAGAGAACGGAATTTCAGAGACGTCACCTAGAAAACCGGTTTTAAAACATTTGACCAGCACTTAAAGTCTGCTGTTTTTACATATCCCCTTGTACCTTCAGTTGTTACCTATTAGACATACAATGAGAGTGTCATTTGAAAGACGTCACCTAGACAACCAGTTTTAACATATTTTACTATCACTTAAAGTCTACTGTATTCCCATATTTCCTTGTACCTTCATTTTCGATCCCTTGGACACAAAAAGAGAAAGAATTTCAAACTCGTTACCTAGAAAACCAGTTTTGAAACATTTGACTATCCCTTAAAGTCTACTGTATTCACATATTCCCCCTTTCCTATTAGACACACAAGGAGAGCGGAATTTCAAAGACGTCACCTAGACAACCAGTTTTAAAAGATTTGACTATCATTTGAAGTCTGTTGTTTTTCCATATCCCCTTGTACCTTCAGTTTTTACCTATTAGACATACAAGGAGAGCGGAATTTCAAAGACGTCACCTAGACAGCCAGTTTTAAAACATATGACTATCACTTAAAGCCTACTGTATTCACTTGTAATTACAATAAGATATACTTATCTTGTAGTAGAGTAAGACATGTGAATACATCTATTTTTGTTTGAGTCGCAGAAGCTGTATAAATAACCGACAATGAATATGGGAAGTCATTTTTCAAGCTGAGTAAAGGCGATCAAAATGGTTGCCATGGTAATCAGAAGGAACCTCCTGGTTGGTTTTCATTACGTTCACAAACTTCCTGAAATTATTTGTATTCAGAATCCTTGCTTCTGCCAATTAGCGATGTTAATCTGAGAAGTTCATTGAATAGGTTTGCATAATTCCCATAAATTGCTTCGCGGGAGAAAGAAATCGCTTAAATAAACCGCAAGAGAAACGCCTCAGTTCTCCTCCTGCTTGAAACTCGATACTAAGTCTTTGTAAACGTCTGATTTAATGTTTTACTTTCACAAGTGTTTCCCTACTCAGAATCGTTTATTCTATTTTCTACTACGTAAAATTGGGAATATTTTGTATTCCATCCTGAAATTTAATTAGAAATACGTTTTTTTAAATTTTGTGTGTATTTGTTAAGTTCTCAGATTCCAAGAATGCGAAGCGAAGATTTCAAGATAGAAGACAACAACAAGACAGTTGCACACATAACCTCTAAAACTGGCATATTCTTTGGGATGACCATGACCATGACGTGCTGGCTGGCTGTATATAGCCAGAAGGTTTTTGCTGCGTGCCCACCCGTTAAGGGTTTTACCGCAGGTAAGGTATTTGAACGGGTTTTTGTAGGATGGATATGGTTTAGGTTTTGAGAATTGAAGAATTTTGTGAAGTTACAATAATTGTACCTTCGGGATGAAAGGAGAGGATGCAATTCCCTGCACCCTGGTGTTTTTAATTTAGTTTTGGGTTGGGGAGAAATTTTGTTGCCAAACAACTTAGGAGACTATGTGGGGCTCAGCTTTAGCTGCTGTTTGGATTATCTCCTGGGTTATCTTGGGTGCCTGCATGCCATGCGGGGGACCCGATGTTGTCTAGAACGGCGTCTAATGGGGTCGTAATCTCCCAGTGATCTAACAAGGGCGCTTCTATAAGTTGGTAAAGTTGCGTAGAATTTTGATGCCCGGCGCCTAACTTCGTCCTGCACATATGGAAGTCCCGAGGTTTCGTGAAGCAACCTGGTAGGAAAATATCGACCCACAGAATAGATGGACCGCAGCCCTCTATTCTGGGCACGTTGAAGCCATGCCATCCAGCTATCTGCGGCCATGCCCCAGATCTCGCAGGCATATAGCATCACGGGGATCACCAGCGCTCGGAAGAGGTATAACCTCAGGCCAAGCGGCATTGAACTCGACTCCAGCATAGGACACAGGGAAGCGATAGCTCCCTGTACCCTTGCCGCTAGGTCTCTGATGTTTTGGCGAAAGGTTAGGCCCCTATCCAATGTTACTCCAAGGTATCGGGCAGAGTTAGTCCACTCTATCCTTCGACCTCGGAAGCTGAAGTTGGGGCAGTCTGCGGGGGTGTGGCGCTTTGTGAAAAGTATAGCGTGGCTTTTGTCCGGATTTACGGACATCCGCCAACGCCGACACCACTGTTGTGTGAGACGGAGGTGTCTCTGTATGGGTTTGAAGTCTCTGAGTATGTGTCTGTCTTTGCAGAACAGAAGCACGTCGTCAGCGTATTGTGCCATTACGACTCGTGGTTCTGTGGGGAGATCTGCCATAAAGACGTTGAATAAGGTGGGAGATAGTACAGAGCCTTCGGGAACTCCGCCTCTCACTGGTCTAAGTGTTGATGTTTTCCCCGCGACTGTGACTTTAAAGGTGCAGTGTCGTAGAGAGCTGTGTAGCATGTTGATCATCTGTGTTGGGAGCCCCAGTTGGATCAACTTATACAGTAGCCATTCTTTGGGATCTGTGCACACAATCCTGCATGAAGTTCTAAAAGTGTTCAATCGCCGATCCTCCACTCGCTGGATCATAACGTCAGACCGGGTGGAGCGAAGCTGTGACTGTCTTGGTATGTTGTCACAGGATGTTCTGACTTCATTGAACTGTCACACCCAGGAACGTACATTAGAAACATCCATGGTACCATCACCATATGCCTCACTCAACTGGCGATGAATTACAATAGGTGTCACCCCACGAAAGTGGAGAAAACGAATAATTACACGCTGTTCTTGCAATGAACGTCGCCATTTTAAGTATCAAAAATAGTCCTAACTCTCGTCACTGCCACTAGTGCTGCCATCTCTGTCACGCATTCACAAAGAGTCCACGGGTATTTAAAAAAATCAGGAGCTTCTACCTGGTCCCAGTCCTGAGGGTGTTATAACTTGAACGCACCTCGTCCAAGAAAAAAAAATGGAGCGTCTATTTCAGTGCCAGTTAACAAATCCCAAGAAGAAATCACTCAATATCTCAATGATGAAGTAACACCTGCTCCAGAACTAAAATAAAATTAACTGCTAAATATCCGTGTATTCCACCTACAACAATTTTCTCTGAAAGGCTATTTAAATCTGCAGGACTCATATGCGACAGAAAAAGAAGACGACGACTTGACTCCGAAGGAGCAAAAATGCTGATATTTTTAACAAAAACTTATAAAAGTGGACTTTGTTGCCTTTATATGCCTAATGAGCTTAAAAATAAGAATTCTGGTATCGAGAATAACTGATATTGACCCATTCCTAACTTTTGCCAACAGCAAATAAATGCCCTCGTGTCTTGGTCGAGGAAGATCGTGGAACTTCAAGGCAGTTATGTAGAAAAGTAAAGTGACCTGTCAAAGCATTATTCCTTCATATATGTAAATTTAAATGCTGCTGAATAAGTACATTTGGAGAAAAAAATATGTTGCATTATTTAAGGGGCAATACTCGCATTTCATACAGCAATAAGCACCGTAATACAGAGAGGCGCCACCTGGTTAGCTAAGCAAGTGACGATCAGGGCGCGCACATATCCAACACTCGCAATCTTCACCAACGATGGACAGAGTAATCATTTAAAATTGATGCAGAAAGACGTAGAAAGAAATCCGACGGGTTGCAGCCAGGTCTTTTACTAGAGTTTCTACAAAATACAGAAGTTAGACTTTTCGACGCAGAATGAAGCGTGACCTTTTCCAAGTGCAGATTCTTTTAAATTTTATTCTGTGAAGACAAAAGAAGAGCGATACATCTGCAGGGAATAGTTTTTTCTGCGTGAAACATCACGGAATGTTGAAGCTCTGTTGGAATATTTATGAAGTTAAGTTGGTAGTCGTTCTCTGAAATATTTAATTATAATTCCATTAGAGGGCTCGGTACATAAACAAAGAAAACAGAATGGCTTCTTCTTCAGAAGCGCCGTGTCCTCTGTCAAGTGCATGAATTAATGAAGTATGAATTACAAATGAGCCCTTGTTGTTTTTCTCGTAAATTTACCCGCGTTTTCTGTAGTTTCGGCATGCTTGCAAATTAATTACGTTGAAACGTCTCTCTCCAATCATCCAAATGACGGCACTTTTCAAAGGAAAGTAAATGTTTTGTTTGCATTTCACAAGATTCTCAAAGGAATTACGTTTCACACTTAAAATTCTGAACTGTTTTGATGTAACGAATGAATTACTTTTTAAGACGGCACGTAGTGAAATTGCTAAGTTACATGATAGTCAAGTGTTTTAAAACTGGTTGTCTAGGTGACGAGTTTAAAATTCCGTTCTCTTTGTACGTACAAGAGATAAAAATGAAGTTACAAGGGAATATGGGAATACAGTAAACTTTAAGTGATAGTCAAATGTTTTAAAGCTGGTGGTCTAGGTGATGTCTTTGAAATTCCGTTCTCTTTGTATATCCAAAAGATAAAAATTGAAGGTAGAAGGGAATATAGGAATACAGTAGACTAAGTGATAGCCAAATGTTTGTCTAGGTAACGTCTTCGATATTTCGTTCTCTCTATATGGCCAAGAGATTTCTTTGTGGTAATTTACGGCCTCCAACGTTAGGTCATATCGGACGATGAATGGAATGGATGAATTGATGCTCAAATGAGTCCGGGGTGCATGGAGCTTAGAGTTATCCGACATTCGTCTTACAGGATAAGGGAAACCCCCGGAAAAATCATATCCAGGTAACTCACCCTGACCGAGATTCGAAATCGGGACCTCTTGAACGTGAGTCAGACATGCTACCACCACGCTACCAAGGCGGGCAACCAAGAGATAGAAGAAGGAAAAATTTATAGAGACCAGAGAGTACAAGTATATAATAAGGAATATCTCCGAAATATTCACTCCACAAAATGGTTCTTAACAAAAGCTTTCTGTTCTAAAAAGCTCTATATTTTTGGTACAATAACATTTTACTTGTCTGTTATGATTTATTGGTTGTGCAAATATCGCGCAGAATGAGGAGCGCTTATGAGGCATTCGTAGAAAAGTGAAGATATACTCGTAATTTAATTTGTTTAAGGGGAGCCGGAACAGCCTATCTGACCAATGTTAAAATGAGAGATTTCTGGTGTGCTTAGCTCAAGAACCACTGAACGCATCAGTTTGAAACTTTTACTTGTTATTTTACATCACTTTTACAAAGATAATAGATCTTATTTTGGAGTTTTGATAAAGGATATCTGATTTTTTAAAATGAATATCTTGAATGTACTTCTAAAATATTCAATATTTACTTTTTTAAATTTAAATTTTCACATATTTTTCTACAAGCCCCTTTAGAACAGTTTATATATTTATTTAATTCCAGAAAAATTAGGCCTGTAGCTGCAGCAGTCTTATAGATGAGCCCGCTCAAATTAAAAGAAAAAAAGAAAAAGAAAAAACAGAGAAAAACAGCTTTAAAGTTTTGCTATGTTGGAACTACATCTCAGAATTTCCTCAGATTCATATTCTGCATCTTTTTCATCATCAGCATGCTTCCTCTTTCGTTTTTCACTCCTTCTCTTCTTCCTAGACTCTATGGTCACTCGCTCTATGGTATTATTAATTGTTTTGTTAAATTTTTTTCTGGGGGGGGGGCTGGTAAATTGAGAACTGCAGCCAGTGTCTTACCTGCCTCAATTCCCTTGCCAGTGCTTCTCAAGTCATAAGCAAACCTTACATTAACTTCTGTACCACTTTCAATAGTTCTGAATGTTTCAAATGTTTATTATTTATTGCACTTTTAGCAATTAAGTGATAATGTAGCTAACAACCTATTTCGTTTCTTGATGTCCTCTGATGTGATAATTTTCATTTTCACACAATTTACACTGTACAAAGTTTCTGTATCTACTACCTGAAAACTTGTTGATCTAATAGTATCATTTTTACTTTAGTTAAATTGTCATCACTGCCATTACAGAATTAAGTAGGCCATTTTGTTCTTGAAGAACTAATTTTCACTTCACATGCATCGCCAATGTTTGAGGTTGGGTTTGACGAAGTCAATATATTGTCAGGTGTCACTACACCTTTTCCATTTTAGGGGTTGTAAGTCTTTAATTATGTAATCGGGATTACTTAAACTGTTTATACTGGTTCCCATGTCGATGTCTTACACCAAAATTATTTTTTCTTCCCATCTTGAAAACAGCACTAGTAATTCAAAACATACTAAACAGAGCATGGAAGAATTAACATCAGATGTACAGATTAATATCAATAGAAAAAACAAGAACTTCCTTTCCTAAGAAGGTTGTGCTCTGGAATATAGCTTCAATAAGGTTACAACCAAGGAGAGAACACAGTTATAAATGGCTAATAGGGGGCGTGGCACACTGTACAGCCTTCTCAAAATGAGTCTATTTAGGACTTTTAAAACTATGGGACAGGAAAATAAATATCGTTATTCGCTTCTACAAATATCAGGGAAGATTATTTTAGCAATAACTCATTTTGTGAAATTTCACTCCAGAATGCCGTTCTGACTCCCCTTAAAATCTTTAACCTATGCTAATTTAATCAATATTCTTACAACCGTTATGAGAAAAAACATGATTTTTGAAAAAGCTTCCAAGTAAGGGACAATTTGGGATAGCAGTTTGCTCTTGAAGTTCTTTGGTCGTACTTTTGGAAGATGCTGCACTTAAATACCGAATTTGACTCTTCAATACCTTTTGTTTGTGCTCTCTAGGCAGGTGGACAGAGGTAGAAGCAGACATACACGCAGCTTTTCTAAACAGTGTACTTATTAGATTCAAATCTTCCCAGAGTATGCATCTCCGACGAAATCTTGACATCAAATTTTTGGTGTGGAATGTAATATCCTCTACTTTGCAGAGAAGTAAAAATAGAAAAAGTTAAGGAGAAAAAATAAAGAAAACGCCATTTTGCCAACGTTACTAAACTGTTTTGCCCATTACGAAATTAAATATTGCACATCAAAATATATTACTATAATATTTCAACAGGTAAAGAAGAATGCTGATCTTAATAAAACTATATTGCAATTATGTTAAGATTAGTTAAGTGCCTGAAACACACTTCGAGATCCTTTACATTTGGAAAAAAAGGAACTCTTGTTCTTCTTCGTAAAAAACTTCTGTACAATGTTTATAAGATTAGTTTTAGAAAAATTAAAGCATTATCTTTCACTAAAAAGTATATTATCTTTTACTATAGTGAGTGATAGCTTAGTCCGTAGTTGCTAGGCAACAAAATCTACACCTTATATATTAACATAACTCCCGATCAAAACATAAAACAATCGAGTCTTTAGTTCGCATTTACTAGCCAGCAAAACCCATACCTTACATTCTAACAAAACACGCGCTGTCGAAACAAAACACGTATCCAAATGCACTAGTATCTAGGAAAGAGCCAATTAATCTAGTGATATGGTCTAGGAGAGCAGAGATTGTCCCGAGCTCAGGTAATGGCTTTGAATTAGAGGCGACCCTTCTTCTTGCGCGGAGCTTTCAGGCGAGATGATCTTGTTACATCGCAAGATGGCCGGCTAACTTTGCTCTCAGCCCCTCACTTCTCCCACAGCTGCTTGCTTCTTTGTCGCTGACTCTTCTTCTTTTCTTTTCGCTTCGCTCTCTTCTCCAGTTACTAATGGACCACTCCCGACATTCGACACATGCTGCTTTCTGCTACACACTGATGTGAGAAAAAAAACCTCCTCTCGTCGAATGTCGTACATCTGCTTTGTAAAGTTCCTTAGCCGCCGTTTCACCGTTGGTCCACAATCCACATGATCAAGAAAGTCACTTCTCCATATATTATTGCTGCAAAAATGTGTTCTTGACAGAACCGTCAACAATAACTCACGAGCTAAGACAGTAAACAATGAATTCCGCTCCAAAACAGCGTTCACTGTTCTGAATAGCGGATGACTTGTTTATTAGTTCTTTTAACTGCCTAGGCGAGGTGCTGAAGTATTCTCAGCACATAGGCTGCTATCATGACGTCATAACAGCAACCTGTTTGATGTGGAGAAATGCACAATGCATTCCCAGTTTTTGCTAAGTGAACTTTGACGTTGAATATTGAAATTACAGTTGACCCTGAACTTCAACATCCATTCTCTTTGTATGAATGACCACGCGGAGAAAAAACGAATTGTAACTGCACGTTTCAAAAAGGTTTCATTATTTGAAAAGTCAAACCATTAATAAAGAATAACTAGGATTAATTTAAAGGTTGGTTTTTTTTTGGAAGAATTGTCGCAGAACATTCAGATGTTTGCATTTTAATCAAATATTTGTATCAAAAGTGATAAGATCTTCTAAAGAAAGTGAAAATAAATATAAAGAACTGCTAATGTGAGAGGTCTTGCTATCCTTTGGAAAGCCTTTAAATTTCCGTTTCAAGAGCTCTGTAAATTATATTTCTTTTTCTAGAAATGAAACCAAGAAAACGCAAGGTTTAGGTGAGTCTGTCCTTTTATTTTAATGGCAATACCATATTCTTTAAGTGATAGTCAAATGTTTTATAGCTGGCTGTCTAGGTGACGTCTTTAAAATCACGTTCTCTTTGTATGTCCAAGAGATAAAAATGAAGGTACAAAGAATAAGGGAATACAGTCGATTAAGTAATCGTCAAATGTTTTAAAACTGATTGTCTAGGTGACTTCATCGAAATTCCATTCTCTCTGCATGTCAAGGTGATAAAACAATGAAGGTACAAGGGAATATGGGAATACAGTAGGCTTTAAGTGATAGTCAAATGTTTTGTAAGTGGTTGTCTAGGTGACGTCTTTGAAATTCCATTCTCTCTGCTTGTCAGATAAAATATGAAGGTACGAGGGAATATAGGAATACAGTAAATGTTTTAAAACTGTCTAGGTTATGTCTTGGAAATTCCGTACTCCTTTTGTGTCCAGGATATAAAAAAATGAATAACGTTTCATTTGTGGACAGTATGTGTATTAGAAAATTCAAACAACATAGAATAATTCACACTACAAACAAAAACTGCATTTTACACACACACACCACACCACACCACACCACGCGCACGCGCACGCGCACGCGCACACGCACACGCACACGCACACGTACACGCACACGCACACACACACGCACACACACACATATATATATACTACGTCAGTTATTTGACGTACAGGAATTTCGTGATGTAATGTTTTGCTGGACATATGTGGAAGTAACAAGACTTTGTTGTGTTTATGAAAGCTGGGGGCATTTTCTCACCTGTAAATTTGGTTTTCCAGGGTGTGGCCCCTGACCTCATTCTTTGCGCGACCTCCTGGGTCGGAGATTAATAAATAATAAACACACGCACGAGGGAAGAAGGAATTGTGCGTTGCAAGTTCGTGTGTTTTTTCCTATCTCTCTCGGTCTCACCGCATCCATAATGCAGTCCGGACCTTCCCATTTGCGATTCACTTTGTAGGTCAGTCAGGTACTTTGATGTCTAGATTACGTATACCAACTCCTCTGCTACCAATCACAGAATCCTTAATTTTCTTCACATAAGCCGCGTAAAATCAGACAAAGATTAGTTTTAAAAATATAAATGATTTTTTTTTTTTCAAAATTTAACCACATATTCTATGACACTGCTCTTCCTGAGGAAGTTCCGAAAACAGGTGCTAATAACGTTCCACTGTTTCAAAGCGATGACGATCGTCAAATGTTTTTACCCGCTGGTTGATAGGTAACGGCTTTGCACGCCCGAGAGGGACAGCGATAATGCTTTTGAGAAAGTTTAAGGCAATAATAAAAAAATTAGTCTCAGACAGTCAACTCAAGAAAACTATTGACGTAAGCCGTCTGCTTCAACGTCCACTAACAGTTATACAAAAATCATTTACAATCGAGAGCAACTAGAGAACGAACATACAGAAGTAGCTGGTCATCTTCTATGTGATACATATAGATCGATTTTACTGTCAATTGAGCCACATAAAATATGCTGCAGAATGATTGTGGATTAGGTACTGACAAAAACGACTCATGCCTCACGCTGTCGGAGTTCGCAGGTATAGGTTGCACGCCGTGCCACGTACTGTAGCTGTTTGTAAACATACCAACATACTCCGCAGTAGCTCGCTACTATTAAGAATTTCTTTGGCTTATGAAACTGCAATAAAGAAGCTATTCCTTAATCATTGCTTATGAGTGCTTAACGTCTTCCAGAATTCCTTTATAGCAGTCCATGATGGCAAATAAGCTGGCGGACATATGCAACTCATACCTTTTACAGGGAAGTTAATGTTAGTGAGTTTGAGTATGGAAGCATTAAATTATAAACAGAACAGAAAACAACATCAAGGAATTGTAGTAAATTAACCAAAACTAAATGGCTTACACAATGAGACAAGCATTTTATTTCACGTGTTTGATAATACTAAATAAAGCATTTGTTACTGAAAAGGAAGCTGTTGATATGTACAGTAAGTGGCTGAAAGTATTGTATAATTAAGATCATACCAAAATGCTCTGAAGTTAAACAAATAAATATTATCACTGATGTAACTATTTTTACAATGCATATTTTTAATGAAACTAAATTAATCGTGCGTTCGTTGAACTCCCTTGAGCTCTTCCATCCATCAAAACCATATCCGTCATTTCGTCGTTCGTATAGCCCTCCATATTGCTTGGATTTGCTATCTAAGTACGCACAAAATCCTCCCTGTTAGGACGGAATGTGTAGTTTTAAACTAAAGTGCAACTTTGCAACTGTCCACTTTTTCACAAATAACTCCCTTTGCCCCATTACCTCAAAGGGAGGCTAGGGTCACTGATAAAGAGCAGGGAGAATTTTTTTTTTTTTGTAGCCAGTGCGTCCCAATAACTTTTGAGGTTTGCACACCAGTGGTTCCTGCGCTGCCTCATCACAAAATAATGTAACATTTAATGCTGCATAAAATTATGCGTAACAGAACTTCGAAGTTGGACACCGAAATTCGGACTAGTTAAGTTATAAACTACGCAGCGGCTATAATCGTTCGGTGTCGTTTTGTACATTTTTAAAATGGCCTTGCGGTGACTTGTCAAGTGCGCGTATGCATCCTAGGTTTCGTTATACTGGCAGGCTTTATATAGCCTGATAATTTTTGCTCGTGCCCACTCGTTAAGGGTTTAACTGCAGGTAGGTGTGTTAATAGGGATTTATCGGAAGCTATGGGGTTTTTAGGAAAATTGATTTAGGAGGTAACAATAAAGTTCCTCGGGTTGAAGGAAAGAATGGAAAACTTATGCACCCTGTTGTTTTATAAATTTTACGAGGGCTGTGCAATAAAGAATGTTCATAATTTTTTTACGGTCATAATTTTTCCTACTACAATGCAACCTTATTATATTCTGTTAGCTTAATGTGAAACAAGCACGCCGTAGTAGTTTCATTATTGGCACTCCTGGTTCCCGCCTGTGAGAACCAGGCAAGTTCAGACAAGTTCAGCATCGCCTACCGCTGCAATGGAGGTAACATGCAGTTAAAGTTGATGTTAGAGGAAGATGCAGAGTTTCTATCAAAGTAATCACTGCTGATGAAACTTGGCTACATCATTTTGGTCCTGAGAGCAAACAGCAAAGCTCAGTGTGGAAATCTCCTTCATCACCAACCCCCAAAAAATCAAAAGTGGTTGTTTCTGCTGGGAAAGTTATGCTCATCTCATTCTTTGATATTCACGGAATGGTTTATCAGCATGTTGTACCTGCACAGAGCAACTGGACAATACTACAGGGATGTCCTGAAAACATTGCAAGTCCATATCAGGCGCAAAAGATCACATATCCATGAAGCAGGCTGGATGCTGCACCACGATAATGCACGGCCGTATATTGTCAATGTTGTTGCTGAATATCTTGCAAACATCAACGTAAAGTGCATCCCTCACCTTCCTATAGTCCGGATTTAGTTCCATCTGACTTTTTTCTATTCCCTAACTTGAAGGAACACCTTCGTGGGAGGCATTATCCATCATCAGAAGCAGTGATGAAGGCTGCGGAGGCAATTTCGAAGGACCTCTCAAAAAGTAGTTTCCAGCATGTCTTTGAAGACTAGCAGAAAGCTGGGACAAGAGCAACGCATTCAGGGGAGACTATTTTGAGAAGGACCATCAAATTTATGAGGATGAGTAAAGGTACGTTGTTAAAAAAAATTGTGATAATTCTTTATTGAACAGTCCTCGTAATTTGGGGTGAAATTTTGGTACCAAACAGCTTGGAAGGATTATGTGGAGTTCAGCTTTAGCTGGTGTATAGCTTAGCTCCGTTGTTATCTCAGGTACCCGCTGGCCATGCGGGGTACCCAGAACAGCCTAAATCGGCGTCTAGGGGATCATAATATTCCTAAGAACTAACTAGGGCGCTATTGTGTAGCGTAGAATTTTGATGCCCGACGACTAATTTCATCCTCTAGTTATGTAACACCCGAGGTTTCCTAAAAGAACCTCGTAGGAAAAGATCGCCCCACAGAATAGATGCACCGAAGTCCTCTATTCTGTGCATGTAGAAGCCATGGTATACTCTCGATCTTACGCTAGTTTAATCTTACTGTAAACAACAAGGCAGAGCTGACTCAACTCGTCATGTGTTAGACGCTACATGCACGCTTATAAGTTTTAAAACACTAGCAGTATATATAGCAGCACAATATCTTCTCTGTCCACTATAACTGATCTCCGTCCTCGATTTTGAAATTTTAATCCAATATCTATCAACAATCGATGTAGAGTACTTCGTGAAAAATTTAGCAAGACTGTGTCACAACGTACCGCATGCAAAACCTTATTTAGAGTCGGCGACTCGTTTCTGAAAAAATAATCATGAACTTTACTGTGTAGAGCACTTTTCGTAAAATCGTCGTATTTCTCCACGCGCTGTTTGCATTTATGCGATTTTCCCGGTGTTCTTAGAGTTCCGGATCTTTTTTTTCTATTCTAACAATATGTACACTACTTGCGGAAACACCAAGGAGATTACCAGTTTCTTTCTCATTGTTTTTTTAGACGATTTCGGGTTACTTTCTTTAAACACTGCGAAACAATGCTCGATCCTTCGCCTCTCGCCACTTTTTAAAGGTTTGCCTCGATTGTGTTTCATTTTTTCATCATTCCCTGAGGAGCAACAAGCTACCTCCCTACACTACCCCCAGTTAATCTACACCCGTCATTCTGCAACACCCACATCCCGCCACTACGTGGTTAAGCTCTTCCCAGATCAGGTACACGATTTGACCACCCTTCGGGCTGTTCCAAACAGCCCGCCAGCATGGAGTTGAGAGTGAGTGCTTCATTTCGGCTGAAGCGCCGACCTGCTACATGATGAAAAGCTTACTGATTTTAAATTGCATATACATAAGTGTTCTTGGGCTTGTGAGGTACGCGAGATGTACAGGAAATACAGTGTCAAATATCAGAAGCAACTCCACACTATAAACAATAACATCTTAATCAACATTCATCTCGATTTCAGACCTCGTTGTGAGAGCTGCTTGGTATAGGAATGCTATAATAGCAGTGTCCTTTAGTAATTGTTAAATAAAATGTAGCTTAATTTAAAATAATGAGTTAACAGTGTGTATAATTTTACCTGTCTTCTGTGTAATGTGTATATAGTATACAGAACACATCTATGTGATATGTGAAGCAGAAAGATAAAATGTGAGGCTATTACGTTTATAAGAATCGAAACATTTGCATACTTTTCTCTCTCCTAAATTAGTTCGCACAGAGCAGTGATCTGAAAACTACTTACAGTACTGTACTTGAAGGAGGGGTTTATCTTACGTATGCAAATAAAAGAAAACGCCAATTAACTACGCTAAACCAATCAACAGCTTAACCGTTTTCTCTCCGCCTCGGAAGCGTAGATGGTAGCATGTCTGCCTCACGTTCAAGAGGTCCCGAGTTCGAATCTTGGTTAGGATGAATTACCTGGATTAGGTTTTTTCGGGGGTTTTCCCTTATCCTTCAAGATGAATGTCGGGTAACTTTAAGCTCCATGGACCCTGGACTCATTTGAGCATCCTTCATTCAATTCATTCACTGTCCGATATGACTTAACGTTGGAGGACGTAAATTACAACAACAAAAATTGTGTCCCAATATCTTTGTCCCTGTCTCTCTTCCCACCCAGATGTTTACAGCAGGATTAAACTAGGTTGAGACAGATTATAGACAGCTGTCCGCAGGTATATAGCATAAACGGGATAAGTTCTTTGAATCTTATCCAAATTTAAGATTCACCGACTTTTCGGTCGAAATGTTCAGACATACAGAGATATGTTTTCCAAAAATAATTTTGTGCTTCGATTCGGAATTTTCGAAACTGTATTAGCTGACGAGATATTGTTTAGAAATTTCTTCCCCTCAATTAACTTCAGAAAAGTATGCCGTGATGTATCGCTAGTTATACAAACACTTGCGCTGTCACAACAATGTAAAGATCGGCGTTATTGTTTCGCCTGGTCTATTGTTTTGAGGTGCGATAAACTCTGCGAGTCCTTACGACAAACGCTCCGTTTTCTGACCTCTGTGAATATGGTGCCAGGGTTTTTTGCGTTTACCCCGAGCCTTGCCAGCTGAACCCCCATCCCCCAACCCGACACCTCGCACTGTCGCGTCGCCCACTATCACGGAAATAAGTGAGAGATTAACACACTTGGCGCCAAAAGTTAATGAGGACCGTGATTTATGTGACGTTATTAAATTCTCCACCGAGTTCACCAAGAGATGGACCATGCATATGTTTACTATATAGAGATTAATTTCTCTACTTTCTACTTTCTCTACCGCTTTAAATAGAGGGGTTGCATATTATTAAAAAGTCCCCCACTCCAAAGTACCCTACATAAAAATATTTTCAAAATTTTAATTTTCTCTACAAGTGCTGTAATAATTTCATCATTACATCATACGCTTGAGGTAGTTAATAACAAATGATAGTATCTACATCTTGAAATCAGGTACTGTCATTTTGTTTTTAATCTGTATTATTGTTTTACAATAATAATTAATAAGAATGTAACACGAAGATTTTAAAACTCCTAGCCTGCATTTTACTTGAACATTTTTAAACCTTTAGCTTTCTAAATTTCTTAACGATTTTCGTTAAAACATATTCTTGACAAATGAAACGTATTTAACACTTTTGAAACTAATACTGCATTCTGAACAGTGATTTTGACTTTATCTGCAAACGTTTTACAATATTAATGGGATAAATAACAATATATATTTTCAAATTTCAAAATACATTTTTACCAAATGAAAAGTTTTGTGGCGTTAACGATTTCCGAGATATTCGTCGTTACTTATTTTGAACAATCAAATTTGTATACTTTTGCCTACATGAAAGTAGCTCTCCAAGTTTCCTTTTGTGAGCAAACAAAAAGCGTATAAATTGAAACTCAACCCGCAGCGACACCTCTTTAACAAATTTCCAAAGAAATAAAACGTGTAACTCCGTAATGTAAATTTGTCTAAATTATAAACAACCCTTTTAGTAGACCGAGTAGAAAAAGCCATGTGAGTGCAACACACGAGCTTTTGGTTTTATACAGAGAACAGGATGACAAAATGCGACCTGACTGTATGTTCGGTTCTACAGCATAGATCAAAACAAAACACTGACGTACTGTCATTTCAGCTGTCCAGACTACAGCCCGTTTATTGGTTTTAAAATATTTGAACGTCGCTCTCACTGAAGGCACCTGTTTTACGAAAGCATTTAACATTGTTGCATACACACATAACCACAAGGAAATAGTGTTAACTGTAGGTATGCCTAACGTTCTAGTTATAATAGAAAAAAATATGCGTTGTTCTCCTACTTTCTCTAGACATGTACAAACACTTTTTGCTCTATCTACTTCAAGACACACGTAGTTACAAGGGAATAGAATAGACCTTAAGTGACAGTAAAATATGTTAAAACTGGTTGTCTAAATGATAACTTTAAGATCCCTTCTCTTTGTATGTCCAAAAGATGAAAAAAGAATTGAAGGTGAAAGAAAATATGGTAATACAGTAGACTTTAAGTGATAGTGAAATGTTTTAAAACTGGTTTTCTAGGTATGAATTTGAAATTCCCCTATCTTTGTATGTCAGAGATAAAATAATTAAGTTACAAGGGAATATGGGAATTTAGTAGACTTTAAGTGATAGTTAAATGTTTTAAAACTGGATTTCTGGGTAACAAATTTGAAATTCCGTTCCCTTTGTATGTCCAAAAGGTAAAAAAGTGAAGTTAGAAAGGAATATCGGAAATATAGTAGACTTTAAGTAATAGTGAAATGTTTTAAAACTGGTTGTCTAGGTGACGTCTTTCAAATTCCTCTCTCTTAGTATGTCAAAGAGATAAAATAATGAAGGTACAAGGGAATATGGGAATACAGTAGAATTTAAGTGATAGTCAAATGTTTTAAAACAGGTTGTCTGGGTGACGAATTTTAAATTCCTTTCTCTTCGTATGCCAAAGGGATAAGATAATGAAGTTACAAGGGAATATGGGAATACAGTAGACTAAGTGATAGACAAATGTTTTAAAACTGGTTGTCTGGGTGACGAATTTTAAATTCCTTTCTCTTCGTATGCCAAAGGGATAAGATAATGAAGTTACAAGTGAATATGGGAATACAGTAGACTAAGTGATAGACAAATGTTATAAAATTGGTTATGTAGGTGATGTCTTTGAGATTCTGTTCTCTCCATACATCCAAGAGATAAAACAATGAATAACGATTTCACATGTAAGCGAACTATATGTACTGGAAAATTGAAAGAAATAAAAAGAATATTTCGGAAATACTTTATTGTATAACAATAATTTGTGTATATCTTAGGATTTGCTGGTTATATAAATGTCATCCAAAATGAGTCGAATATCTGAGGTCATTCCTAGAAAAACTGTATATATGAATTTTAATCAAAAACTGTTAAAGTTTTAGGAAAATAGTCTAGAAGAAGTATATTTTCTTTAATATTTTGGTCCCTAAACTATTCGATATATTGAACTTGTATGCAAAATCGTGTGTTAGTAAAGTTTTGTCTGGAAACACTCAGTTTTCTAAGAAAAGGGCTATTCGTGTTTGAAGGGCCTCACTAAATTGCTCTTAGAGGACGTAAACGATACTGGTGCGAGAAGTCCATGTGAGTGAAGCGTCAGCTTTTTCCGGCATCGTGACAACATACATTCTGTAGTGAGGGCTATTTGGCGGGTGCATGCCACAGGCATCCGAGCTATTGCCAACATGACGGACATTGAAAATCTGTACTTTTGACATGGTTGCTGTGTTTGATGGTCAGCCAACCTTCAATTGACACGAACCTTCCCTTTGATTTGCATTTAATCAGCCGCTGACGGCTCCGCTAGACTGTACAAATCGCTACAATGTTGTACACGCCGCGTTCTAGGTCATAGCAACAATCGCTACACAACAAAAATGTAAACCACGAGTCGCTCATAGCAACAGAGCGTATCTTGTCTACCAAAGGCATTTTTATTTACGGTAATGTCAATTTTTAGTTATAAACTATACAAACTTTTCTTGATTATTGCTGCATATATTTTGTAATATAATTTAAAATGTATTGTTTTATAATTATTACAATTATTTATTTTTCTTTAATTAAGAAATATAGTGAGTATAATATTCCAACATATATGGCCTTTGTTGATTTCGAAAAGGTTTTTGACAGAGTAAAAAGAAACAAACTGTGGTATATTATCAACAACATTTAATAGCAATAATAAGCTTGTATAAAGACAATAAAATTATGACAGAAACAGTAAAGAATAACAATTAACAAAGAAATTAGACAAAACAAAACAAATGATAGAAACTTAAAAACATTTGAAATTAAGCGGCATTGTGGATTTTAGAACTGATTTATATGATATTTTCATAATAGAAAAATTCGAAATGTATATTTGAAATTTAAAACTCCCAAATATATTTAAAATTTATAACATAAATGCCAAATTTCCTTTTATTTCTGCTAAATTTCAATGCTAAATGCCTTAATTCGTTTACAAAAGTTATTCGAAAACATAATTTAGTTTAATACACCAAAAAGATAATCTAGTTCATCTACGCTACAAATTAGTCCAACTAAGTCGACATTTTAAATTTTTCATTAAAAAATTCGTAAAATCAGACTTACCACAAACGCCATATGTTGAAAATTGTCTCATCAGCTTACCTGTAAAACAAGAAAAGAACAATTAGAACCGTTCAGGATTGATCACGTAGTTAACGTTATAACACAACGATATCACGAACAGCTACGATTTTCTATAAAATGTTAACTGCCTAGTTATGAAGTGCTTATCTCCAACAGAAATACGAACAGAGTTAGGAATTTACTGATTATTTGGCCGTTACAAGTGGTGCTACTCAATGTAAATGCCGTCTTACTTTCACTCAAAATAACAATCGACACAAGATGGTGACAAGAATTCAATAAAACCATATCCATACGTTTTACACCAACTTTACTCTGTGACTATTAATTGTTTGTAAAACGATCCGTTTCGCGATATTTTTTTATAGTTGTGTGAATATTCCAATACTTGTACTTTTCCTAAGTGAGAATTCGTTATTCATTTTTTTATATCTTGAACATACAATTCCGTCACTTAGACAACCAGTTTTAATACTCCGATTATCACTGAAAGTCTACTGTATTCCCGTATTTTTTATTTTCTGCACAAACAATGAAAATGTAATTTAAAATATATCACCTAGATAACCAGTTTTAAATCATTTCACTATCACTTAAAGTCTACTGTATTCCCATATTCCCTTGTACCTTCACCTTTTATCTCTTGGACATACAAAGAGAACGGAATTTCATAGCCGTCACCCAGACTACCAGTTTCAAAACATTTGACTATCACTTAAAGTCTACTGTATTCCATATTCCTTTGTTCCTTCATTTTTTATCTCTTGGACATACTAAGAAAACGGAATTACAAAGAAGTCACCTTGGAAACCAGTTTTAAAATATTTGAATATCACTTGAAGTCAACTGTCTTCCCTTGTAACTACAATAAGATGTTTATCTAGAAGTAAATAGAGGAATAATTGTTTTTTCTGTTTAATAAATTAGAAATTCTGAAGTTTCAAAATATGACATTTTAGGGTTTTATAGCATGAATTAATGTTTGAATATAAAACATTTTGAATTAAATTGCTTCAGGTACTTTTTTATTTTTAATATATCTAAACAGATATTTATGTGTATCTATTTTACAAAGTGATAGTAATTTGGAAATCATGCCTCAGTTTAGGTACAAGAGTCATACTTCGCGTTATTGCCTCGAATTTGTCCCCAAATAGTTGCCGGACTGTAGTTTTTGGTAGACGTTTTCTGTAGCAAATGAATGCCACATTCCATGAACTCTTGCATCTGAATGAAATATAAAAAGCACGTTCAAATCAGCACATCAGACTGGAAACATTTGAAAGGTTACATTGTTTGATCAGATTTTTATGGGTCACTACTACGCACTTTTACAAAATGACGTTCCCTTGCTATTCAGCGTAAAAACTGATTTCCAATTTGTCGCCAAAGGATTGTAGAAAAAAAATTGTTACATCACACAACGTTCTCTGTCCATTCCTGCCATTTTACGGTTAAATATCCTTTGTTTGACATGTTTGATTATTCATAATCCTTAAGAAATGTGTAAATAAACCAAATTTAAGAATAAATTGTCCACGCGAATAGTGGTTTGGAATTGACAGTACTATTCCAGTCTTTCTCGGGCTTCTTTGGAAGATTTTGAACGGTTTTGAGTAACTCTTCACAGAGACCCTCACTACCTTTCTTCCCTCCCTCTCTCCGACACTCCCTTGCTATCTCTCCTGCACCGCTCTCTCCCTTTTTATTCCTCTCCACCTCCCTCTGTCCTATCATTCACCACCTCCTCCTTCTCTCCCATTTCTTACCGCACTCTCTCCGCTCTCTCTCTCCCTATCTTACCACACACCCAGCTCCTCTTCCTAAAATTGGTTTTCCTGCTTTTGATTCAGGAGGTTTGAAAACATTTCTTTCTAGTGAAAATTATAAGAGAATTAGCTTTTACATTAATTTAAACGATGTTTGAAAATGCAAAACGGCCTCTGTAATTTTTTAGTTTGTAAAAGGTTTCCGGTTTAACACCACCAGTTCACCAAAGTGAACTAGTTCCATTTATCACCACCAGTTCACCAAAGTGAACTAGTTCCATTTGTCACCACTAGTTCACCAAATAGAACCAATTCCATTTGTCACCACTAGTTCACCAAATAGAACTAGTTCCATTTTCACCGCTACTTCACCAAAATGATGCGCTTCTGTATACCATCGTCTGTTCACCTAACTGAACTAGTTGCAGTGTTCATGTTACTTCACTGCGTTTGATACAACACTCTCGACATAAGCTCTTCTTCCGGATGGTTTATGGAGAGTTGCGTACAAGACAGTTAATTCACCAAGAACTCTTTTTACAGCAGCGCTTTTCGTCTCACCAGAAAGTAGAATTACATTTTTCAAATTTGTGTGGATAACGTGGGTCACAAATGTCTCAATTTCAGTGGGAAACGCTCCATTCCGCTAATCTTGTGGTGAGCTCTGTTCATTTTAACGTTTTATTTTACATTTTAATAACTCTCTCCCCGTTCAGTTTTAATTACTGCCTTCTCACCTGAAGATTTCTATCTCACTCTGATATCTCATCGCAGTCGCTTAGTGTTTTCTGCAACAATACGCTTCAGCTTCGCTCCTGAAATGTAGAAGTTTCAAACAAATTAAAACTTTAAGGGAATATTAGTACCTGGCGTGGTTTATATGTATAAGACACAGTGTTAAAATGAATATCCTAAATTAGTTTTGTGTAATTTAAACAGTGTTTGCGTTTCTGTTAAATTTTGGCTCAGTTTCGTTTATACACAAAAATTATTGTTCTTTCATGCAATGATTCCATTACCTAAAACTATATATCTAATTAGTTATTTTACATCACATGCAGAAGCAATGAATATCCGAGTTGTCAAGAGTCGGTGAGCAAAGCAATATAAGAGGGAAATGTTGTGTGTGCGTTGGAGAAATTACAGGCAGGGCAAGTGCTGCGTGAAATAGATACAAACATTTGACTGTTGCACTTGGTAGTGTATTTATAAAAATTGAAAGTTATTATAAGTTAGTATTAAGGTAACGATTCAAATAAGTAAATTACGAGTTTTCATTCTCTTTACGATATATATTTTGCCCAATTATGGGATATGGCGCCATGAATTACACCCCTTAAAATATAAATCAAAACTGCAAGCTTTTGCCCCAAGAAAGCGTGGCTAAGGTATCAAATCTTCATCGTTTACACTAATCACTGCTGCGTATTGGTTCATCAGTGCAGTGTTTGTTTTCCATACATATTTTATTTACCGAAGAGACAGCATAGTTCAAACTGCAATTCCACAAACACTCAAATGAGAATGAATGTTTATTCTAGCCCAAACGCATTTCACTGATGTAAACAGCACTTACATGCTCGAAGAGATGCATTAATTCCTAAGCAACTTCAGAAAACAGGGTTTTTAATGTCCCGCTGTTTGATTTGATGACCATAACGTGATTGCACGTATTTTAGCTGTAATTGTTGGTAACAAAAAGAAGTCGTAAGTTGTGAGGTGAGCGCTGTATCCATGGTGACCACTTTCAAGGCGTCCAGATGTACTTTTGTTAGCTTTGCTATATTTGGCGAGGTGTTGTCATGGAGCAGGATATTTTGTATTTTTTTTTAACGTTTTAAAAAGCTTGTGGCAAACAAACACTTGTGTACCAACAGGACGTTTAATTTCTAATGTTGTAGTAGCAATGTGGCACATTTTAAGGCATTTAATTTCCTCACCAGCACTACAAATTTGAGTTAGGTTCTGCTCTGCAGATTCATAAAGCTGACTGACGTTTCTTTTCAAAATCGTAAGAATAATCATAAGTAGAAACAATGCTCCAAACTAAATATTCTGGAGTTTTTCTGCTGTTTTTAATCACGGAGTGCACCTAAAAATGTCTCATCAGTAGAGCCCGGATTTTGATGAAAAGGCATATTTTTTTTCTGAGTAGTCACAGAAATTGGGAATTAAGTGTATTCTGGAGCAAATACGTTATTTATATATGGTTTTTATAGGCAATTAAAATGCATTTTCCACATTTTTATAATAAAGTCATTTTTAAAAAATAGATGCATTTTCCGGTCATTTTCTTTCTTTTTCACGAATTTATTGATGTTCCAGGAGCTGTGATGTACGACATCGGCGTACGAACCCGCCAGCCCACGCGCCTGAAGAGACGACTCCCACAGGATTTCCTCCTTAGTGACTCTGATTGAAAAAACTATGAATATTGTTTCACAATGACTGTTCTTATCTCTTTGATTACTTGTTTGCTTTAATTAACTTATTTTTCTTTTGTTTCACAGTGGTAAGAAGATAATAGGAGCCAACTTGGTTTTCCTTACATGTTATTATATAGTTCATAGAGATTCAATTAGCCAACAAGGATCTGTAAAGCATGTACTGCTGATCGATCATTGAATAAAATAAAAATAAAAAAATAAAAAACGAATTTATTGGGCATTTTCATCTATATAGCCAGCATTCGGGAGGGCCGGGTTCAAATCCCATGGCCGACCTGACCCTGAGCTATGGGTTTTTATATATATAACATGCATGTATATATCACTGTGACAATTTTCAAATAGTGAGAGAAGTGGTGAAGAGCTTTGATAGGGTAGATTCTAAGGCAATTGAGAGCGCACAGGATCTGTTTTCTAATACTCAAATCCAAGGTAAATTAGGCTTCATTAAATCAAATTTTGCATTTTTTACGGATACAATAACCTGCTTTGAAGAAAGTGGCATAACATTGGATAAGTCGATTGAGTTAGTGAGAATTGCGGAAGAGAGAATACAAAATGTAAAAGGTGAGATTGGGGACAAAATTAGACAGAAACTAAAATTTGTGTTAGACAAAAATATAGGATACCAAACAGTTTGTCAGATTGCCGATATCTTGTCTGGAGAAAACTTCAGAACTGATATTTATGAACAGGATTTAACAGGCAGTGACAGTGTTTTTTTTTTATTCATTTATTTTTATTATTTTTTAATATGTACCTATAGCATCTGTGGAAGTGGAGAGAAGTTTCTCAAAGTATAAAACAGTTTTAACTGACAACCACCGTTCCTTTACTTTTGATAACTTGAAGATGACTAATGCTAAGTAAGGTATGTTTTGACTGATGGGTACAGTAACTTATTATTTAATAGCAATAATTGCATTACTTAATAAGAAAGTTAATTTTAAAATGTGGTTATTCCAACCATATATTCATTATTTGTCTGTGACAGTTATTTATTTATTATGAAAGAAATTCGGGCCCTAGTCATCACCATTTTCATCACTAAGAGGGGGAGGGAATACATCTGTTTCGAATTCACCGTACCAATATAGATGCACTTTATTTTTCGTAATAATAATGCAGCAGGTTCCCTTTTCACAAGACATATTGGTTTATATTACGATGTTTTAACGGTATAATTTCAATGATGACGTCATCCTCTCCACTTGTTACTACTTTGCGTGCGCCTTAATCACGTGCCTACTCGGCTCCGTTCCCACGATAAGCAGTTACCTCTTACAACTGCACGGAACGCTACTTAACTTGCCCACCTCATTATTACATGCCCCGTTCTTTATTACGTATTTTCCTTTTTTATTTCGCCAGCTCGTAAAAGCGTGAAAGTGGAAAATTCAACTTTTCCTTTTATCCGCGTAAACAGTCATTAGGTCCAGTTGAACAAACATTGTCTATGTTCGAGTTTGAACTGCAATTTTGAAGATAAAAACCTCGCGTTTATAATTTTTAGCCATAAAATATATAACGAACCCAAATCAAATCTCATTTTGACGTTATGTTTATACACCGTGTTCATTTTTATCTGTGATTTTACCGCGCAAAATTTGACGTCATCAATAACAACGCTGATGGAGCGAGTTTGTATACGATTCCCCTAGCGACTTACGATCGCACTTAATGTGCTGAAAGCGGCTTTGAGGTCTCCCTCTACCGACAGGTAAATATACTATTTGAGAAGTGGGTCTGCCCGCGTAAAATAAAGGTGCGTAGATACAATAACTGTTTTTAAAAACTATATACTTCAATGCAATGCACTGCAAAGCTAATTATGCAGCCATAAAAGTATACCATGAAGAATATACGAAATGAGTCAATGAACACTTATTTCATAATGAGCATCTGTTTTTATGTTATAGTAAACATATATATTGTAAACCTGTCACATAAAATAGAAATATTTCAATTTGATCTCATTTCTTTTCAATCACCCACAGTTTTCTCGCAATGTAAACTTTCTTACAAACCAGAAAATAGCAGAACATGTTCTAGGAATGACAAATAAATTAGTGTTAGAATATGTACAAAGCTTTTATCCAAGTCTAAACAAGAAAATATCTCTAGTACTTAGTCTTATGCGTCCATTTTCTTATATTTCCTTTCTCTCTCCCCCTTAAACACTGTCTGTATTGTGAGAAGGTATGCTTGAGGCCTTTCTGTCATAACATTATTTATTGCTTCTAGATTGGGACCAGTCACTTTATAGCGTCCAGTGTATTTCTTTTTGCGAGTAACTGATCCTTTACCTTGGAAATGTTTGATGCAGCTAATGATTTTAAGAACTGAGGATACCAACATTAATAGACATTTTAATTAAGCGGAAGAATGACAAAAAGTTTATGTCGTATACTGATAAAACGTAAGACGTTTATGTTACAAAGGTACGCCAATTTGACGGTACCTGGTCACTTTTGACAACATACGCTCCTAGGGACTTGTCTGAATGCTGGATAGAGTTGCATAAACTCCTCTATGCAGCGGTTTAAATTATATTTATATGTCGCACCAATTTTAATGCCGGTACGAAAGTGGCATTCAGCCACGAAGACGCGGTGCTCTGTGTTCATATCCAGGGGAAGCTGGTTGTATTAGTTATGAGAGCAACCACATTTAGAGCGCCGTATTTCTTACTGTTCCACAAATGTTACCGCTTCTTCTCCGTAGAGGGCGCTATGATTTCAAGATATACTTACTAGTGAACTATGACGTCATTCTTGCTCAATCGGAGGGCGGGAAATAACAGATAAAATGAATACCGTGTATAATATAGGTTAAAAACAGAATAAAAACTTTCTAAAACTTTAAACTTTAAAACTTTTACATATATTTTTTTTCAACAAATTATCCTAAATGTGTTATGTAGATACTCAATACAAGGGGCACTATATTTTGAAGGTTTTTGAGGGCATCAATGGCTAATTTTGCCGACGAAATTCGTCCGCGCAATTTATTCTTGATGTCTGAGAACAAAAAGAAGTCATTGTGTGCCAAATCAGGACTGTATGGCGGACGACCCATCAATTCAATTTTTTGAGCCTTCAAACACTCTGTCGTTAGACATTTGTGTGCGCTCGTCTTGTCTTGATGAAGAACGATCCTGCACTTCTCGTTGGTTTTCTTTACTTGCAGCAAACAAATGGTTGTATACCATTCGGTATTGACCAGTTTGAATTGACGGAAAAATCAAGCGCCCATTTGTTTCGAAGTTCTTCGAGAGCCAACAACTTTCATCTTGAAACCCCCATACAGTCAATTGCTGTTTACGTTCCGACTCATACACAAATATCCATGATTTGTCATCTTATATACGTCTTTTGCGGTACCTCCATTATATTTCTTGAGCATTTTTGTACGAGGCAGGTGTCGTAAAGTTTTAATTATCACCCGATAGTCTTTATGCTATAGTCATGTAAAACTTTACAGTGTCATCTTTGATCCCTCGGGACATAATGTTGGTAGTTTCAGTGATTTTTTATTTTACACTGAGTGCCAGAACTGACTGAAGTGTAAGATGGAGAAAATTGAGGCTCGTAGTGTGATCTAGTACCTGCATTTGAAGGGCAAAACTGTCCGGAAAATCCATGCTGAGATGACGGCTGTTTATGATAATAATTGTGCATCGTATAACATTATTGTGAGGTGAAAAAGGAGTTTTCAAACTGGTCACATGTCCCTGACAGATGTGCCAAGATATGGTAGACCCTCAAAGGCAGACGATGCTGCCACAGCGAAGAAAGTGGAGTCTTTAATACTGGAAGACAGACGAACAACCATCCAAATGATCATGAATGAGACATCTTAGTTATGGTAGTGTGTGGAAAATTATTCATGACGAACTGCACATGTCTAAGGTGTCTTCAAGGTGGGTACCAAGTTTACTAACCCCTTTCCAAAAGCAAACATGGCGTCACCTTTCAAGACAGATGTTGATGCTGTTGGAACAGGATGAAGATTATTGTTTTGATCACCTGGTAAGCATGGATGAATCCTGGATCAATCAGTATGATCCAGAGACAAAAACCATGAGCATGGAATGGAAAAATGCCGATTTTCGCTCTCCTAAAAAGGCAAAGATGCAAAAGTCAGCTGGGAAGGTCATGCTTTAAGTTTTCTGGGACTTTCTTTGAGTCATAGTTACAGATCATCTTGCCAAGAGTCAAACGGTCACTGGCAGACGTTACTGCAATTTTGTGGAAAAGTTACGAGCAGCTCTGATTACGAAACGACGTGGTATACTCTTCAAAGCTGTTCCTCTTCTGGTTGACAATGCACCAGCTCATCCATCTGAAGTTGCAGTCGAGAAAACAAGAGAATGTGGCTTTGAGACGTTACAGCATCCGCCTTATTCGCCCGATCTCGCACCAAGTGACTTTTCTTGTTTCCGGAAATGAAGAATCCGTTGCATGGTCGCTGATTTAACACAAATGACGTCATTTATGAAGTGGAAGAGTGGTTTAAAGCAAATTCTGCAGACTTCTACAATCAAGGTATTCGGAAGGTCAAGAAACGCTGGAAAAAATGTGTAAATCTAGATGGTAAATACGTAGAGAAAAACCAACAAGTAAATGTCAACACAAACTCTATCACACACACACACACACACACACACACACACACACACACACACACACACACACACACACACACAAATTATATATCCTTTGAAGTAAAGGCAGTAAAAGAATATTTTCCGGAACGAGATGTCGAGTTTGCGTTTGTACGTCTTAACAATAATAAAACCTTTGCAAAAATATTTTCAGAAGAATGAGTGGAGAATGCTGGCCAAACATATGAGTGTAAATGTTTGAATTTGGCTCAAAGGAAAATTACAAAAGATAGCATGAATGCTAAATAGCACGAAAGAGGGTTACGATTTGGCGGCTCCAATAGAAATGATGACGTCACAGCCGAAAACGAGTAGGTGCATGTAGGAGCGCTACATTCTGATGCCATATTATAGTGTCAATATTTGCCGTGGCGAGGCGCTGTTTACCCTCGTCTAGGGCTGCTGGCCAGTGCAAACACCGGGGCCTATCAACCCAGTTTATAGCTTTTGTAGAGTCCGCTGTCTTGCTCCATAAATACGGGCACTAGCGTTCAACTGTTTATGGCCTATATAATAACTAAACTCTGGATACATACGCTACACGAGCAGCATGCGTTATTAGCAGCGAGCTAATCACAAGAGCTCTCCAGATTCCTGCCCTCATCTGACACTATAGTCTGAAATGGGATGATAAGGGACAGAAAATTTAGTACTAGAAAAACGAGGCTATTACAGCCAAATAAAAAAAATATATAAAGACAGCAAAAATTTGGTCTCTTACTCTCAAATGATTCTCTTATTGCTATATCTACTTCAAGATAAACATTATCTTATTGTAGTTACAATAGAATGTTTTAAAACTGGTTTTCCACGTGATGTTTTTGAAATTACGTTCTCTTTCTATGTTCAAGACACAAAAATGAAGGTACAGGGAATCTGAGAATACAGTAAAATTTAAGTGTATCAGTCAGATTTCTTAAAAGTGGTTGTCTAGGAGACGAATATCAAATTCCGTTACCTTTGCATAGCCAGAGATAGAAAACTGAAGGTACATTAAGTACACATGACAATACAGTAGACTAAGTGATAGTCAAATGTCTTAAAACTGGTTATCTATTATGTGTTTCAAATGGGAAGAGTTCTCGCCTGTAGCAAATAAGATGCGTTACAGCCTTCACTGTTGCTACCTCGTTAACCCCACTCTTTTTATATTTCCCTCTCTCTCGCACACTTGCGAATGTTCGTGCCAATAGAGGTAAGGGAATGCAAACTGAATTTTCCAAAGTTTTATAATAATGCAGTCGTTGTAATCACAATTGCAACATGAATATTCGTATATTACACACATGTTTTAAATATTTAGTTTAAAGTTAATTATAGTTTATGAATTACTTATTTTTCTAATCCAAAGAAAATATCAGCGGTGCAGCCGTATAGCTGTGAATGTTACGTTAAGAGATAATTCGTCATTGCCACTGTCTTCAACGTCTGAGTACTGCAAATTTATAATTATAGATTACAAAATCTCGTTACGTGTTCTTTCTTTCCAAAAGTCGTCTTCTTGTAGTTTATCTGATGTCTCACGCAGTTTTCCCACCCATGTTGTGTTCCTTGTTAATTTCCCCGTGAATAAGTAGTTCAACGTCAGTCAGTTTAAAAATATTATTTCTGTTTGTAAAATAATTTGAGCCCACATTAACTCTATTGGATTGTTCTAGCAGTAGTAAGTGGGGGGATCGCGGCTCATTGATCCAGCTGATACACTTTTTCATGGAAGAGTAACTGAATAATACTGCTTTGAACTCTCTAGAGTAAATAGAGATTACGAACCATTCATAAACAAAGATATAATGTAACCAGACACGTTCTGCCATACTAGCAAGAAGTGTATTGTTTCCTCTCATCGAATTTAACAAACACCTTGGCTTATTCAAAGTACATATTTCTTTTACCACGTCATGTCAAATGTTTACGTTTCAGTTTTGAGTAATTTCAAATATACGTTCACGTATACATACCAACAATAATGATGTTCATTACAGTGCTTATGTCGCAATGCATTGTTATAATATAATGGTATCTACTTTATTTATTTGTATTAGAGAAACTATTTGAGCTAAAAATAGGGATTTTTACGGTTATGTTAAATACATTACTCTCTCCTTCCACATGGATCTGTTTTTGCAAACTCTGAACTTTTGTCTTAGCAAGAATAGTATTTATTATAGATTGATTAGATTGGCGCTCGTCACACACCACTTAGGGGGAATGCAATGTGACAACACCGCAGGACTCCGATTGGTTGTTCACCAAGTAGCGCGCAAGGGCAAACAGCATTCCATTTGAAACACATAATAGGTGATGTCCCTTAACTAAGTGTCTCTTTATATGATCAGGAGTTGAAAAAATGAACAGTGGCTTCCCATTTCAGAAAAGTACAAGTATTGGAAAATTCGGAAAACTATTGAGCTGTATCTCCGAAATAATTAACTCCATGGAAAATAATTGTATGTGACTATTGTTATACACATCTTCTATGTTTGTTGGCATATTTTATATTTCAAAATGAATTACTAACACACACGTTTCTTTTCTCAACCACAGTATCCTTGTCATACGTCAACTGTCATTGTAGTTCAATTTTAAAATGCTTATATATTTCTACAATGAGATTTTTTTTTGTAATTTACGTTGTCCAACGTTAAGTCATATCTGACGATGAATGGAATGGGTGAACTGATGCACAAATGAGTCCAGGGTCCATTGAGCTTAGAGTTACCCGACATTCGTCTTTCAAGATCAGGGAAAACCCCGGAAAAATCTTATCCAGGTAACTCACCCTGACCGAGATTCGAACTTGGGACTTCTTCAACGTGAGGCAGACATTGTACCCCCACGCTACCGAGGCGGGCTAGTGATAAGTTATTCGCCTTTTATAGATCCTATCAACACCATCTACTTTCAGTAATTAGGGCGAATATTAAATACAGAATCCAACAGTATTCAGAAATAAGGACTTCAAAACCTTCTGAACAAAAAAAAAAAAAAAAAAAAAAAAAAAAAAAAAAAATATAGCATTTTAGAAAAAGAGCAAAAGTAAAAGGTCTGTGGATACACCATTTCCATTTGTTACTGGCTTCCATTTCTCAAATAGTAGTTAATTATTTATCTCCTGGACATATAAAGGGAATTGAATTTAAAAGACGTCACCTTGACAACCAATTTTAATACATTTGACTATCTCATAAAGTTTACTGTATTCCCATATTCCCTTGTACCTTCATTTTTTATCTTTTGGACTTACAAAGAGAACGGAATTTCAAAACCGTTACCTAGACAACTAGTTTTAAAACATGTAACTATCATTTGAAGTCTACTCTATTTCTATGGTCCTAAAATACAATAAAAAATACGATAGTGCTTAACGTGAAATAGATGGAGGAATATGGTTTTCATAAGAGTATATGTAGAGGAATGGGTAGGGAAAGTCATGTGACATGCGCCTGTATGGTATTCCAAGTGCTCTGAAAGAGGTATTAGTTGCTCTAACACTGGGCTTGACAACAGCGTTCAGAAATATGTGATGAAATATTAATGGACTGCGTTGCTGGCACTCAGGTTCTGACGTCAACACGGTGCCTCTTGCTCAGAACGAAGGCACAGCTTTCGAGACACTCCGAGTATGAAATGCATAGAGAGAATTTGAATTAACTTCTCCCTAAAAGACCATAACGTCATCAGAGTTAAGATCTTACTGAGAGATAGCGAATTGGCTGGAGTTGCTTACTTCTCCTTCAGTGGAATTGAATACTGAAGCTCAGCGACCTCTGTGTTGACCGCATCTCCAGCCTTACTAACTATAAGTTAGAGCAGACAGACTCAACTTTCTAAATTCTACATTTATAAAAAGCTTTGCAATGTATTCCCTGAGTATCTACAGCTATGCATATTTTAATTGCCACATCTTCAGAAACTCACAAGTTACTTAATTAGTTTAATGCCGAAAAAAATGTTTTTAAACTGGTTGTCTAGGTGATGTCTTTGAAATTCCGTTCCCTATGTAAGTCCGGAAGATAAAAAATGAAGGTACAAGGGATTATGGAAATACAGTAGACTTTAAGTGATAGTCAAATGTTTTAAAACTGGTTGTCTAGGTGACGTCTTTGAAATTCCGTTCTCTTGTATGTCCAAGAGATAAACAAATGAAGGTGCAAGGGAATATGGGAATACAGTAGACTTTAAGTGATATGTCAAATGGTTCAAAACTGGTTGTCTAGGTAACGTCTTTGAAATTTCGTTATCTTTGTATGTCCAAGGGATAAAAAAATGAAGGCACAAGAGAATATTAGAGTACAGTAGACTTTATGTGATAGTCAAATGCTTTAAAACTAGTTGTCTGGGTAATGACTTTAAAATTCTATTCTCTTTGTATGTTCAAGAGGTAAACAAATGAAGGTACAAGGGAATATGGGAGTACAGTAGACTTTAAGTGATAGTCAAATGTTTTAAAACTGGTTGTCTGGATGATGTTTTTGAAATTCTGTTCCCTCTGTAAGTCCAAGAGATAAAACAATGAAAGTACAAGGCAATATGAGAATACAGTAGACTTTAAGTGATAGTCAAATGTTTTAAATGTTCGTCTAGTTGACTAACTTGAAATTCTGTTATTCTTTTTATGAGTAAGAGATAAAAAAGCATGTTACGTATTTCAGTCTCAGATGTGCAAGTTCTAAAGATGCTAAAAATTAACAACGAATATTTGGAAAGTGGAAAATTCTATAAAATAAGGTTTTTGACATACATTGTGTGTTTTAACAAGATCTACTTATTTTTATATAGTAGGATTTGGTCTATCTCTTGCAGTTTAGCAGTTAAAGATTCACATTTCATTCTCCAGTAATGTTCATATATATATATATATATATATATATATATATATATATATATATATATATATATATATATATATATAAGGAAAATAATTTGATCCATTTTTAAGAAATAATTTCCGAAAGAATGCTCCGCGTAAGGAATAGTTTGGGATGGGGCGGAAACACGTACAAAATCTACAACTTTCTCTCTCGTTACAATTTTATACTGATTTTTGTGTAATTGCTATAAGAGCAAATGAAAGAAATATACAGAGCTACAAACAGGCTAGTTAACGTCTGCAGTAAACGCTTTCGTAGATGCAGAAGCCTGATGCGATTGTCAACTTGTTTAATCAACAACTTCATAAAGTAGGTCACGGAACAAATGACGAGAGTGGAAAAAAAAACTGATGGAGTAAATTCACGCGACGTTTTCTACCAATGGTAAAGTCCATATATCCGTGATGTACGATAATGTTCGTGTAAAAGGCTATCTTTCCTTAATTGGGCTTCCTAAACCTAAAATTAGTTCTAGATAAAAGTAGATAAAAGATAAAATTCCATATATTTACGACATTTTTCATGCAAAATACAGTAATTACTCTTCATTTCGGATGACTTTAGCTCAATGAGGAATCTTGAAACACAAAAAGGATAGACATAATTAAAACACGCAATTCATGTTAAATGCATTTGTTCCTATAGTGAACCGCCGTTAATTGTTTCAATTTTTCGATAAGTTTTTCTTTCTCATTATTCATTTTTCTATTCGTGGTTATGCAGGGACAATGGAACATGAAACCGTCACATAGCATCGGGCTGTTAAATGATTTTACTGTCAATTGTAGCTATTGCATTCTTTCTTTGTCTTGTAACTAAGGAAACACGTAATAAAATAACTTTTATCAATGTTTATCTCAATTAATATTGAAGTAGATACGAGAATAAAAGTTTTCAAGGAATAACTTGTGACTATGTGAGTTGAGAAAGAGTTGTGAGTGTATCGCATCAAATATTTTTTCGATAAAATCATTGTTGGATGTATAAAAAAAGGTTTTCGAGGATTTGAGTGTCAATTGTTATTTTAGATTTCACTGTTCTGCCAAGACCTCTTCTCAGCAATGACAGTTCTACACGTCAGCTTTAGTAACCAAAGAGTGACGTATTGTTAAGACATTTTAGTGAAGAGAAAAGCCAATTAAAGGAGGTAACAGACACACAGCCCGGAGCCAAGACGTTTAAACTCGCGCAGAGTCATTCTGTCCCGAGAAAACGGATTTACCTTCGCTCCGGAAGGAATTAAATTCTTGACACCAAACAAGCGGACACACAAGAAGGCTGCAGTGACGTCAGGCGTGACATTAGTTCTGTCACTCACCGCAGTGCAGCGCACCTCGTGGGGCGGACAGCCTGCTTCTGGAGTGTTTTAATTGGTTGAGTGACCGGCACTCGACCCCCATTCGCTCCTAATGTACTGTCTATTTTGAGAAACTGCACCTGCACAGGGTGACCGCTAAATCTCTTCACCTAGCAAATGGACGAATGGAGGGGAAAAATTACAAAACGATTCTCCAACTAGTTTGGTACAAGAAAAGCCAAAAGTGGTTACAAAGCACAAACATATGTTCAGCACCATCCAAAGAACAAAATAAAGACTTTCATGAAAACTTACCATCTAATGGAAAAAGAAACGCCCAAAAGAAAAAAAAACTTCTGATTAAAATGATAAGATATTTTCGCCGCAAATTTAAAGCGCACATTTTTTCAAAATCTTTGATTCAGAAACGAAATAAGCATGTGTATAGTTATACGACATTCTAAGTTCATTTCGTAGCTTACTGAAACATTGAAGTGACTTACAATTCCCCTAGGTTAAATTCGAACATATTAAATATGTGAAAGAACATACTAAAAAAGAAAGTGTGGAAAATGGTCCAATAAGTGTCTCCACTCCTGTACTACCTATGCTAACAAACACTTGTTCCTCTACCTACTTCAGCATAAACACTATCTTATTGTAGTTACAAGGGAATACAGTAGACTTTAAGTGATAGGCAGATGTTTTAAAACTGCTTGTCTAGGTGACGTCTTTGAAATTCCGTTCTATTTGTGTGTCCATGAGATAAAAATGAAGGTACAAGGGAATAAGGGAATACAGTAGAGTTTAAGTGATGGTCAAAAGTTTTAAAACTGGTTGTCTTGGTGACATCTTTGAAATTCCGTTGTCTTTGTATGTCCAAGAGATAAACAATGAAAGCTGAAGGGAATTTGGAAGGACAGTAGACTTTAAGTGATAGTCAAATGTTTTAGAACTGTCTAGGTGACGGGTGTAAAATTCCATTTTCTTTGCATATCTCAGAGATACAAAGATGAATACAAATACCTTAAGTGATAGTCAAATATTTTAATTCCGTTTTCTAGCCAACACTTTTAAATATCGCTCACTTTATAAAGGCAAAAAATAACATGTAAATAACAATTTCCTATTTGAGAAAAGACATTTTAAATTACAAACAAATAACAAAGGAATATTTCCGAAACGATACGTTTCAAAGTAAAGTATGTTAACCATAGATTGTACATTTTAGCCAGATTTACACTTTCTGTATTTTGTTTTAACATGCAAGCGATCCTGGGTTACATTTGTTTCTTTAATTCACTCGTTCACTAAATTCCAAATAAAAACTTTATAGGCAATAAAACTCAATTTTGACCATTTTAGAATAATTATTTTTTTCTATTCCGCACAGAATTTAAAAAAATATTGTACTGGCATCTTTCGTACTTGTTTCCTTAACTTTCAATATAAAATAATTATAGAAGCACGTATATCCTCATTTTTCTCTTCGTTTTCCAAGTTTTACCTTCCAAATATTTGGCTCATATTAATAGAGAAGCAATTTTCAATAACTTCGGAACTAATTTTCATAAAACAAATGCTACAACGAAAAAAAGGGTAACGAAAGATGCTGCTAGGTTTACACTGCTTAAACAAAAGAGATATTTAATGAGCTTTTGGATATTGCTTAAAAGAAATTTGACTTGGGCCTCCCACGTGTAATAAGAAACAAGTGAGCGCTAATTAAACTCCTTAGAGCTAGAAGATTCTGAAATAAAATTTAATAAAACTGAGGAGGAGAACACTCTACAAGGAAATAATGAACACAAATCGGCTAGACGAAGGTAGTCATTTAAAAAGCTAACGTGCCGCTTCAACACAGTTTCTATATTCTTGTAAAAACCCCTATTCCTCTATCTACTTCAATATAAATATATTTTTGTCAATTTAATTACAGGAATATGGGAATAGAGTGCACTTTAAGTGATGGTCAAATGTTTAAAACTCGTTTTCCAGGTTGTCTTTGAAATTCCGGCCTCTTTGCATGTCCAAGGAATAAAAAATGAAGGTACAAGGGGATATGGGAGTACAGTAGACTTTAAGTGACAGTCAAATGTTTTAAACCTTGTCACTAAGCAACCCACTCAGGTACTCTGCATGGATATTAGGGGAGAAGCAAGACAACAAAAATGAAGGAACATTTCCCTGCTAGTAAAGTACAGGCATTTAATAAACCAAACCAGTAACAATCGGAAAGGACGCAAATGTATATTTAAAACAAATTGAGCACTTTGACGAGATGTAATTCATTTTAGTTTTATAGCGTCACCACACACACAAAGTAAGTTGCAATGCAGAGAACTTCAGACATATATTGAGAGTTAAAAGATACATGTTTAATTTTCATTAAAAGCAACTTAAACAATAACTCGATTTGTTAATAAAATAAAAACAACATATTATTTTGCAAATAAATGTTTAGATTCAATTTGAAAAACGTTCTTCAAAACTTTCGTAATTTAATTATGATACACACCTTGTGCCAGCCTCTGTAGTGTGGTGGCAGCTGCCAAGAGATGCCGAGTTCTAATCTTGGTCAGAGTGATGACACTTTTCCCGAGTTTTCCCTTATTCTGAAAAATGAACAGCTCTATGTACCCTGTACTCATTTGGCCATCATTTCATTCATCGTCCGATACGACAACGTTGGAAGTTTTCGCTTATTCTGAAAGATAAATGTCTTAACTATAAGCTAATTATACCCTGGACTCATTTGAAAATCATTTCATTCATCGTCCAATATCACTTTACATTGGAGGTTTTTACTTATCCTGAAAGATGGATTTCTAATAAGTCTAAGTTCTATGTACTCTGTACTCATTTGAACATCATTTCATTTAGTGTCCGATATGACTTAACGTTCGAGGTTTTCCCTTATCCTGGAAGATGTCTGATAACTCTAAGCTCTATGGAACCTGTACTTATTTGAACATCACTTCATTCACTATCCGATATGACTTAACGTTGGAGGTTTTCTCTATCCTGAAAGACAAACGTCTGGTAACTCTGAGCTCTATGTAGTCTGTACTCATTTGAGCTTCATTTCATTCATCATCAGTGCATTTTACGTCATTTGGATGGATATACACAGTTTATTAATAGGCCGTACGATCAATTGATCGTGATATTCTCTGGCAAATATCAAATACGGTGCGTTGGTGCGTATGCAAAGTACTAAAGTATATTTAAAATGTGTCAAACATTCACATTGTGAAATGGTATTTGTATTTCCAAAGCACATATTTCTATTCGTAAAAGAAGTATTTTATTGGCAACTTAATTTTAACTGCTATTCCTTTGTTTCGATTTTTATCAAAATTTTAAGGACTATTTTTGAAATTATCGGAATTTTTATGATAGTTCCATAAGTAAAGAATTTTTGGGTCGTAGAATGCCATGTATGGTTTTTTTTAGTGTGCCACAGCCGACTTTGCTCCCACATAAACTCCGCACGTAAAGTATGCTTAAGGAAAAAGAAACGTGTCGTTACTTTTTGATCAGACTTCGTACTTGCCCTAAAAATAGTCTGCCTTTGCGGATACTGACACCATAATCTCTTGCTTTTCTGTTTTCAAACAAAAATAACTTACAAAGTTTCATTGGTCTGGGAGTAACGTTTCATTTTCGCCGCGCTCGGGCCGTAATCTCGTATGTCCACTCTACACAAAGGTGTATCAGGTTTACCCTATAATCTGTGCCTCGCTTTGTATCCCCTTTCCTAAGTGTGTGTGTATGCGAGCGGACTTTGACAACTCCGCGTGTCGTGTTCCCCAGGTGGAGAAGAAGGCGGCGGTTGTGGCGCCGTTACAAAGTTAATTTTATGGGACAGGCTCTGTAGCACCTTTAATTAACAAGAGCTAATAACACACAAACTCCTTGACGGATCGGCTCCTTCTAGAAGCGTTATGGAGCTATCGAGCAAGTTACTTCACTCGTTGCGCTGCCTTAAAAACAGGCAACTACGATGTTGTACGTTTGTATCATTATTGTAATATGGATCCGTGCCACTTCAAGCTTGGCGTGAAATTTCGTACGTTTATGTGTTAAGTTCATACAAAAAATCCGTGCCAGTTAGTAACTGCCTACGAGGGCTGTTCAATAAAGATGATCATAACTTTTTTCCGTTCATAATTTTAGCACTAAAATTCAATCTTGGTATATTCTGTTAGCTTAATGTGAAACAAACACGCCGTAGTAGTTTCATTGTTGGTACTCCTGGTTCCCGCCTGTGAGAGCCAGGCAAGTTCAGACATGTTGAGCATCGCCTACCGCTGCAATGCAGGTAACACGCAACCAACAATATACGGCTTTGAAATTCTGCTTTCGTCTCAACAAATCTTCAGTTGAGGCCTATACAATGTTACAGGATGCTTCTGGAAAGTCTGTTCTTCCCTACAGCACAGCTCGAAGGTGCTTAAATGTTTGAAGAGGGGAGACAATCAATTTCAAACGAAGGTATACCCGGTGCTCCGGTTACTGCTCTTACGGAAGAAAACATCAACACTGCTGCTGTTATTGTGAGAGAGGATCGACGAATTACCTTAAAATCACCGTCTGAAATGCTGGACATTTCACTGGGTGCCACCCACATGTTGGTGATAGAAACATTACACATGAGACGTCTTTGTGCGCGATAGGTTCCAAAACTTTTGATTCCCGAACTAAAGGTCATTCGCATGCAGGTCTGCATGCAGTTAAAGTAGATGTTAGAGGAAGATCCGGAGTTTCTTTCAAAGGTAATCACTGCTGATGAAACTTGACTACATCATTTTGGTCCTGAAAGCAAACAGCAAAGCTCAGTGTGGCAATCTCTTTCATCACCAACCCCCCAAAAAGCAAAAGTGGTTCCTTCTGCTGGGAAAGTTATGGTCATGCCATTCTTTGATATTCATGGAATGGCTTATCAGCATGTTGTACCTGCACACACATCAGTAACTGGACAATATTACAGGGATGTCCTGAAAACATTGCAAGTCCATATCAGACGCAAAAGACCACATTTCCGTGAAGCAGGCTGGATGCTGCACCACGATAATGTGCGGCCGCATATTGCCAATGTTGTTGCTGAATATCTTGCAAAAATCGACGTTAAGTGCATCCCGCACCCTCCCTATAGTCCGGACTTAGCCCCACGTGACTTTTTTCTATTCCCAAAGTTTACGAAACGCCTTCGTGGGAGGAATTATCCATCATCAGAGGCAGTGGTGAAGGCTACGGAGGCGATTTTGAAGGATTTATCAAAAAATTGTTTCCAGCATATCTTTGAAGGCTAGAGGAAACGTTGGGACAAGTGCATCGCATTCAGCGGAGACTATTTTGAGAAGGACCATGAAAATTATGAGGATATATAAAGGTGCGTTGGCAAAAATATTGTGATCATTCTATATGGAACAGCCATCGTATAAAAGAGCAGAGCTCGATTTTTGCATATTTGCATGTTCTATTCCTTGACAGTTAAACGCATGCAAGTAAAAATCCATTTATATCACATTATAACGAGCTTTTTACAGAAGTTTCATAGTTCATATAAATGCATATTTAACTAATTTGTGCATATTCATGGATATATTTTACTTTTTCCGTCCGGTTTCTCTTAACCATTGACCTACAATGGCCAACATGCCAAAATGAAATTAAGTTCTCCAACTGACTCAATTTTTTCCCGGTGAACTACCAGGTGTTCTCATATACAACTAAATGGCAACTTACAAAATGTAGGATCAAAGTGTAGTTTCTAATTTTATACAGTACGCGCATGTTTTCTTGAGCGCTGGAATTACGGTGTGGTGCGGGTAGAAGGGAAAAAGCGAGAGCTAACGCTCTTTTGTTTCTGCATTGTGGTCAACCTTGAAAAACACAGTTCTGCCAAATAGCGTGTAAGATAAGCGAAGATATCACAAGTAACGTTGCATCCTCTGAAAACATTCCTTAGTTTTGCCAATGCCAGCTCAATTGTATTCAGATCACAGTTATGCGGAGGCAGACGAATAATAATGTGTCCCCTTTCGAGAGCCATTACATTCACAAATGTTCATACAATATAAATCATTTTCAAGTAAATGCTGATGTACAGTAGCATCACAGTCGTAACAAGGATAAACTGGCAATTCGAGCGCAACAAACGAGCCTTTATGAAGGAAGCGTTAACTACAAAGGGATAATGTTATATAATAAACTTATAAATTCATTTAAACAAACTGCATCATTAAAACACTTTAAAAATAAGATTAAGAAATTTTTGCATGCACACTGCTTTTATAGATTAATGAATTTTTAGAACTATAACCATGTAAATGAGCACTGGGAGCATAGTACATTCATAAACCTGTAACATTTATATTATGACATTTCTTGTAGTAAATTAGTCTATGCCAATACCACATGAAACCATAGAAAAGCTGTTTACTGTGTATATTGTATGCAATCAATTTGACTTTATGTGTACGCTCTATTTATACATTTTGACGTGTCTCATAACATGTATATGTTGCCAAGGATGAAATAAAATTCTAATTCTAAATGTTGTAAACTGGTGAGCTAATTAACCTCGAAATTGATCAATACGAAATATGGCGGACATGAGAAATCTTAGCGTATTAGCCACTAGATGTCAGTGTATTCCGCATTTCAAATTTCAAAGTTGTCACCTATGTTTAAGGAGTTAAACGAAACTTACCGAATGAGTACTGGGAACCCGATCGCTCTTCTTATCGCGTGCATACTGTAGTCAAACCACTTAAAGTAGTATTTTTAAACTGCAAGTCACCATTAAAATATTTGTCGCACGAATGTATGAGATTCCTAGGGGCTTACTAGGAAAAATTCAAGTCATTTGGAGAATTTAATGTCATTCTGGCATGTTGGCCATGGTAGCTCTATGGCTAACAGCAACTGGACGGGTCCAGAAGATCCGTGGTTCGAATCTCGGCTGTGGCACTGAATTTTTACATATTTCCAGACTTTGGCCTATACACGTCTAGTGTCAAAGAATAGCTAATTTCAGTTGCAAATTATGTCACATATCACCACTTTGCAGTTTAAGATTTGGCGCAAAACTGTGTTTTGTTCAAGCGCATTCGTCAATTGTTTCTCACTGAGAACATCTTTTCATTGTTTTCTAATAATGTTATCCTGCTTGTCAGCGGTGCAGCAGACAGCTAAAAATACTCTGCTATAAAAACTAAAACCTCTTGGGTACTGCGATGTCAGCTTATGCTTATTTATTTATGCTTATTCATCTTCCGTATTTATTAAGTATATAAATGAAATTGGTTTAAATCCATTATAGACAGTACACAAATATGGCATCATTAAAATAGAAACTATATTCACAAATAGTTGAAATGTCACTATTTTAGTTAATTAATGGAAATTAATCATTTCTTCACACTAGCCGTATATAAGCTAAGGATTTTGATAGAGTCAACATGAAAAATTCAATGACATGGCATTTGAACCACGGATCTCCTGGTTTCCATCCAGTCGCTCTAACCCATTGTACTACCATGGCCAACTTGCCGTCCTAACATTACATTCTCAATTTGACTCTTATATGTCCCCGGAGAATTTAATGTCAGGGCGGCAAGTTGGCCATGGTAGCTCAATAGGTTAGAGCGACTGGACGGAAACCAGGAGATCTGTGGTTCAAATCCCGGCCATGGCATTGAAGTTTTCATGTGCCCTTATCCGTCACTGTTTTGTTTCACTCTAGCAAACAACTCATTCTGTAGAACGCATCTAATTTGAATCATTTTGTTTTGTGTGCATATGAAAGATAGCTACGTAAGCGAACTGTTCTCAAGTTCAAGGTTATAAGGTTCAGATTATATGATAACCATTGTATATGTTTTCATACACATACTAAAATATTAAGCGAACTTCTCTGTCAGCATTCTATCACTGTACATCTCAGCGTCTGTATGATACTTGCTAGGTTGAGACAAAGACAGATATATCTTTCCTCTCTGTCACTTGCTTGCCGTGGAACTGGCAACATCAAGACAGTAAGGTAACTGTATTGGCTCAACCCATGTTCATTCTTCTTTTGTAGCTTCTCTAGTGTCGTCAACAGGGGATTTGGTAAGGTTTGTTGAAAGTTGTCAAGAGTCGAGAAATGCAGTAGTGTAAAATGAGTATTGAAATGCGAGCAGTGATCGTCGAGAAGTTTCGAGCAGTAAGTTGAGATGGAGAAACAGACTGACGTGCTAGCTCTTTGTAGTAAAAATTGAAATTAAGTGATTCCGGTTACAAATAAAGTGAGTTTTGCACAAGCCCGTGTTTATTTTAATCACGTTCCATTGAAATATTCCGTACAGAGTGTTATCGCTAACAAAAATATATCTAAATAACTATCAATTGAAAACTGGGGAGGTATTTGCTGGGTACTCGCATGCTGGAAGCACTTCATTAGCTTATGCAAATTTCTCAATCACATTGGAGGCACAGACAATGTTTATCGTTCAAGCTCGATGGACTTTCCCGGGGAGACAAAATAAAAGATGGATTACACGACACTGTTCTCCAGTAAGATGGAGTTATGTTAATGCGACGGATACACGTTAAATAGCGCGGCAGAGGACGAAATTAAATTTTCCTGTGCAGCAGCTGCTTCTCCTCCTACTACCACCATTTCTTTCTCGACATCCCCTTGCCATGTAGGCAGCATTGGTAATGGCCTCACCGCACGTTTCCTCGCACTTTGTGTCGCCGCACATTCACAACGCTTTTTAAACTCACTCTTCTAAAATTTTGAAATATTGATATGCAAATAAATATTAATTTGGAGGAAAGATCGGACGATGAATAAAATGATGTTCAAATAAGTACAGGCTACATAGAGCTTAGAGCTACTAGACATTTATCTTTCAGGATAAGGGAAGACCTCCAACCTTAATTCATATCGGACGATGAATGTAATGACTTTCAAATGAGTACAGGGTACATAGAGCTTAGGATAAGAGGAAACCTCCAACGTTAAGTCATATCGGTAAATCAATGAAATGATCATCAAATGAGTACAGGGTATATAGAGCTTAGATTTACCATTCATCTTTCAGGATAAGGGAAAACATGCAACGTTAAGTTGTTTCGGACGATGACTAAAATGATCAAGTGAGTACAGGGTACGCAAGGCTTAGAGTTAACAGACATTCATCTTTCAGGTTAAGAGAAAACCTCCAACGTTAAGTCATGTCGTACGATCAGTGAATTGATGATCAAATGAGTACAGGGTACTTAGAGCTTAGAGTTATCTGACATTTATCTTTCAGGATAAGAGAAAATCTCCAACGTTAAGTCATATCGGATGATGAATGTAATGAAGTTCAAATGAGTACAGGGAACATAGGGCTTAGAGTTACCAGACATTCGTTCTTTGAGGATAGGGGAAAATCCCGGGATAAACCTCATCCAAGTAACTCACTCTGACCAAGATTCGAACTCGGGACCACTTGAGCAGAGACAGACACACTACCATCTCGCTACCGAGGCGGGCTTGTCACGTGATGACTGACATTTCATTAGCTAGGCATGACTAACATTAAAAAAGTACATAAATATTGTTTTATTAAGAGGTAACTCTAACAACAGAAATTGAGGTTTATTAGAAAAATAACGGGAATTTAATTTCGCGTGCTTTATATATCCGATTTTGGAAAGCTTGAGTCTTGTTACTAGACATGTTCCTGATGGGTTTTTGATTTTCAGCTGTTTTGAACTCTTGGTTTATTGTTCACAATTGAATATGTACTCAGGAGGGTGGTTCACCTGACTTAGGAATTAAAGATGCCAGTATTTTCCAGGAAGAACTATTTCCCAATCCCGTTTTAGGATATGCACTTCTCCGAACGCTCCTTTTTAACCCGTTCAAAAAATATGAATTGTAAAGCGCTGCAAAATACGCCCCTCTCTCCATGAGCACTTCCTCGTTTGATGTAAATTTTGTTCCTACGAGCTATTTCTTTATGTTTGGGAACAGGATAATGTGGGATGTGTGGAGCAATTCATGCAGTATGGCAGATTCTCTGGAAGCAACGTATTGTTTAGATTGTTGCTTGGTTTCCGGAGTATAATGATGAATCCAGTGACACTCAACGCAACAGCTTTGAAGTTGAAAGCCACACTCGCTTATTGTCTGCTGTGAGCAAAACACGGCACCCTTTGGGCCGCCAGCTTCCTCATCTCCAACTTATGCATTCCTGTCGATACACCTATGGCCTCTGCCGCATCACGAACTTTCTTGGATGGTTAGTGAGAATAATATCGTACACTTCCTCGGTAACAATACCTGCAGAGCATCCTGGGCACTCCTTGTCCAAAACAGATGTTCAACAACGTTTAAAATTGTTATACCTGTTCTCATAGAAGGTGAAAGGCTTCCATAAAGAGAATACAGTTTCGCTTTTATCTCCTCGCAAGTTTTCACTTCTAAAAGGAGAAAGCTAATCACTGAACAGTACTTCACTTTTTCCACTTTAACAAAAGCACGTTGAACAACTAATTGAAATGTCTGTAAAAACCCATACTAACACATGAATGAACATCAAATCTGTGTTGACAACGTGGAACAAATAATGGTACATGATTATAAAAACAATTACCCTGCAACACCATATGTTTTGAAACAAGGCTACTTATTGAATCTCTATCGTAATTTGTAATAAATTTTGCTTATAAAATGTAATAAAGTTTGCACCACGCAAAACTACAATGAGAGGAAGGCAGTAGTTCATAAACGGTACAAAGAAAGTCGACATAAATTATTGAGAAATAAATAAAATGGTTGTGTAAAATCACCATCAGAAAGGTCTGACTCACCTCGATGTTTCTTTGTCAAGCCGTTGTCTTTTCTTTCAACTGCCGAGAACCACGTCGTTTTGAACACAAAGTGTATTATATCTGACAGTTGAATAAACAAATGTTTAACGAAAAAGGAAATGAACATCTAGCTTTTTATCACACCAGTGTCTTACATTTTCGATATATTTTTCTGCCTCCAGGTTATGCAAACATGGCAAACAATTCTGAAAACCTTTTAACATCATCTAAGTGTAGTTTATTACCTTATTTCCATTATTTATAAAATTGAATACCAATAAAATCAATTACAAAGATGCTTCTCTCGATTAACCTGCAATGGATCGCAGAATACATTGTTCCAAGAACGGTTTGTTGAAGAGCAAGCAGAAAAAAGCATGGTTAATTTTCCTAATCAGGACAACATGGCCGTTTTTCAGGACTATGATAAACAGCAGGGTCTTTTGGGAAAACCTTTGAACAGATTATTACCGTCACTGCAATAAATTTCCCTTGTTTTATGTTCTCTGGGGAAGTTTCTGATCCAAATATCTACCAATTATTCCGGGAAATTTCGAAAATTGGGAATTTTGCGCATGTCAGTTCCTCGGAGGATTCGTAATCGTGATGCAGTGCTTATTGGGGCAATTTGGTGGCAGCATTAAAATAAAACACATCCGCGTACTGTACAATTTCATTGTTGCCAACAACGCGAGGGGGAATTATTTTCTTTGGCGGAAATATTTCGGCCCGTTGTCAAATTTGCATGTAGATGGCAAGATAATTTGATTTTAATATGTTATAATCGCCTCGTTGCGATGCAAGAGAGCAGATTGGAATCCATTATTGGGAATGTAAATAACCCCCCATTAATAGGGGTGGTATTATAGGAAGTAAGGAATACCGCTGGCCGATAGTTTTCGAGATGTATGCGTGTATTTATCGAGTAACTACATCCATTAATAATGTTTCCCTTATGCTACTTATAACCCTGGTTATGAATTTTGCATAAATGGTAAACCGTAGGATGTAGGAAGAGCTTACTCTGAAATATGTGCGACCCTTATTTCGCAGATATACAATGTAATTAGTTTGAATTTTCCAACACTTAACAATTTTCTCAAATAATTTTTTCATCTCTTGACCATATAAAGCAAACGTAATTTAACAGACGTCACCTAGACAACTAGTTCTAAAACATTCGACTATCAGTTATAGTCTACTGTATTCCCATATTTCCTTGTACCTCCATTGTGTATCCCTTGGGTATCAACCAGAACAGAATTTCAAAGACGTCACCTAGACAACCAGTTTTAAAGCATTTGACTATCAGTTATAGTCTACTGTATTCCCATATTTCCTTGTACCTCCATTTTTATCTCTTGGATATACAACAAAAACAGAATTTCAAAGACGTCACCTAGACAATCAGTTTTAAAACATTTGACTATCACTTAAAGTCTACTGTATTCCCATATTCCCTTACAGCTTCATTTTATTATCTCTTGGGCATACAAAGAGAAAGGAGTTTCAAAGACGTCACCTAGACAACCAGTTTTAAAATGTTTGACTATCACTAAAAGTCTACTGTATTCCTGTATTCCCTTCTACCTTCATTTTTTATTTCTTGTATATACGAAGGGAACTGAAGTTCAAATACGTCACCTGACAACCACTTTTAAAATATTGGACTATCACTTAAACTCTACTTTATTCCTATAATAAAATCAACAATAGGATAATATTTATCTTGAAGTTACAGGAATAAGCTGTTAAAGAAAATATCGTACCAAAGTGAGTAATAAATCGAATACGAGATCTGAGTTGTTCAGCTGGGTAGGTGCTGGTTTATAGCTTTCAAGATGTTGGTTAAAACCTAGTACAATCTGACAGTTTTAAGTGTGCTTACGAGCAAAATATATGTACCAGTACATTTACTGCATGTTGAAGTTCTTCAGGACGAAATTCGGGCATAGTGGTAATTGACAGCTTTCACAACAACAAAAGAACAAAAGCTAACATTTAAATGTTCTCCTGCGTCAAATAAAGCATAGGAAGTTTATATGAAGTGTTTCAAATAACACTTGTAACTTCAAACCGCTTATAACAAAAGAAGTCACATGATGGACAAAGTGCCAGGTGTTTGAGTTTCTTTTGTCTTCTTTTCTTTCAGTTCAGATACAATGTTTTCGAACACAAAATTAGTAATTTTATTCATGATGCCATAATAAGCTGTAAGTTCTGCTCCTATTGAAGCATTAAACGTTAATCGTGAATATCTGCTGTGAGGGTAACGTAAATGCTGGAAACGCCTGGTAGGTAGGCATGACAGTACCTGAGAATAGTCAGTATTAATTAAATTAACTTTCATGAAGCTCTAGGCAATCGATAAAGGCACCACGATCATACTGTCTACAATTTCATATAATCAGCTTTCTAACCAGTGAGACCAAGGGGATTAAGATATTTCCTGAGGGCTGCTGCAAGAGGAGCACGCTCCGGTTTCAGTTTCATTTCAGCTTCGATTTCAAACCTGCTCCGCTATGCAATATCCACCTCCTGGTGTAATTACCTGTGTTCAAAACCTACAAGATCTGAATGATATGGATTTTGAGGAAAAGTTCTTCAATTACGCTATACATGGAAGAATTTACGAAAAAAAGTTTTTGTAAAAGATGTTTACCACGATTTTTACTTAAATGCAACATTTTGAAGTCATTTTAATCACAAATAAAACGTGAATCTTAAATTTTATTGACATAGTTTCATACATGGCAGACCGTAACAGAAAGAATCACATTTTACTACATAAAACTGGAGATTTGGTCACTTACACTTTTGTGTAGAGTTAACCAATTCCGAGATATTACAGATTTGTATCAATATTTAACATGCAAATATATTTTTCAAATGGGAAATCATTCTTTTATGTCTTTCACATGAAAAAGGACACCGACCAAATTTTAAAAGTTTTAACTATCGCTTAAGCTTATTTCTTTATTGACGAAACTTCAAGCGTATATCATTACTAACCTCAAGTAGATAAAGGGTGTTTTATATTATTTAAAAAACTTTTTCATACCAAACTTTATCAAATTTAAGTTCTAGCCAAGTAAGGGTTCATTATAAACAAAAATTGGCCATTTGACACAGTATTGAAACACCCTGTATAGTTTTCAGTTTTGACAAAATTTTGAAACATCCTGTATAGTTATCAGTATCTGACACAATATTTCTTTTGCCCGCCTCAGTATCGTAGATAGTAGTGTGTCTGCCTCACGTTCAATAGGTCACGAGTTCGAATCTTGGCCAGGTTGTGTTACCTGGGTGAGGCTCTTTCCGGGGTATTCCCTTATCCTTAACGATGAATGTCGGGTTATCTCTAAGGTTAATGAACCCTGGACATATTTGAGCATCATGTTACCCGTTTCATTCAACGTCCGATATGACAACGTTGGAGGACGAAAAATTTAAAATATATATATTGATTAATGTTTTCCAACGTTAAGTTATATAGGACGATGAATGAAATGATGTTCAAATGAGTACAAGGTACACAGAGCTTAGAGTTATCAGACATCCATTTTCAGGATAAGGTAAAACATCCTCGTCATATCGGACGATGAATCAAATGATGTTTAAATGAGTACAGGGTGCATAGGGCTTAGAGTTACCAGATATATATCTTGCATGATAAGGGAACACCTCCAACGTTAGGTCATATCGGACGATGAATAAAATACTGTTCAAATGAGTACAGTGTACATAGAGCTTACATTTAGTAGACATACATTTTTCATGATAAGGGAACACCTCCAACGTTAATTCATATCGGACGATGAATAAAATAATGTTCAAATGAGTACAGGGTACATAGAGCTTAGAGTTACCAGATATTCATCTTTCAGGATAAGGGAAAACCGCTGACGTTAAGACATATCGCTCAAGGAATGAAATAATGTTCAAATGAGTACAGGATTCATAGTGATTAGAGTTAGGAGATATTCATCTTTCAGGATGAGGTATAAACCTTGCTCAGATAACTCATCCTGACCTAGAGTCGAACTAGGGCCCTCTTGAACGTGAGGCAGACATTATCACCTAATAATATTGACACACCCTGTAGAGATATCAATATTTCACACAGTATTGACACACGCTGTATATACTTTGGCCCTTTACTTGATCGGTAAAGCAGTTATTTAGCCTGATAAAAGAACTGCTACATCGTAAATAACCAGAGGGAAGCTGATTATGAAGCCACAAACATATTTGTGAGAATGTCACGTAACTGAGTACGCTTTGAACGGTAAGTTTCTGCTTTGTTCGGTTTCAGCAGCTGGCGTGTCCATTTGCGTAACAGTGCGTGCTTTAATTTCATTTCATTTGGTTCCGACAGAGCCACTGGTGCGCATTTTCCCACTTTTCTTGATTCTGCCACACTTTTCCATTAAAACGATACATCTGCTGCACGTTTTCATCATTTAACCTTATAATGATACGCTTTCCAATAAAATATAACCCCATACATCGTATTTAATTAACAGTTTTACAAACTACAGTGTTTATTATTGCGTGCTTGATATAGTTTAACTACCAACAATTAATTTGTGGTTTCAGCTGTTCGAGTGCATTATTACATTTCTTGGAATTCACTTGTTAGTAATTGTTATTCAATACTTTGTTTCCGATTAAACAATAATAATGATGGATATGACAGCGTAGCAGATGTAGAAAATTGCGCTTGATAAACAGGACGTCATTAAAAAAGGAATGATAGTTTAATTAAATTTAATTGCAATGGAATCGGTAGATCGGAAAGTAACTGTCTTCCTGTGTGGGATCCGTCCCCTTCAGATGCTGTGGTGCGGACGCTGCGGACCTTTAGCACTCGTGGTACCTCAGACGTTACTATAGGAACCTCGGGCCGAAAATTCGAGTACCTCCCTGATTGGGTGTTGTTCGGATTGGGTTGGACTCGAGGGGGCAGTGGTTCCCGATACCCGTGGGAGATCGGGTACGTCTCCGGACGGGGTTGAGGGAAGCCATATATTCCCGGGTACTAGCCTGTATAGCTAGTAGAAGACGTGCCCCTACCGAGGTCATATCGGTAGCCTTCCCCTTTGGGGTTGGCGCGCCTAAGTGGCGTATGCAATTCCATCCCGTCTTGTGTCCATCAGACCGGATGGGAGACCTGTTAGTCTCTAGGTTTTGCCCTATGGAAAGTCCCACGGAGGTGCCGGGCGCCCTTTTGGGGACAGCTCGGTAACTCCGTGGTCGTCAGACCGGGGTCGGTCTTCACTCTGTGTGGACTGCCCTGGTAGATATCCTCACGTTGGATGAATGAATGTATGAATGATTGAATGAATGAATGAATGAATGAATGAATGAATGAATGAATGAATGAATGAATGAATGAATGAATGAATGAATGAATGAATGAATGAATGAATGAATGAATGAATGAATGAATGAATGAATGAATGAATGAATGAATGAATGAATGTCTTCCTGTGTGGTGAAATGGCAGCATCTGTTTTATGCGGACGCGGGTTCAAATCTGGCAATGGGTGATGGATTTTTTGGGGCGTAAAAATCTGTAGCATTGATTTCGGGATGTAATGAATCTGAAGTCTGATAAGGAGGCCTTTGAGTAAAATATGTTTTTAAGCCAAATATGGAGTAGAACCTATAGAACTACAGCAGCTTAAGAATTCCATAGATAAAAGTGAATTTAACTTTCTGAAACAAATTACTTGCATTTAGTGTGGATTTTGTAAAATAACATAAAAAATCTTGAGAGCTATTTAGTTGAAAAGGTAGAGTCAGACACAAAACTGCAATATCATAGCTGATATTTTAACCACGGATCTTCCGGTGTACATCCATTGCCCTTAACAACTAAGCTACCATAACCAACTTGCCAGCATGGCATTAGCCTTACATTGCGCGCGTCAACTATCTTGACGCCGTTACTCGCTATGTATCTGCTGGATATATATGACGTTAATTTTGTTTAGTATCTGTTTTTAATTGTTTTAAAACAAATGCACCTTATTATGAATCGCAAGTGTATCTCAGACATAGTCATCCTGAAAATATTGACACCAAGGTCATCTGTTGTCCAGAAGTCGTGAATATTTTGCCATTTTCCTCGAAACACACCAGCAAGGTATAATAACGCAATAAAGGCTTTCATTTCCTTTATGTCTGTCTCTCTGCAATCACTCTCACATTCATATTTCACCTTGAAGTCATCTGTGCGTCTGTTGGTGTGTTCACAATTATATTCAGAATAATAATAATTATCTATTATTATAACAAGGCGTGTCCGTAAAATAAGGTCTCCAGTTTTATTTAATATAGAAAACACTTTTGCATGCTCTGTGGCAGTTTTTGTATACTCTTGTCATAGGACTTTCCCGCCAAGTTGCTCAGGTAGCAATCCACCTCATTTTTCAAATGATCGTCGGTCTGGAAATGTGTTCCACCCAGGTGTGACTTCAACTCAGTAAACAGATGACAATCACTAGGGCTGTCGGGGGATGGGTGAAGATGTCCCATCCATACTGGGTCGGATCAGCCGTCGCATGTGCTATATGGGGACGAGCGTTGTGATGAAAAATCACTCCCTTCGTCAGCATTCCCCTCCTTCGACTTTGAACGGCACGTGGCAGTTTTTTAAAGTCTTACAGTAGCTAGTGGCATTTATTGCTGTGCCGGTAGGCATAAACTCGCACAACAATACACCTTTTCTGTCCCAGAACCCACTGGTCTTCACTTTGCCGGCAGAAAATGTCTGTTTGAACTTTCATGGCTTCGGCGAATTCGAATGCAGCCACTGACGAGAACGTTCTTTAGTTTCTGGTGTTGTGTAGCACACCAAGGTTTCATCTTCAGTGACAACTGAATCCAAAAATTCCTCACCCTGTTCTGCATAGCGCTCCTGGAATAGGTGAGCCGCTTCAACACGTTGCCGTTTATGGCCTTTGGTGAGCATTTTGGAGACTCACCTCGCACACACCTTGCCATAATGCAAATTTTCGGTCATAAGCTTGTCAAACATAGTCTTACTGACTTCAGGGATAAGTTCGTACAACTCGCGAACTGTCACACGCCGATCTTTAAGCATTTCTTGCTCCACTTTTGCAATTGTTTTGGCTGAAACCGAAGGCCGACCACAAGTCTGTACGTCCGTCTTTGAACTCTGACCCACTTTCGTATGCTTTTTGATGATCCTACATATAGCCCATAAACTTCGCATAACTGATGATGAATTTATGTGGGGGTAGTGCCCTTGGACTCAAAAAAAAAAACGGATCACTGCACGCAACTCGCAAGTGATAGGAAGCTCCAACACAAACGGCTGCCCAGCCAAGATTAATGGTTGCAACGGGTTCGATGTGGTGGAGATTTGAAGGGGGGAAACCAAAATACACGTCAGTGTTGCCGTAACTCACGTAATGGCGTTCCTCACGGCTCTAGCGCCTTGGAGATTTTATTTTACGGACACGTCTCGTATTATTACGATTATTATTATCATCATAAATATCTTCATCGTTATCTTGTGCATTTTGTACTCGCCAGAATAGTAATTTTAATCAGTTTTAACACTTTATTACTTTCCTCTTCATCAAAATGAGTATCTGTATCAGTGTCCACAGATCGTGTTTCAGTTATGTCTTCATATTCACAAAGTAATTTTAATGATCGATCATCATTACATGGTTTGCAGACCCTTGTTAACTAATTTAATGTTTATGAACTATATAAGCACATGTACGGAAAACCAAGTTGGCTCTGTTATCTACTATGCATTGATAAAAAAGGATGACATACAAGAGAGAGAAAAATGATAAAAAACAAGTAATCAAAGCGGTACCAAGAACAATATTAATTGCGAAACAACAGAATCAGTTTCTACAAAATGATCCTCCAACGGCAGCGCATGATCGTTGAAAATAAGGCAATGTACCCCCATTTTCCAAATCCTGTACTTGACTCATTTTCAAATCTACGACTTACGGTAATAAAGAAAGACACATCTAATAAAGAAAGGTACGCGATGCATATGACAGATACGAGGGCTCTTCAATAAAGAATGATCATGATTTTTTACGCTCATAATTTTTCGCACTAAAACTGAATCTTATTATATTCTGTTAGCTTAATGTGAAACAAACACGCCGTAGTAGTTTCATTGTTGGTACTCCTGATTCCCGCCTGTGAGAACCAGGCAAGCTCAGACATGTTCAGTATCGCCTACCGCTGCAATGGAGGTAACACGCGAGGAACAATATGCGGGTTTGGAATTCTGCTTTCGTCTCAGCAAATCTTCAGTTGAGGCCTATACAAAATTACAGGAGACCTACGGAGAGTCTGTTATTCTCTACAGCACAGCTCGAAGGTGGTTTAAAATGTTTAAAGAGCGGAGACAATCAATTTAAAAGGAAGGTGGACCCTGTGCTCCAATTACTGCTTTTACGGAAGAAAACATCATCACTACTGCTGTCATTGTGAGAGAGGATCGACGAATTACCTTAAGATCACTTTCTAAAATACTGAACATTTCATTGGGTGCCACTCACACGTTGGTGACAGAAACATTACACCTGAGACGTCTTTGTGCGCAATGGGTTCCAAGACTGTTGATTTCCGAACAAAAGGACATTCGCATGCAGGTCTACATACAGTTAAAGTTGATGTTAGAGGAAGATCTTTCAAACGTAATTTCTGCTGATGAAACTTGGATACTTCATTTTGATCCTGAGAGCAAACAGCAAAGCTCTGTGTGGAAATATCCTTCATCACCAACCTCCAAAAAAGCAAAAGTGATTGCTTCTGCTGGGAAAGTTAGGGTCATCTCAATCTTTGATATTCATGGAATGCTTTATCAGCATGTTGTACCTGCACAAATCAGCAGCTGGGGAATGATACAGGGATGTCCTGAAAACATTACAAGCCCATATCACACGCAAAAAAAAAACATTTCCGTGAAGCAGGCTGGATGCTGCACCACGATAATGCGCGGCCGCATATTGCCAATGTTATTGCCCTTACCCTCCCTATAGCCCGGATTTAGCCCCATGTGACTTTTTTCTATTCCCTAACCTGAAGTAACGCCTTCGTGGGAGGCATTATCCATCATCAGAAGCAGTGGTGAAGGCTCCGGAGGCGATTTTGAAGGATCTCTCAAAAACTGGTCCCCAGCATGTCTTTGAAGACTGACAGAAACGCTGGAACAAGTGGATCACATTCAGGGGAGACTATTTAGAGAAGGAACATGAAAAGTATGAGGACGAGTGAAGATACGTTGTAAAAAAAATGACGTTTGCCTCGTTTGCAAACTTAGCATTAGGGAGAAGTGGTTGAAAGTTACAGGAAACAATAACAAAGGGATGGTAGAAGATGTCCTGGTTCGGCGACCCCTTACCTATATTTATTGACATAATAATGAAACAAACTTAGGCCATATATCTCACAGATACATGTGCGACTAACGAAGGGTTAAATTATCCAACTGACTAGTGTTAAAGAACTTTTAATTTCTATTAATTGACCTAATAATGGTCTGAAGTATTAAGCCTACAAAGGAGCAAGCATACTCTGACACAACTTAGAGTTATTGGTGCTTACAGAAAGAAGGAAGGAACCTTTCTTTGCAGGTATCCTTCATTTGTTGGTGTAGAGTTCATTTCTACTGCGCTTCTATTTAGCGATATTCGATTTATACGGGGTTTTAACTCCATATAATATTTACTACATTAAACTAAATGATATGTCAAATGAAAAGGCAACTGAAACAGTTTTGTTTGTTGGCACTACTGTGCATGTGCGTGCATTGTTTCTGCCGCAATCCGCTAGACAGTGGTAGTAGCAAAGATGGTGACTAGCAAACAGAAAGCTTTTTGTGTTCTGCAGTTGACAAAGACCGAATCTGTAGTTACTGTACAAAGTGCGTCCTGCATTAAGTTGGGTTGTGATCCTCCTAGTGATGATAACATTCATAGATGGTATCATCAGTTTGAAGATAACGGCCACCTTTGTAAAGGGAAATCACGGGACGACTGAGAGTAAGTGAAGAGACTTGAGCAGGTGAGAGAGTCGTTCACTCGTAGCCCAAAGGAATCACTCCGGAAGGCTATTGGTGAATGACAAGTTCCTGTGTCGACTGTTTGGAAAGTTGTAAGAAAACTCTTATGGCTACATCCTTACCGTTTACAGTTATTACAGGCTGTAAAGCCGACAGACCACGGATTACGTGCAAACTTCGCAAACGACATGCTTCATGACGATGGCGATTTTATGGATCGTGTTGCCTTCAGTGATGAATCGACCTTTAACCTTAGTGGACATCTAAACACTCATAATGTGTGCATCTGGGGCTCAGAAAATCCTCACGAGATGGTACAAATGCAACGACGTCCCCCTAAAGTGAATGATTTTTGTGCCGTATCCGGGCGAAAAGCTTATGGGTCTTTCTGTTTTGGTGAACCTACTGTAACTGGCACTTCTTACCTTGATACACTAGAGTAATGGCTCTTCCCTCATGTGAAGTAAATGAGCCAGAGAACTTCATTTTCCAGCAAGATGGTGCGCTACCTCACTGGCGTAACAAAGTACGCGATTGGTTGAACGTCACTGTACCCCAGAGCTGGATAGGCCGCAAGGGTCCCAATGACAGGGCTTGCTATGAGTGGCCTCCACGTTCTCCTGACCTAACGCCATGCCTTTGGGGCTTCATCAAAGATCGTGCCTCCGCTACCAGCTGACCTCCCTGAATTCAGAAACCGGATTAAAGCAGCTGTTGCTACAATTACTGAATACACACTTATCAACGTTTGGGAAGAACTCGGCTTTAGACTAGATATGTGCCGTGTGACAAAGGATAGTCACATTGAACATTTATAAGGTTCTTGGTAAAACTGTTTGAGTTGCTTTTTCATTAGACATATTACTTATAACTGTATCTTGAATGTAATGAATATGATAAAGAGTTGGGGCATTATGTGGAGTAAAACACGTGCTATGAGTTGGTTTCGCTTTCCCTACGTAGATGCTGTTTGAACAGTTCCATCAGGCGCAGTTATAATGTTTATTACTTCTCCTTTTTCCCTTATATTTATTCTCATAAAGTTAAACAATAATAATCCATGATTATGTTTAATGCTCTTTTGTTATAAAATGTTTCGAGGCCCGCTAATTTGGCATTCATGAACGATCGGTCTTTGTATATTAAAAATTCCATTTTCCGTCCATCTTCACTTCCGACTGCAACAGAAAATGGCCAATTTATTGACATTCTGCGCCGAGTGTTTTAATATTTCCGATATTGCGCTCGTAGTATGAAATGCTCGTGGGAAGCATAAGAGCAAATATGTTCTACAACGGAATTCCCAATTCCCTGCAGGCCGACGTATCTCCATTTAGACAGAGTTACACAGAAATTTGTGAAAATAAACAGCGAAATGGTACCTTGGAAACAAACCACGCGGGAAACATGGATACACGACATGCAGGTCTGCTCTGTAACAATAGACACTGTACGTAACAAACGCTGTTCTATTCTCTAAACTGTGAACATTTTCATACAAAATCAAAAAGTACTAATTTTAAAATGGTTAATTATTTCCTTGTCTTAAAACATAGCTTAAGCAATGCTGTTACTTTCCAGAAGAATTTTGGATATTCTACTGGTTGATCAGATGCAGAATACGCGCTTCCAATCATTTTATCTATAAGTTTTATAAACCAACGAGTGCTAGATCACAGCTGCATTCATGGTGATAAAACGCAGCATCTTTATCTATAACTATCTGCAATATTCATAAATGTTTATGAGTTTCCCATTCTGATATTTCTGACCAAAGGGAAATCGTCAATCATAATTTTATCCCCTGGACATCCAAAGAGAACAAATTTCAAAGACCGTCACCTAAACAACCAGTTTTAAAACAGTTGACTATCATTTAAGGTCTACTGTATTCCCATATTTCGTTCTGCCTTCATTTTTAATCTCTTAAACATACAATGGGAACGGAACTTCATTGACGTCACCTAGACAACCAGTTTTAAAATATTTGACTATCACTTAATGTTTACTGTATTCCCATATTCCCTTGTACCCTCCTTTTTTATCTCTTGGTCATACAAAGAGAACGAAATTTCATTGACGTCACCTAGACAACCATTTTTAAAATATTTGACTATCGCTTAAAGTCTATTATATTCCCACATTCCCTTGTACCTTCCTTTTTGATATCTGTGTCATACAAAGAGAACGTAATTTCAAAGACGTCACTTAAACAACCAGTTTAAAACATTTGAGTATCACTTAAAGTTTACTGTATTCCCATATTCCTTTTGTACCTTCATTTTTATGTCTTAGACGTACAAAGAGAACGTAATTTCAAAGATGTCACCTAAACAACCAGTTCTAAAACATTTGACCATCACTTATGTTTACTGTATTCCCATATTCCCTTGTACCTTCATTTTTATCTCTTAGATATACAAAGAGAACGTAATTTCAAAGATGTCACCTAAACAACCAGTTTTAAAACATTTGACTACCACTTGAAGTCTACTGTATTCCCATATTCCCTTGTAAATTCATTTTTTGTCTCTTGGACATACAAAGAGAACGTAATTTCAAAGACGTCACCTAGACAAGCAGTTTTAAAACATTTGACTATCACTTAAAGTATACTATATTCCCTTGTAACTACAATAAGATAATTTTATCTTGAAGTAGTTAGAGGAATAAGCGTCTGTAAGAATCGTTTGTCAAGAGCAGGAATATGTTTTATATTGCAACTCTGCAAGTTGTGAAGTTAGTGATTTTCATGTAACTAAATCATGAAGAAATTGCGTTTAATTTAATTATTTAAGAAAATAACTAAAAGGTATTTCTTATTTCCTTATCTACAGTTCAATTATTAGCTTTCTTTTTACATTTGGTAAACATAAGCTAATCTAATATTATATTCTAAAAAAGTTGTTTGTTACACGATAAGGTGCTGTTTGTGTTTCTTGGAGATAACATTAAGAGTCAGAAGTTCAAAATATTGTATGTGTTTGAAAATTCAAATTATTAATTGGGAATTTATTGGCAATAGTCAACGGTACGAGACGTTTATTTGTCATAATTTTTGTTTTAACAATATTTGCATTTGTTTATATTATTTATCGTTTATTTCAAGGTCATTGTGTAGTGATAGGCCTGGCTATATAACAATACGCTTTTGTAAAATCACAGTTGGCAGGACTGAGTAGAGAGGGCGATGTGAGAGTCACATGTTGCCCCCCCCTTTCCGAGGTCATCCTTCGGCACAGTTATTTACTGCGATGTTTAGCCGCTACATCGCACTGCGGCGCATTTCGAAATGAAAATTAAGTGCAAAAATCCAGACGTTAATATTAATAAAAAGCAGCACCTAAGTGTGAATTACGACCAGACTGCAGCAAAATGGCTTCAGTGGGATACGAGAAACTCGCCGCCCAAAATTACGCTTCAGAATTTTAAGGGCAGTGTTTAGAAGAGTGGCTAGAGAAGTCGTATGAGTGTAAAAGTTAGAACATTTGTATTTATGGTAAAATATGGGTGCATATGTTAGAGAAAGTGCTACAGAAGACGTCACGGTTTTAGTGAGGTCAACTTATACATGAAATCGAAAGAAGCGACTGCTGAAAACGTTTACGAAACTAATAAAGATACAAGAATTTTTTTCGGAATTTCTTTTTTTCAACATAGTCTTCATGTAACTTTACCCACTTCTCCCAGCGATGCTCCCATCTCTGTAACCCGTCCAAATAGCACTCGGCGGTTTTCTCTGCAAAATAATTGTTCACGAATATGATTGCATCTTCATTTGACGAAAATCTCTGTCCTGACAACGCAATTTTCAGATGAGGGAACAATATGAAGTCGCTTGGTGCTAGATCTGGTGAGTCAAGCAGTTCAAACCGTAATTCGTGGATTTTCGCCATTGCAACAGCTGCGGTGCCAGACGGTGCGTTGTCTTGGTGAAACAGGATTTTCTTTTTCTGCAAATGTGGCCATTTTCCGCAAGTTCTGCCTTCAGCTTGTCAAGTAATTATGCGTAGTATGCTCCTGTAATGGTTTTTCCTTTTTAAAGATATGGAATAAAATAACGCCCTGACTATCCCAGAAAAACAGTCGCCATTACTTTCCGAGCCGAAAAAAAGTTTTTTTTTGAGCCGGGTTCCCCTTTGCAGTCCACTGTTTGGACTGTATTTTTGTTTAGGACGTATAATTGTGTAGCTTAGTTTCATCTACAGTAACATATCGGCACCAAAACTCAGATTTATTGCGCCTAAACTGCGCCAACAGAGCGTTGGAAATGTTCATTCAAACACGTTTTTGGTCTAATGTGAGCAAACGCGGCTCGCAATGCGCAGACAGCTTTCTCATGTCTAAATGTTGATTTAATATGTGACAAACACGTTCTTTTTACATGTTCATAGTCTCTGTTATCCCTCTCACTTTAATTTGGCGGTCGTCTAGCATCATTTGATGAAATTTGGAAATGTATTCGTTGGCGATTTTAGTTTTTGGACGTGCCTAAATTTCATCGTCTCCCAAACTCTTACAGCCACGTTTATATTCAGCTCCTCAAAATTTTACTATGGTAAATGATGGTGCAGAGTCCCCATACATAGAATCCAACTCATCTTTGATTTCATAGGCCTATTGCCTTTTAAAAAAGAAATATTTAATGACAGTTCGATACTCGATTTTGTCCATTTTCATAAAAACTCATCAACTCACTCAAACGACAGTTACATAACAACCGAGCGTCCAAAATGCCTAAAACTCTGGTGAGTAAATGTCAACAGATGAGCAACGAAATTCAGTTGCTTTTATTTACGAGTGCTGCCACCATCAGGTTGAGGTCGGAAACTTTAAAGGCCATCCTCGTATTTTCTATTTATGGAAAAGTATCTTTATTTGAAAATTAAACAAGTTATATCTCTGATTAATTCTATAAAATTATAGACTATATAGTGACTTAAATTATATGGTTTAATGACATATACGTCCTTGTTTACTAATATTTTTGTAACATTTCTGCCACAGAAGTGAATTTGCATAACATATATTAAAGAAGGAGAAAGCAATATTTGGAAATTGATCCTTCAGCTTCCCCTTTATGCCTTTCAGCGTTGGGACTTCTAACCATTTCTTATACAGTTCTATACACTGTGATTTTCTTTTCAATTCATTTATTACCATCCCTCTCTTTCTTGCAATTTCTCCAATATACTGATTCCATTCCATTCTCGGTCTACCCCTTCTGCTCCAACCTCCCGCTCTGGTTTCGTCTTTTGCTGTTCATCCATTCTAATTAGATGTAACATCCCTGGTTTTCCCTCCCACCTTCCTCAGATATTTCTATTCTGAGGATGTTATTCTACTTTCATGTTTCTTTAGGAAAATCCATTTCTCATTCATAAAATAAAGTGCGTAAATATACTGTTTCATACGTTTTAATTTTCACATATTTTTATACTTTTTTCTTTCCGACTTTCTCTTTCAGATCTCATAGTTTGGAATTCATCGTAATTATGTTTTACGTTTCTGTTAGCATCTAGCACTAAAATAAAATAATAGTACCAAAAATCATAATTTATTACACTCACCTAACTTTCTATACTCTTGTACAAATACTTATTCCTCTATCTACTTCAAGATAAACATTATCTCATTGTAGTTACAAGGGAATACAGTGGATTTTAAGTCATAATCAAGTGTTTTAAAACTGGTTGTCTAGGTGACGTTTTGGAAATTTCGCTCTCTTTGTATGTCCAAGAGATAAAAGTGAAGGTACAAGGGAATATGTGAATACAGAAGACTTTAAGTGATAGTCAAATGTTTTAAAACTGGTTGGTAGGCTTAGGTTTGAAACTGCATACTATTTGCATGTCTAAGAAATAAAATGACTGGCCCCGTAGCTCAGTCGGTAGACCACCTGCCTGCCGTGTTGGTGGTCCCGTGTTCGATTCCCAGCGGTGGGGGTGGGGATTTTTCTCCGACCAAGATAATTCCCCAACTTCCCCAGGGTCTGGAAGTACGGATGAGAGTGTTAATGTGTGCGTGATCTAATGATTAAAAACCAAAGATAACGAGTTAACACCTTCAATATGTTCTGCCGATATGACCATGGTAGTTAAAGGCGGGGTATAAATGGAACAAGGAAACGCCCTCGCGTTTCATTAAAGTATAAGTATTAAAGAATTCAGATATGGCCCGCTTCGGTAGCGTAGATGGCAGCGTGTCTGCCAAACGTTTAAGAGGTCCCGAGTTAGAATCTCGGTCAGGGTGAGTTACCTGGATGAGGTTTTTTCCGGGGTTTCCCTTTCCGATTGTCGGGTAGCTCTAAGCTCCAAGAACGCTGGGCCCATTCCATTCATCGTCCGATATGATTTGAAAGTTATGGGATGGAAATTAAAAAAATAAAAATTCAGACAAGGAATAGCTTGGAAATTGTTCACCGCACAAAAATTTGATTGCCTCCAATTATATTTTTAAATAGAATCTATGTTTTTGTGTCAATATTTTATCCATCTCTGGCAGTTTACCACTTATACACATGCCATTCAGAATCAACGTAACTATGAGGTCATTGTCAGAATATTCAAGATATAGATTTTCATTTGTTATAAAGTATATTAGACATATATTATTTTAATAAAGATATACTCATTATTGAGGTTATCAAAGAAAATTTTTAAAAATTATTGTAGTCGGATAAAGGAATTTTCTTTAATTCTTTGAGTGTATCTTTGGAAGGTGTTGAAATTAAACGTAAATTTGGTCTTTTAACCAACAGAACGTTCTTTTGGTTATGCCATTTATATACATTTATATATACACCTTTTCGTAAAAATACTTTTTCAGAGTCAGAGGGTCTCCAAAGTGTATTTTATATTACCAACATATGAAGGTGGTAATGTGGTAAAGTGTTAAGAGGAAGACGTGTGAATGGAGTACACGAGATTGATACGTACAATAATTTGAAGCAGGAGCTACACTCAAGTTTGGTTTGCCTCTAACTGGCCGCACAAAAGCGGCACGGACAACGGCGGCAGGAACGTTGACACCGCACGTCTGCACAGGAATTCACCTGCTGCGGTCGCCCGCCGCCGTCACGTTTTAATTAACGGGTAAAAATCAAACGGCGGCAAACAACATGAAAAGTGAAAGGAATATTCTTCAGTGTTATTTTACCAACCAAAATTAAAAACAACGCTACACTATTTGTCTTCTCCTTCTTAAAATATAGTAAATATATACCAAGTATACATTTTTCCTACTCTTTCTACAGTTATTCCTCTATCTACTTCAAGAAAAAACATTATCTTATTGTAGTTACAAGGGAATGCAGAAGACTAAGTGATAGTCAAATGTTTTAAAACTGGTTGTCTAGGTGACGTCTTTGAAATTCCGTTCTCTATGTATGTTCAAGAAATAAAAATAAATAGTTAAAGGAAATATGGGAGTGCAGTAGACTTTTAAGTGATAGCGAAATGTTTTATAACCGGTTGTCTAGGTGACGGTTTTTGAAATTCGGTTCTCTTTGTATCGCCAAGAAATACAATTACTACACGGGAATATAGGAATACAGTAAACTTTAAGTGATAATCAAATGTTTTAAAACTGGTTGTGTAAGTGAAGTTTTTGATATTTCATTCTCTTGGTATCTTCATAAAATAAAAAATAGTACAAGGGTATATGGGAGTACAGTAGACCCTAAGTGACAGTCAAAAGTTTTCAAGAACTATTTGCTAGGCGATGTGGCTATCTGTGTACAACTGGGAGAGAAAAGTATGTAACAAGGTTAATACTTTATTCGTATTAATAGACACACATTTGTTCCATTCTACGCAAGAATACGATTCCAAAATTTGAGGAAAATGCGAAGATTTTATAGACCTTTATGACATGTTTCCCTTTACGTGGAAGACCTTTTTAAAATTTTGATTCTTAGGTTTACTTCCACGAATTTTGATTAAGAGAACAAGATTAAGAGAAAAAAATCTATAAATGATATTTTCTCCCTCTGAAGATCATTTTGAATCATGTTTCATATCTTTTGAACTGGAGAAGACAAACAACATCCTAATACACACAAAATCCACAGCTCGAAAAACCGGACGATTTACATACAACATTGCGGACACTCGTGGTGCCCCTGACGTACTAGAGAAACCTCGGGTCGAACATTCAAGCCCCTCTGAATGGGGGTTGTTCAGATTGGGTTGGGCTCGAGAGGGCGGTGTGTTCCCGATATCCAAGGGAGATTGGGTACCTCCGGGCAGGCTTCGTCCTTCCGGAGGGGGCAGAGGGTTGACTAAAATGTACTAGCTGGGTACTAGCCTGCAGAGCTAGTAGTGCTAGATCACCAGGCGGCCCAATCGAAGTTATTCGGCAATCTTCCCTGCGGGGCTGGCGTGAGAGTAAGTGGCGTATCCACTTCCACCCGTCTTGGATGGGGGGGGGGGCACTTTTTAGACTCAAGGTATTGGCCCAAGGAAAGACCCCCGTAGCTTTCCATCGCTTCCGGGTTGATAGAGGCCAGGGCCTTGGGACTTTTGGGTAGACCCCGTTGTAACTGTATCAGGAATGCGTTTGGCTGGATGCCGGGTGTGAAAGCGTGTCGGGAGGTTGCCGGCCTCTGACATGGTGTACTGTTTCGGCGGCACGGTAAAAGGGATAACGGCTGTACTAGACTACCAGGGAGTTTCAAGCCGTTAAACGGTGGGACACAGCCCGCTGCACAGTCGTAGCTCCTTGGATCGGCCGCCTATGCTTCCTCTCGCCTCATCCTTCCTCCATGGGGTGTCCCACTTGGAGGCAATGACTGACCAAGTTTGGACGTCCATCTAAATCTTCTCCATAGAATTCAATTCTATCAAATGTTTACGCTGTAAATATATAGATGTACATATATCACGTAGGTTAATAAGTATGATTTTGGAAATTGTTATGTTAAAATAAGATTACTTTGGAAAAAGTTTTAAGACACTTTTTTCCACGATTCAATTTTCATACTATTTTAAATTTTCTGATATACATTCCATAAATCTATCTGCTGAAAAGTTTTTTGAGTTGCTAATGTTAAAAACTATTACAATTTTAAGATAATCTAAAACTCTGTAGTTTTCAGCTCAGGCTACTGAACCGTCTGCAAACATAACATAGTGTGACATCCTCTTATAGCTGACAAGTGAAGGACGTGATATAACAATGTTGTCCAGTGTTGGCATGGAAACAGCTTCATCATGGGGAAAGAACATCTGGCACTTCTCCCAGCCGAGATCGAACCTAGATCCATTTTAAGCCACTAACGTTAATGGCATAGCTCATAAAATATGAAATTACACAATTGGTACTACACGTTTCCATGGGGACTGACAAAGAAGTCAATCTTGGCTATTAACACAAACTGCAGCTTGAAACAAAACGAATCGCCTGGACGTTATAGGAACCAGCAAGGCAGCTGTAGTGAAGAAGTTGACTATACAATTAGGCTGATTTAACAGAACACGTTGATATGCAAGGAAATTATTAAATTTGAATAGAAGGAAAGTTTAAAGCAAGCAAGTAAAGCAAAACCTCGTTATCCTAGGCCTCCGTAACTCCGACCAGTACAAGGTCATACATTTTCTCTTACATTTGTTTCTGACACAGGGAAAGTTGAAAAAGAAATGACAGTTGACATGAACTAAGGATTAAGATAAAAAAATTGAATACTCAAGTTGTAGCACATAATATACTATTCAAATTTGACGTTTAAAACACTTAAGAAAAAATTATCAACGTGTTACAGTCACATCAGCTTTTCTACTCTGTATTGATAGAAAAACTGCTGTTCCGTCTATTTCTTGACACTCTTTCGAAAGACCGCCGCTAAGTAATACCTCTAAAAGTTTCTTCTCTCCGCATGAACATGATCCACGAAAAGGAAGCAGTTGGTAGTCCTGAAAGGTTTAACATTTGAAAATACAAACAAATAACAATTCTCTAATTGTTTACTGTTTACCAGTAATGCACGTATTATTTAGAATGAAGAAAAGTTCAGAAGCTTTTCCCGAGAAATTCAAGATGGTAGCTTGATGGATTGCACTGGACAGTGCTACGGAGGGAATGAAGCACCTATGCCCCCCAGTAGAGTATCTCGCGGAGGAAGGATGAGGCCCGAGGTGACAGAGATCTGCTGAGTACAGGTTACATAGAGCTTAGAGTTAGCAGACATTCATCTTTCAGGATAAGGGAAAACCTCCAACGTTAAGTCATATCGTACGATGAATGAAATGATGTTCAAATGAGTACAGGGTACATAGAGCTTAGAGCTATCATACATTCATCTTTCAGGATAAGGGAAAACCTCCAACGTTAAGTCATGTCGGACGATGAATGAAATGATGTTCAAATGAGTACAGGGTACATAGAGCTTAAAGCTATCATACATTCACCTTTCAGGATAAGGGAAAACCTCCAAAGTTAAGTCATATCAGACGAAGAATGAAATGATGTTCAAATGAGTACAGGGTACATAGAGCTTAAAGCTATCATACATTCACCTTTCAGGATAAGGGAAAACCTCCAACGTTAAGTCATGTCGGACGATGAATGAAATCATATTCAAATAAGTACAGGGTACATAGAGCTTGGAGTTACCACACATTCATCTTTCAGGATAAGGGAAAACCTCCAACGTTAAGTCATGTCGGACGATGAATGAAATCATATTCAAATAAGTACAGGGTACATTGAGCTTGGAGTTACCACACATTCATCTTTCAGGATAAGGGAAAACCTCCAACGTTAAGTCATATCGGACGATGAATGAAATCATATTCAAATAACTATAGGATACATGGAGCTTAGAGTTACCAGACATTCATTTTTCAAGATAAGGGGAAACTCAGAAAAGTCTTATCCAGGTAACTCATCCTGACCGAAATTCGAACTCGGGATTTGTTGAACGCGAGGCAGACACTCTACCAGATGCTCTGAAATGTTTCAGTTCACTTAAATTTTTAATAAGATCTACATTTTAGTTCAGGATTATAAGCATTTCTTATGACTCAGTTACGTAAACATTTGGTAAAGGACTTAGAGGCAAAAGCCATTACATCTTCAACATTCTTATTACTTTTATATTTAAACTAAAGACTTCATTTCATTGTTTAGTGTACCTCCATTATCGAGATTCTTTTGTTTTCCTTGTTGTAGAAGCGGGAACAAAGGATCTTCCTCTGCTCTGGAGCACTTAGCATCAAATATGCATTACTAAAGTTTATTTAATTATATAAGAAAATATCTTCTTGCTTTCTGAAGCAGTAAAAGGTTATTGCTTATGAGCCAAGTTTTACAGTATTTTTACTAGCATAAATAAAGCTAAAAGTGATTCACTTTTTAAAAACAGTTCAAGTGCATCATATTAATTTAAAGCAGATCTAAGTAAAAGCTTCTAAATTATTACTATAAACTACGGATGGCTTTCGATACCTCTAGTTTTTGATTACCGAACAAAAGGACATTCGCAAGCAGGTCTGCATGCAGTTAAAGTTGATATTAGAGGAAGATCCGGAGTTTCTTTCAAACGTAATCACTGCTGGTGAAACTTGGCTACATCACTTTGATCCTGAGAGCAAACAGCAAGGCTCAGTGTGGAAATCTCCTTCATCACCAACCTCAAAAGAAGCAAAAGTGATTGTTTCTGCTGGGAAAGTTATGGTCATCTCAATCTTTGATATTCATGGAATGCTTTATCAGCATGTTGTACCTGCACATACATCAGTAACTGGACAATACTACAGGGATGGCCTGAAAACATTGAAAGTCCATATCAGGCGCAAAATACCACATTTCCGTGAAGTAGGCTGGATGCTGCACCACGATTATGCACGGCCGCATATTGCCAAAGTTGTTGCTGAATATCTTGCACAAATCAGCGTGAAGTGCATCCCTCGTCATCCGTATAGTCCGGATTTAGCCCCATGTGACTATTTTCTATTCCCTAACTTGAAGAAGGTAAAAAATGGTTTTTATATCTCTGAAGACTGTCAGAAACGCTGGTACAAGTGGATCGCATTCAGGGGAGACTATTTTGAGAATGGCCATCAAAATTATGAGGATGAGCAAAGGTACGTTGTCAAAAACAATTGTGAGCGTTCTTTCTTGAGCAGCCCTGGTACTAACAAGGTGATAAACGAATGCTTTCCTAAGGGACACCATAGAATGGGTGGCAGCTGGCGGAGTGGATTAGCTTGCTCGAATGTAGTGATACGAAGGCTAGGTTGGAAACGACGTCTCATAGTTTTGTTTTTGTTCCCTTCTCCCAATCCTTATTACCTTTATTTTAGTTAGTAATTTTTGTATTGTTGCTATTGGTTCACGTGTGAGCCACAGACAAAAGAATTACAATCCGATCATTAGGGACCTATGGAAATTTGCTCGGCATAAAAGTTGGGCTGAGCTCATCCTAAAGTCAGGTAGTTGAGGCCCTTAAATTTTAAAGGGTAATCACGGGCTATCTTTATCTTTTATTAGGGATCATGTTTCACTTTTTTAACTTTATAATCTGTATGGTATATGTGTTGTAAACCACGTTCCGTAGTTGGCTTTCACTTTTAGCAGAATTTCGACAACATTAAATCGAATAGCTTTTGTTTTATGCTTGTATTTTATGTTTCACTTTGCATTTGCGAAATGTTTGAAACTTGGTTGAATGGGTCAAGCACAATATCCACCATAATAAAATAACACCTTTATAACTATCTGCTTGCGGAAAACATGGCTGCTATTGTATTGTGTAAACACCTATAGTATTGGAAAAGTGTTATTTGTATTATAATATCAAATTATAGACCCCAAGAGATAAAACAAAGGGTAATAAAATTTTTGAGCTCCTCACGAAGGATTTAAACCCACGTCAAACGGGCATACTAGTGAAGCAACATGTATGATACTTAGCCAACGCTGCGTTGCTAGGGTAGGTTTCTATATGAATTAAATAACCGCGGACCGAAGACCCACCTCGAAATTTTGTATGCTTTCTACAGCTTTATACAGTGTTTTGAGGTCATTTTGAAGCTTTAACACAAAAAGCTGCATCTTCCATTACAATTAGTGTATAAGTTAAAAACTACCTTAATTTGTGACAGAAGCGAGAAGTATGTACCTAATTCTTAGCATTTTTTGACATGGTTGTACAATAAAACCACATGCTGGGCGAAGATTTAAATTGGTCGCAGTGTGTAGATCTGCCATTTTGTGTTCCTATGTTACTTTCAACTGATGCATGTGATAGGTTGTTCCTTCAGGGGCGTGTTTAAAGATGTTTGCGAATGTACACTAATTTATAAAAGTTTGTAAACTCTAAAATTATTACTTCAGCTTTCTTATCTGGGTATGATATTTTTGGAACCGATATACATACTGATTCTTTTCTGTCCTATACAACACTTATGCTCTGAGTTATCTACCCCTTCTCTATAAACTGTTCTTAAAATCATCCTTTAGAAGGCATTCAAGAAAGGTATAAGTCACATATGTTGCTTAGCAGGTTGCATAAATTAAAAAATAAATAGGGGCAGGTGACAACTGGTATATTTGTATATTCCATCTGCAGGAGTTTCCTACGAAAGATTATTTAGCACAGCAGGACTCGTATGTGACAGAAAAATAAGACTTGACCCCAAAAGAGTGAAAATACTAGTATTTTAACACAAAATGTTACAAAAGTGGACTATTTTGCTTTCAAATGTCCACGTAGAGTCTAAAAGTTAGTACACTTATAGTTTTAAATTTCCCTCATTAGATATGTACCCTAATTGATTTTATTGGCAATACTCAGTTCACTTAACATCCTATTTTGTAATAAATGACGTTATCGGGTATCGAAGTGTCAGGTATCATATAAATTATTGTGTATTGGTATCGACTATGGAGGGAAATTGGTGTCCACCCATCCCTACTATAAACTAAATCCATACGCTTTTTATTAAAACGTACTTATCTACTGCACTCATATCTTTCTACTCCACAAATCACTCTGAAAATCGTCTATTTACCTATTAGAAATGGGTTTGTTACATATTACCTTATAAATGTAATGGTAATGGAAATGTACAGTAGTTCTAAGCGATATTCAAATGTTTTGACGGTCGGTTCCTATGCGAGAGCTAAATCAGTAAAAGAACAAGAGAAAGTTAAAACAAAACAGGATCAAGTAATCATTTCTTCCACATTAGCCGTGTGTAGGCTGTTTGGATGAGTAGAGTCAGACTGAAAAATGAAATGCCATAGCATGGTTCAAATCCCGACTATGGCATCGAATTTTTCAGTCTGGCTCTACTCATTCAAACCTTAACCTACACGCGGCTAATGGGGAACAAATGATTATTTCCATCAATTTACCTGAATGGCATAGTGGTTTAACTATGAAGCCTGGGTCTTGAGTCCTTACAGCTTAGTAAGTCGCCACAAAAGATGCGTGTCTCATAGCATATGAGAAGCCCTAGTGGTTTACCGGGAAACATACCAGTCAGTTGGAGAATTTAATTCATGTCGGCACGTTGGCCATAGTAACTACGTGGTTTAGAGTAACACCACAGAGAGCGGGAGATCCGTGGTTCAAATCCCGGCTATGGCATCGAATTTTTCAGTCTGGCTCTACTCATTCAAACCTTAGGCTACACACGGCTAATGTGGAAAAAATGATTATTTCCATCAATTTAACTGAATAACACATTGTTTTAACTATAATGCCTGGGACTTAAGTACTTACAGCTTAGTAAGTCACCACAAAAGTTGTGTGTCTCATAGCATTTGAGAACTCCTAGTGGTCTACCTGGAAGCATATGAGTCAATTGCAGAATTTAATGTCATGTCGGCATGTTGGTCATAGTACCTCAGTGGTTTAGAGCAACCGCATGGAGAGCGGGAGATCCGTGGTTCAAATCCCGGCGATGGCATTGAATTTTTCAATCTGACTCTACTCATCCAAAAAAAGATCAAATTTTGTGTTACTACTATCCCGATGTCAGAAGATAAACAAATGCTTTACGGACTCGCTGTTCATTTGTTGCTGTCAGTGTTTGAAGTAATACGATCATCCTTAACGAATATGTAATGGTTTTGCGAGCTTTTGTAGAAAGAACATAACATTAACTAAGTGGAATATAGAGCCTGATTGGTCAAATTTCAGCACAAATGACCTGCAGAGTGCGCAATCCTTAAAGAGACATTCTCATCATCTATATTAAACGAGGTACAACACACACGAGGTTCACATGAAATTTTGATCCTAGCGGGCCGGCGAGATCCCACGGGATTCGACTCCAGTGCCGCATTCAGGTGACAACAAAACGACCATTGCCATTCTGCGGTCGCCCTCGATAAGTGGAATCCGCAGCATTCTGTTGCCTATAAAACTTCTACTGCAGCGCCACTAGTTGAGAATTTAATGTCTCCTGCGGCCGCACTGCTCTGTGGCCAAACACAACGGCATTCATTACACGTATCGGGCGGGTAAATTCATCTTGATTCTTGCATAATTAACAAACAATTTCGTTACTCAACTGTTTTATTGTGGGTATAAAAACAAGTACCTTAAAGCGACATTCTAAACTTTTCAAAGACAGTTGCCGTACAACGACTTCGATATTCATTTCTCTTCACACGAGAAAGAAATAACATTTTACACACATGTTTAAATGAGAAAATTACAGGATGTCTGTATATTCAGGCCTATACAAATATATCTCGAAAGTTGCCACAGTAAACAAAACGTGATAGACAGTTTTCCGCCTCCACGACAGTTAATGGCAACAGAGTCAACTAACTTTTCAGAGTTTTGGGGGAGGGGTATGTTATTGGAAGCGGTGCAATTTCGTCGTAGCATGACGCCGAGTGCACGTAACCATACCGTGACCCACCGCGATGTGAGCGTGCCATTTTTGACGGCGCCAACCTAGATATACATACAATTGGTCGCCAGTCCGTCTGACGGTTTTGGAACTGTGTCACTTGGCGGTTTCTGTGGGCATCCTACACCAACAAATGTGATAACAGTTGAATTAACGGCTCAAAAATTTGTGACTCTTTAAAGAAATCCATTCAAAACAAATACAGGACTATGCAGAAATCTAGAAATCCAAAGAAAAATTAAGTTTACAAAACTTAAATGATATTTTTACCCAATATTCCCGTTCAACATAAACGAACGTTTGCATTGGAATAAGCCAATGCTTAGATGTATGCCTTTGTGCTCATCACATACGAAATTTGCATAATTAAATTTATTTATCGGAAGGGAAGTGAAGCCGATGGTCCCATGTCGTAAAGACATGCCATGTGACAGAATTTCCAGTCTGTTAAGAAGCCTCTAAGGAAAATAATCCACCCTTCACAGTCAATATAAATTGCGCTGTCAAAAACCATATCAGCTAACGCCGTCCATGAATAAAAGCACAATATCTAAACTAAACTTTAACTACACAAAAAGTAGATTCCTTTATAACACGCTTATTCACACCTTTTACTATAGCGTGAGCCATTTCGGAGGTATTCCTTGTTAGAATTTTCCAACACGTACACTTTTCACAAATGCAAAGTCGTGATTCAATTTTTTTTATCTCCTGGGCATACAAAGAGAACGGAATTTCAAAGACTTCACCTAGACAGCCAGTTTTAAAACATTTGAATATCACCTAAAGTCTGCAGTATTCCCATATTACCTTATACCTTCATTTTGTATTGTCGGATCTACAGAGAGAACGAAAGTTCAAAGACAACACCTACACAACCAGTTTTAAAATATTTTACTATCACTTGAAGTATATTGTATTCCTATATTCTCTTGTAGCTTCATATTTTTATCTTTTGGAGGTAGAAAGAGAAGGAAATTTCCAAGACGTCACCTAGAAAACCAGTTTTAAAACATTTGACTATCACTTAGTCTACTGCGTCCCCATATTCCCTTGTACCTTCACTTTTATCTCTTGGACATACAAAGAGAACGAAATTTCAAACGTCACCTAGACAACCAGTTTCAAAGCATTTGACTCTCACTTAAAGTCTACTGTATTTCCCTGTTCCCTTGTACCTCTCCTCTTTCTTTGAACACTGATTGTATATCCAACAGCCCTTATCGGCTTAAGGCATTAATTTTATCCAGATTTAGGAAGGTTCTAGATGTGTATTGAGGCAGTAGTTCAGTCCACAGTGTCAACAAGATATCGCGCCTTTTGTATATAAGTGTGCGCGCGGTGCCAGAGCAAACACTGCCGTCTCCAGATTCGATTACTCTCGCCTTCCGTCCCCTGTCAACACCGTGAAACTGCCTGGCCCACAGTCACTGACCCCAATTGCTCCCTCTCTTTTAAACCACCCTAATTTACTACTTCGCCCTCTACTAATATTAGAAACGAGAAAATAACCTACACAAACTGAAAATATGTTACGAATTTTATTAGAATAACAAAGTTCAAGATATTTTCATCTCGAAATGTGTGAAATGTGTAATCTTGGATTCTATGGGAATGTCCTCAGTACATTTGAGCCTCCTATTCCACCTAACTCTATCTAACCGCTCCTAAGTCCTCCTAAGTACTCTTAATTCTGGATGAAGTTGTATGTGGGATCTTCAGTGACTAAAGAAAGTTATATTTGGAAATTTCATTTAGAAATTTATTGAATATAATTAAAATAATGCCAAATTTAAGTGTTAAACTAGTTTAATAATTTCAAAGAATTAATTTCAACTTCTTAAACTTCAGTCTGATGTTCTAAACTTCAAGTATTTTTTAATTGAGTAAATTCAAGAGAGCATAATTAAGTACTGCTCAAATAAAGTTTAAAACATTATGAATAAATGTGAAGCAAAACAAGAAATGCAAAGACGCAATTGACATTATATACAGTACAGTAATAGTCGATTCGGAAAAGTTGGAAGAAGTTTCTTGCAAGAAAGATGCAGTAGGTCATGCACAAGGAATGAAATTTCAAAGACGTTACCTAGACAACCAGCTTTAAAACATTTGACTGTCACTTGAAGTATACTGTATTCCAATATTCCCTTGTACCTTCAGTTTTCATCTCTTGGACACGCAAAGAGAACGAAATTTCACACGTCACCTTGACAACCAGTTTTAAAACATTTGACTATCACTAGAAGTCTACTGTATTCCTATATTCCCTTGTACCTTCATTTCTTATCTCTCGGATAAGTGAAAGAGAACGATATTACAAAGACGTCACCTAGACAACCAGTTTTAAAACATTTTACTATCACTTAAAGTCTCCTGTATTCCCATATTCCCTTGTACCTTCATTTTTTATCTCTTGGACATACATAGAGAACGATATTACAAATACGTCACATAGAAAACCAATTTTAAAACACTTGACTACCACTTAAAGTGTACTGTATTCCTGTAAATATAATAAGTTAATGTTTATCATGAAACAGAGGAAGAAACAGTGGAACATCACTTATGCGCTTTTCAGGGGAGACTACTAAAATAATGTATAAATGAGAAAACATGTAACTGATTTTCTCTTTTGGTATGGAAATGTGTATTAATTACACAAATACAATTAGTGTATACATTGTGCACTTCACATGGCTTTATAAAAGTCTTAAATTTTTGTTTGTTACAACTATTAGTCTAATTTCTTAATTTTACAGTGCCTATAAATGCATATGTTATACGTTTGTACCTATTCTGCTTATTAGTGCCTAAAACTGCACTTTAGCCAATTTCTTCTGCTTGCAATTTGTGACAATAGCTTTTGCATTTGTTGGTTTCAACGGGTTTTTTCGGGGAAGAGAAATTTCTTACTGCTCCACATTGGATATACAAAAAGGGGTTTAGCCAGGTAGGTATCTGCCTTACAGACGTGCCTTACAAAATTGTTAAATAGTTATGATTATTGATTGCCCTTCGTTGACAAGGCAAAGACAAATATTTCACATAGGTACAGGTCACTAATATGTTAAAATGGGTGCAAAAACTTATACCCAAAGAATTTATTTTTAAAATTACGATATGTGGAACATTTTGAAAATCGCCTGTAATTTAGACATAAACTGTTATTTCCTCAGAACCTATTGTAACTAGAAAGCTGAAACTTGATTTTATTCCATTCTTGATCCATCACAAAAACAAATGGTATATATTTGAAACAAACCTAACAAAAGCTTAATATATTTCAATTTTCACCCTTAAGCCCCCCAAATCCCATGTTTTCCCTTTTTGAGAGTTCATTTACTTCATACCTTTCTGCACATTATGGTTCCTACTTAGTGAAGTGGATGTATATGTATTTTAATTATACGACTATATCTGTTATTTTAACTTGCTGTGGAGCCATTTATGAAATTTGGAATAAATGTAGAACTATTTCGCCTAGGGAACCGCAAAATAGTATGAGTTTAGCAAATTTGTTGCAGAATATGTTGCCTTGGTTGTCATTTTGTTATAGTGCATTTTAAGAGCCATTTTACTAAAATTGTATATTTCTAAGTGTTTATTTAGCAAAGTTTGCTTTTTGGCCTGCCTATTTCACACATTTTAGTGCCTATAAATCCGCTCCCTAATTATAAGCACTATTGGCCTCTCTACAAATTCTCCGGCCACTTAAGTTATATATTTTCTTAAACTTTCGTATCCAGGCAACAGAAGCTCTCTAGTCATCCGTCATGTTAAGCAGCTTTGCAAAATATAGGGCCCTCTCTTACAACATCTTTCCATCGATGGGAACGTTTTTCTCACGATGTTGATTGAACCAGACTATAAGACATTTTTACAAATCGGCAAAACACCCTGTTTATATTCTGTTTACATTTTGATTGCTGTATCCAGGCTTTGATACGTCCCGTCTGTTCTCTTCATTAACGTTTTCAGTGTCGAGTAAAGTAGGCCCAAATGCTCAGCAATATTCTTCTTCGTTGCTTTAGGACTGCCTTTAACCTCATCCAGAATTTTTAATTTTTTACCAATAGTTAAGGATTTTCTTGTTTTCTTCCTTGTTGGTTGATATTCACACATGTTTCTTCTCCTGTTTGTAACTGGAAATTCCACTTGAAATACATAAATTACTTTTGTAATGATGTGACAATGACAGGATAAATCATAATGAAAGAAGCATACTAACAGTACTCGACTTAAAGCACAGAAGTGACTGTTGGAACCAAGGTTAATAGATTGTTGAAACCATATGACAATGAAATAATAAGCCACAATAACATAAAACATATATAAATGGGTATATTTTGTGTATGGAAATCAGAAAAAGTGACCCATTACCGAGAAAACGTATAATTGAGCAAATTTTTAATGGAGAACGACTGGTCGCAAAAAATGTAGCTTATATGCGCGAAAAATGTAGAAGTATAAACAAATTTCAAATGTATTTATACAAAAGTAGAAAAAGTCATGTGAGTGCATTAGAGTTGGTTATAAATACGTAATTCTATTTCATAAATTGCTAAGACATGCTTCCAGGGTGCAAGACATTTGAAACGTTTCAAATATATCCCCTTGACTGATGCAGACTAACAAATGAACTATGTTAAATGAGTTGTCAACTTTTCTTAGGACGTAGACCTCAACTGTTTATGTAGCTTACCAACAGAGGCTGTAACAGATACATTATTATTTATATATACTGAACTATCCGTAACTTTACAGTTTAATATTACTTTACCCGATAAAACTGTATCCATAGTTACAGAATTATCACTGCAATGCACTACAATATATTTTCTAAAAGCCTGCAGTTTTCACTTGTTTATTCACTTAACCTAAAAGCTCTTTCGTTTGAACAAATAAAGAAAGAAGGGTAAGAAATGAGAAATCGTTATAGTCTGCAGCAGTCTTCTTATTTGGCTTAAAACAGAGATTTTAATGTTCTTTGTTTCAACTCAAGAGATGATGGAATAAAGGAACGCAGTCGTCCTGAAGCGAATGAATTAAACCTAATTTATTTTTGTTCCTCTTTCTGACTTCACTTCGAGAGCCTGCGAGTTCTGTTGGAGATTTTTTAATTCCCTTTGAAGGGCCCAGCGCTCTCCAGAAGTTTAATATGTCCCTTTTTGTAGACAATTGTTTATGTCGATGCGTAGGATCTTAAGAAATCACGTGATAGCATGTACTTGTTGGTATTGAAGCAGAAAATGATCTTAAGGCATAAACCAAATATGTGTGCCAAAACAACTGGGCCCGCCTGTGTGGTGGGATGGTAGCGTGTCAAGAGGTCCCGACTTCTAATCTCAGTCAGGATTTATTTCCGAGTTTTTCCGTTATCCTATAAGCTAAAAGTCTAGTAACCCAAAGCTCTATGTACCCTGTACTTATTTGAATATAATTTCATTCATCGACCGATATAACTTAACGTTGGAGGTTTTCCTTTGTCCTGAAAGATGAATGTCTAGTAATTCTAAGCTCTATGTACCCTGTACTCATATGAACATCATTTCATTCATCGTCCGATATGACAAAGTTGGAGGTTTTCCCTTATCCTGAAAGATTAATGGCAGGTAACTCTAAGCTCTATGTACCCTGTACTTATATGAACATCATTTGATTCATCGTCCGATATGATTTAACGTTGGAGGTTTTCCCTTATCCTAAAAGAGTAATCTCTGGTAACACTAAGCTCTATGTAACCTGTATTCATTTGAATGCAATTTCATTCATCGTCCGACATGACTTAACGTTGGAGCTTTTCCATTATCCAGAAAGATGAATGTCGGGTAACTCTAAGCTCTATGTACACTGTACTCATTTGAACACAATTTCATTCATCGTCCGACATGACTTAACGTTGGAGGTTCTCCCTTATCCTGAAAGATGAATGTCGGGTAACTCTAAGCTCTATGTACACTGTACTTATTTGAACACAATTTCATTCATCGTCCGACATGACTTAACGTTGGAGGTTCTCCCTGATCCTGAAAGATGAATGTCTGGTAACACTAAGCTCTATGTACACTGTACTCATTTGAACACAATTTCAGTCATCGTCCGATATGACTTAACGTTGAAGGACATAAATTACAAAAAACTTATCTATTATTTCCCATATTCCTTGTATCCTTTTAATATCGCTAAATAATCGTTTTAATCTAGTTTATGTGTATATTTAAGGGCGCTCAACTAGCGGATAATAATTTATACTGTAGTTAATGGAGAAAACGCCTGTGTGAACAGAGAATTTCCTGTAAATTTTTCTCAGAAAGCCTTACAAAGAGTTTGAGTCACGTTTGGACCGCGGTAGAGCGTGATACAAACAGCGGAGCTCTATTTACCGTAATTTTCCTTCAATGCTACGCGGCTCCATACGTTTCCGATGAATGTACAGGTTAACCGAACCAAACGGTTCCGCGGCAACACGTAAAGTTTGCATTTCGCTTCATTCGAATTACTTACAGAGTTACTACAACTCAACAATTACAGTCGCCTGGCAACGAAAGTGGGGTGAACTTCTACAATTGAGTTCTGCAGCTCATCCATTGTTGATCCACATTTGATCATTTTCTCCGGCGAAGCGTGGTTTCATTTGCGTGAGCAGAACAATAGATTCTGGAGTGCAGAGAAGTTCACGAATAATTCACGAAATTGCTCGGCATGATAAAAGTTTGCTGTAACAGCACATCGAATAATAGGAGCTAGAGTTTTTCGATCATACTGTAAATTCGGGGAGATATCTGGCGGAAATATTCAGTTCAAAACATCACGAGAGATAATAACGTAACCGAGAAGTGGCTATTATGTAACCAAATATAAATATATTAACCCAAATACAGCTCAAAATACATAAACATGGAGATAGTATAAGCCTCAGTTATAAGCTTCGCAAAAGTTAAGGTATATGGAGGCAGGCCATTCTGCAGACTCCAGGCAATCCTAAGCTTGCTCCTCCTACCAGCGCTGCCGAATTTGATGCATGAACTGAGAACATTATATTTATTAATTCCCCTCGGATAAATGTTTGATAAATGACAGATTTCAAACTTATAAGGAAGAATGCTACTTTCTTATCATAACCATACAAAATCCCTGTCTCTACGATACTTAGAACAAGAGCGATGCACGTTTAATCTTCACATGTTATGGTTAAATGTTACGGATAAATATATGAAAATGACATGTCAAACTTATAACAAGAAAGAATGTTATTTTCTGATCACGGCCGTACAAAAGTCCTATCTCTACGATACTTAGAACACGAGCAATGCACTTTTTATCTGCACATGGTTATGGTTACACCCAACATTCATCCATTCAACACAGATAAGACTGAAAAACAACATTCTTTCCTCATAACATTTATCTTAAGCATAAATAAATAATGAACCTATTATTAACATAGAAGTCCCGCAGTTTGAAACAGAGTTAATTTTCAGTTCGTTTTCAGAGTAGAGGTGTCGTTTTGTTAAAGTGAATGGCATCGTTAATATTATATTAAATTATTATTATACACATTTCTATTTTCCAGTGTTTGTGATCCGAGCGCGTGAAAATGTCCTTCGAAGCTGGGCAAGTGATTTTTCGATCAACAAACGTGAAGTGATTCATTCTCAGTGCAGAAAAAGTATATTTAAAACAAGGGGCGTCCAGAAAGTAAGTTCCGTTTCAATTTATCTCCGCTGCAGCGCTACGATCGCAGTTCGGCACATGCACGGTAGACTCTCTGTATAAAGAAGAAACATGTGACATTGTGAGATCGTTATCAGCTACATACGCTTTGTTGTGCTTGTTTACAATGTCGGTGTTGATTGAAAATCCCGCCGCCTTTGAAATCAGATCTGTGATTCGTTTTCTTAATGCTAGGAAAGTGAAAACAATTAAAATTTATCGGCAAATTTGCGATGTCAAAAGGTGTTGTGTTTTTTCACGGCAACGCACGACCACACAATGCAAATGCGACGAAAATTAGCCTACAGGGATTTGGCTGGGACGTGTTTGACCACCCTCCTAAGCCCTGGCCTCGCTCCTAGCGACTTTCATATGATTTTGTATCTCAAATCTTTCCTTGGCGGTCAACACTTCAACAATGACGAAGAGCTGAAAGAAAATGTTTCCAACTAGTTGAAGACACAGGTGGCAAAATTCTATGAGGAAAATATACAAAAACTTGTGTCTCGCTATGACAAATACCTGCAAAATTTCGGCAGCTATGTGGAAAAGTAGTTTAAGAGTTGTAGAATTTTGTGCAGCAAATAATTTTTCTGTATCTGTACACAGTTTAATTTTATTACCAAACAGAACTTACTTTCTGGACGTACCTCGTATGAATAAATTTTTACGAAAGCTCTCCAATCTAGAGAGATTTTTCAAAATCCCAACAATTAACTCTGTAACCTTGTAGTGTAGGTAGAGTGCATCGCTCGCGTTATAAGTATTTTAGAGACAGGACTTTTGTACGGTCATGATCATAAAATAAAAGTCTTTCTTATTATAAGATTGGCATGTATAATATTCAAATATTTATCCGTAACATTTAACCATAACTATGTGAAAGATAAAAAGTGCATTGCTCGTGTTCTAAGTATCGCAGAGACTTAAAAGTATCGCATTTTTTGCTGATAAACACTATTATGTGTTTCAAATTGAAAGGTGTTTGTTCTTGAGCGCTACTAGGCGAGCAACCAATCGGAGTCCTGCGGTGTTGTCGTATTGCATTTCCGCTAAGTGGTGTGTGACGAGCGCCAACCTAATCAATCTGAATGAGATACTATTCGTGTTAAGACAAAAGTTCAGATTTCGCCAAAACTGATCCATGTGGAAGGTAGAGAGTAATGTATCTAACATTACTATGAAAACCCCATATTTTTAGCTTAAATAGTTTTTCTAATATAAATAAATAAAACACTATTACCTGTATTATAACAATAAATCGCGACGTAAGCACTGTATGAATATCATTATTGGTTGGCATGTATGCGTGTACGTATATTTGTAATTACTCAGAACTAAAACGTAAATGTTTGGCATGACGTGATGAAAGAATTACTTTAAATAAGCCAATTCGAGTGAGATGAAACGATAAATTTCCTGCTGCCCTGGCAGAACGTGTCTGGTCACATTATATCTTTGTTTATGAATGGTTCGTAATCTCTATTTACTCTAGAGAGTTCAAAGTGGTTGGTGTGTATATATGTACATATACGTTTCATTACACAGAACTGAAATTTAAACTACTGCATGACGTGATAAAAGAATTACTGTGAATAAATCAAGGCCTTAAATTCGAGAAAGAGCAAACATTTCATTTCCTGTTAGCCTGTGGAATGCTGTATGCTTATGTTTATGAATGAATGCTGGATAAGAAGTGTTTATTTACTCTGGAGAGTTCAGATCAATATCATTCAGTTGTTCTTTACACAACAGTAGAGTAAGAGTTAAATAGGGCAATGGCTTCCTGCGGCGAATTTAGTGGCAAAAAGGCAATTATTGCGAAGTCAGGCTCAAAGCATTATTTTTAAGGTGTACACGTTCTTTGAAAAATTGGGCAATGAGGAATATAGTTATCAGCTCGATTTCAAAATTGCTCAACGGCTTGCTGCGGAAGCGTGTGGTGTAGGTAAAACAAGTGAGTCCCTCATTTGGATTAGAAAAGCAGGTAATTCATAAACTATAATTATAGTTATAGTATTTATAATATACATAATTTGCGAAAATGTTTTTCCAATTTTGATTTTGGCAGCTGCATCATTGTAAAGGTTTGTAAAATATAATTCGCTTACCCTTATATCTAGCGCCAAGCAGACCTGCATGTTGTATGAGTGTGCAAGAGAGAGGGAAATATAAAAAGAGTTGGGTAACAAGCTGGCAACGCTGAGTGTGATACTGCATCTGATTAGCTGGACTCCAGAACCCTTCCCATTTGAAACACACGATAAAAGATCTGATATACATTCAGTTAGAGAACTTAATGCCATGCAATCCTGTTGCTATAGTAACGCAATACTCTTACATGCAGGGTGGAGCCTGACTTTACCTTTCCAAATCTTGTCCTTCACACAAAATTGTCTTAAAAGTGGTGAAAGCGTCTCCAACACTTTAAATATGTGAACGAGTATCTAAATATTCATAAAAGAGTCAAGGATATATGCTACAGAGGCTGAAAAACGTCGCAATGTCCTGTGAATGTAAATAATGAACAGCTGAGCAAGTCTGTATTGTGTGTATGAACCGCCCGCATGTAACGTGGACATTTTGCAAATACCCTTTAGCAGTTGTTTACACACCGCCTGTGTGAACATGCTCTAATCTGGTGCTCCTGCGGTAAAGGCGATCTAGGTCCCGCATGCTAACATTACATGTAAAATACGACGCACGCTTTTTTTAATGATATACTTTCTCAACTCATGTTCTCTTAAAATATCTGCTGAAGTTTAGGCTTTGTTTGAACTTCGGCAATATGTCTAAGAAAATTAATTAATATTTGACCTTTTAACAACGATGTTAACTGCCTATATGTAGCAATTTCGACCCACGCGAGTTCTTTTACTTTTGGGAAACAATACTTTATATTTAAATATTAAACTATTTAGAGAATTTATTTAACTGTATAAAAGTTTCACTTTAGGGAAGCTGCATTCAAATTCAACTTTGCAGCACGAAGCTCAAGATGGTGACAATAAAGCGATTTGAATGAAGTTGCTTCAGGGAAAGAAGTACAGAACCTAATTTCACCACGGTCAACATCATAAAGTTATATCTTCATACTAACGAACAGATCTCGAAAGAGGAGCAAACAAAGAAGCAGAAAACCAATATGGAGCAAGCTTCTCCGAGAAATGACGTCGAGAATCGGAACGAATGGCTGTGCAAGCAAAATACAGTATTGAACGGTTCAATACGGAAAATATCTTACCAATAAAACGGTATAAAATTGTTGAAATTAACAATTCATATGAGATCGACAAAGAAAACCCTTAGAAATAAGTTTTGCTAAAAACAAATGAAGTCTATGGCAGCTACATTAAAATATTTTACGAACTTGTTACTCGGCACTTTGTTCGACTTGCGTTTGTTTTTATTTTAAAGGGCAATGAAATATGTATACAGAATCACTAACTTGGAAGATGGCAATATTATTACAGAATGTTTTCATATTCAAAGGAAAACTAACTGGGGCGGGTCTTGGTTACATAAAACGAATGACATGTTGAAGTAGATAGGTATGGGTCATTCTTGGATAAATGCTGAGTATGGGTATAAGAGCTTCTAGAAAGAAGTTAAGATTAGAAGATATTGACAGATAAGATATTTTTGCCAGTACAAGTGACAAAAGCTCACTGAGGTTATATACAAAAATAAAAACAACCTGGGGGAGGGAAGGATATATAGACATATGTAACAAGTTAGGGCGAGAAGGTTTTGCTTGGGCGAGAACAGGAGTGAGAAAGTTGAAAGTTATAGGTCATGATAGGGAGCTAGATAAATGTCCATTGTGTGGAGAAGAGAATGCAGATTTCCGTTGTATATTATATTGTAGTCAAACAAAGATATGGAGAGAGCAGGCCTGGCTACGTAAATGGGACAATTTTGGGGGTGAAGTAGTATTTAGAAAAATTTTGTCAGTAAAAGGGGAAAAGAACAGGAGAAATATAGGAAATTATTTAGGAAAAGTTAAGGAGAGATGGCTAAGCACAATTAAGAGAAAAATGTAGATTATAGGCAAGATGGCAAAATAGGTAAAAAGGAGTACAGGGCCTCCAATACACAAAAACCTAGGGTTAAGTGTTCGTGTGTGTGTGTGTGTGTGTGTGTGTGTGTGTGTGTGTGTGTGTGTGTGTGTGTGTTTACGTCCTCCAACGTTAAGTCATATCGGACGATGAATGAAATGGGTGAAATGATGCTGAAATGAGCCCAGAGTTCGTAGAGCTTAGAGTTAACCGTCATTAGCCTTTCAGTATAAGGGAAAAAACCAGAAATACCCTTATCCAGGTAACTCACCCTTACAGAGATTCGAACTCGGAACCTCTTGAGCGTGAGGCAGACACGCTACCACCTACGCTACCGAGCCGGGCGGTTAAGTGAATGTGGACCGAATTGTTATTCAATGCAAGCAACGTGGTAGGATTCTCAGGAACTGGGAATATATGGCGTTATCCTGTATGGATTTTATAATTGTAATCTTGATTTTGTATTTCCATCTGATGGTGTAAAGGAAAGATGAGAAATAAATTACAAATTACTATTTTAAGTAGTCATAAATGACTAGAATTTTGAAAATCGGCTTAGGAGTTCAATAGAAGAGGCGGCTCCATTTAGGGAAATAAGTGTTAGAACGAATTCAGAAGTGATCGGTATTTGTCAGTGATAAATTTCCTGAAGGACGCCCAACAACTTATGAATTCATGGGGATTGGTATAAGTAAAATTCAAATCAGCTAAAAGTGAGGAAAGTGTTTTCCACCGATTTTAAAAGGCACACCCGATCAGAAAAGATGCAACTGAATTGTGTAGAAAAACTGGTATAACAAAACAAATTGCTTTCGAATATCGTTACCGGTGATGAATCTTGGGTTTATAGTTACGATACTCAAAACCAAAGTACCTCGACACGGTGACTCTTAGAACAGAACCTAAGTGAATAAATGTCCGAAGAATTAGCACTCCTGGAAGTTTTAAAACGAACTGTATGTGGTGGAAATGCTTTCAGCGCCTCTCCTAGGCTGTAACAAGAACTAATAAGCTCGTCATCCACTGTTCAGTAAACAGTAGTAAACACTTGTATTGAACAGAATTCACAGATTGCTCCTTTAGGCCGTGGACTATCCTTGATTCCTCAACCATTTAAAGTGTGTAACTTTATTTACTATTAACATAGTCATTTCAGATGTTGAATGAACCATTTCGAAGAGACTCCTTGCTATTTGTTTTAATTTTACAATTTTATCAAGTCATTATTCGTTTTTTTATCTGTTGGGAGAACGGAATTTAAAAGACATCACCTAGACAACCAATTTAAAAAAAATTGACTATCACTTAATATACTGTGTTTCCATATTCCCTCATACCTTCATTATTTATCTCTTGCTCATACAAAGAGAACGGAATTTCAAAGACGTCACCTAGACAACCAGTTTTAAAGCATTTGACTATCACTTAAAGTCTACTGTATTCCCATATTCCCTTGTACCTAATTTATATATTGTACGTACAAATAGAACGGAATGTCAAAGACGTCATCTAGACAACCAGTTTTAAATCATCTATTACTTAATCTACTTTATTCCCATATCCCCTTGTACTTTCATTGTTATCTCTTGGACATACAAAGAAAACTGAATTTCAAAGACGTCACCTAGACAACCAGTTTTAAAACAGCTGACTATCACTTAATCTACTTTATTCCCATATTCCCCAGTACCTTCATTTTTATCTTCTTTGTTTACATAGTGAACGGAATTTCAAAGTGTCACCTGGACAACCAGTTTTAAAAAATTTCCCTATTACTCAACGTGTCCTGTATTCCCTTATAAATACTATAAGATTTTATCTTGAAGTGGATATAGGAACAAGTGTCATTAGCAATTTTTTTAAATAAAGCCACATTTTCCAAGTGAAAGTAGTTTACAATGGAGAATTTGATTTACATGCATATAAACTTTTTGAGTCAACTTTCACTCAGTGCATTAATTTCGATATTCGTCTTTTACAAGAGTTTACTTATTATTATTATTTACTATTTCGACAGTGCTGTCTTTGTATTTCTTCTTGAACAGAGAAAAAGATCTTGCTGAATTTCACCTAGGAGAAATTTAAAAATCTAAATGGAACGCAAAAATAAAGATGTGATCGCTGTAATACCTGTTGTGGAGGTTAGTGGGACTCATTTGTGGCCCATTTTATTAACCAACCACCACAAACTTCGCAGAAAATCTCCATCTATTTCAAAATGAAAGTGACAGGCGATGAAAGCTGGTTCCATCGTCACGAGCCTGAAACAAAACACTGCCAGAGTATGGAACGGAGTTCTATCGTTAAAACTTGAAAAACAAAATTGAAACAAAATTTCTGTATAACATATGTAGTTTAGAAATCAGAAAATAGGAATTAGGTTTGCAAAATCTGTGGGCCACAACTTTCAAGACAACAAGAGCGTGCGTATCTAAGACAAATCCAACAGGTGCGTACACGCACGTATTTCCGGACAGCCGCACCATAATGTGCTCCGTAACAGGCTCCCTAGTTTCTCAAAATTTAGTTTCTCTACTTAACTGTAATGGGTTCATATCAACTAAACTTATGATATCAAATTTTTACAGTAATTGTTTTAACAAAAGGTCATATTCTGTGTACACCATTACACGGAAGCAGAAAGTCGATTAGTTTTGTGCTTATACAGGAAAATTTTATCGTATTTTAATTTTATCAAAAAACCTAACCTTTTTATTATAATACTATATTCTTAATAGATTTTAGTTACAAAGGAAATACATACCTTGAACTTAGCACAGAATGAACATACGTTATCTATCTGTTTTCCTTTTTTAATTTATTAACTGAACTGGGCACAATTACAAGTTTTACGGGAGTAGAAAAAGTCATGTGAGTACAACACGGGATTACTTTGCTCTCGTGATTATGTAAACGCTCTCTCAATTCGTCATATTCAAGTCGGTCATATAGCGGCACGCAGTATAAACAACTGACTATCATTTTGAAGTACTGTATCGTAAATGTCACTAGATAATTTATCTAGATTAATTGGAGAATAAATTCCTCATTTTACCGGATTAATTAATAGCCTATTATCTAAGAAATTTAATATAATTGCCGCAACTTTTCCAATTAATATTCAGTAACTATTGCTTTTACGATTGACTCGATGAATTTTTTCTTTATAAGAAAAGATGGTTTTTGATGACACTCAGGAATTTTTATTTAAGATCACTGTGCGTTATATACAAAATATTTTCATTAAAATAAAACTTATTTAATAATAAATGTGTGGCAAAACTTTCAATATATTGTACCAAATAGTTTCACAGATGAGGCATGTGTGTCGGAAACTGTACTTCACAATTGGTGTTACAGTGAGGAAAACCATTTTGAAAAAGAAACCACAAAAACGGTCATTTTGGCTTTTCTCAACAACCTCTGTGGTGTGGTGGTCATTTTTCAAGGTCCTGAGTTCTGACCTCGGTCATGGTAAAACGTTTTTTGTGAAGTTTTTCCTTCTCCTGAAAGATATAGTTTAGGCAACTATAAGCTCTATGGACCCTGGACTGTCATTTGAACATAATTTCATTTAACGTCCGATATATTTTAACGCTAGAGGTTTTCCCTTATCCTGAGAGATGAATATCTCGTATCTCTAAGCTCTATGGATCCTGGACTCATTTGAACATCATCGCCCTAAATAACTTAAAGTTGGAGGACGTAAATTTTATAAAAACAAAAAGATTTAAGATTAATTAGTTGGAAGCTTGTACAACAGTCAATTTTTACTGTCGTCAAGGGAACCTACTATTGCGCTAATTTTTACTGCCTCACATTGTAATCACGGCACTGTTTGCAGCAAAAATATAGCATTTATTTGTGGGACTTGCGAGGTAAGTATTAACGAGTGAAAAAATTTAACGCCGGAGGCGTTAGCGCCGAGCATGGTAAACATCAAGCCTCGCTAGTCTCCCATACGTAATTTTATACCTTACCTGAGAAAAAATCGACTTTAATTATATTCATATTTCCGTACAGTGCAGATGTCGTACGTTTGTTACTTGTTTTTCAGATAATTAAAGTAAAATTGAACATCGGACTACGACAGCTAATTGATAGCCAAATAGATTATAATATAAAGCCTTTGACTAATTGGAGTAGGCCTTCCTGAACAATGACATGTTTTTGTCTCGCAAATTTCATCTTTATTACTTTGCTTGAACTCCTACATTTACTCTGGTGGAGATAATTCGATTCTTTGTAGAGATTATTCATCTATAACAGTAAAAGGCATAATTTTAGTAATAAAAGTATCGCGTAATGTGTTTCTTTTTCTTATGTTGACGGATCAAAGAAATTTATTCCTTTGGTATTTCTGTTACATTCTAAAATCCCTCGATTACTTTATAATTATTCTTAGATTAATTCAGCTACGCTTAGAATTTATACTCACCTGTCATCGTAGACGAAGCCGGCCTCCAGAGTGTTGTAATACAGGAGTCCAGCGACGAGACAGCAGGCGAGGTTCACGGAGTCCATCGTGGCTGTGGGTCTACTACTGCTTGGCGCTGCACCTCATGACGGCCCTCCGACTGCAATCCGTGATAAACGTTAAGTCACTTGTTTGTTGGCAGTTCATCACTTGGCCTATGTAGACAACAATACAATTCGTTTATATTCTAGAGCAGTGCTTGATTCACTTGTTTCATCTAGTATCTAGGAAACCGGAGCACTTAGGTATTGTCGAGAGAGTGTTTTTGCTTTTGCATTCCTCCATTGTTGTCCAGAAAAGAAACCTGCAAATGCATTTCCCGTTAACATAACAATTAGAATGGCGTGAAAATAACACCAAAAACAGAAACTAAAGCTAAATTAAATGAAATTTATGTTACTAGGAAGCAAAATTTTAACTTGAGTCACAGATTTCGAAATAGAAAATTTTATATTAATAGATTTTTGGCTAGCAGCACAGGACTTAAAACTTGTTAGCAAATGTTTAAACTTTCATATATAATAAAAACATCTGAATATGACATATAGGGTCACGTGTTTTTAATTACATATTTTGAACTCAAAATTCATTGGAAAGCATGTTGGGGAATATTTTTTATAGTTTTGACACCCTGTAGGAATAAAATTGAGAAATAATTAAATGCGAGAACATAGGGGACAAACATTTTGGGCACAAATGATTAGAAAAAATGTTTCATGACATTTTTTTCAATCTCATTTGCGACCCTATGATTCACAACAACACTGGGATAACACTTAAAACGGGGGGTTAAAAGGTTACAAGAAATTTCTCGTCACATGCACACATGAAAAAGAAAAATTAAAAATGATTAGTGATTCTTTAAAAAAAAGACAAAATGGGTTTTCTTGCTGTTAAAAAACTGCACAAAAATGATAATTACAGCTGGCAGCTAAGCATCATGTAAAAAACTTGTCAAAAAACGACGAATGATCTCCATTCCATTCAAATCAAAAACTTCGCAGAGGTCACGCAGAAAAACTGCACTTCAAAAAATCCACTATTCTGTTAGAACAAAAACAAGAGAACCCACACGGTTGGTGATAACGGTTGTTGTCGCGTGGATATGGCTCCTTGAGGAGAGAGACAGGAACTGGCTCCCGTCGTGCGCCCGACACTCAACTGGTGACTACTTGACGAAGCCCGCTACACTTTTATAGTGGTGTCAGGAGTGGGATGCGGGGAGATATGAGACTAATCGATACACTCTACCGAGTGGGGTGGGTGCTCTAGTCGGTACCAACCCATGAACTGCTGCGGAGAAGGGCCATAAGTGTGCTGCGCACGCGCGCCGCAACAAAACTCCTCCCACAGGCCACTGTGAAGCAGAAAACTTTTACCTCCATTGCACATCAATGGGATAGAGGCAGACCAAGTATGTTCCTACATGTTCTAATGTGTCTGAAAATCCCCCCTACCCCCCCTCGCCCGCAGCCCTTCCTGGCCGCTAGGCGGAAAAATTCCATTCCTGTTTTTTAACTTCTCACTCCGCTACCTCTTCACTCACAATTTCCTTGACAGCATTTCAGGAATATGGTAGAGCTTTAATTTTTTTTCTCTCAGAGTTCGAAATAAATGACGATCGTTACAATGCACGCTGTCTATCTCAAAGCAGAAAAAAAATTAACGAGCAATAACACCATCAGCTGTTTGTCAAGTCGAAAACGCCTAAGGATTTTTATTCAAGTATCGAAAATCACTAGTGATACTGCAACTGAAATAGTAGGAAGTTTTTGAGAACTCAAACTCTTAAAATAAATAACTCGAAAATGGCTAATGCAACGAAACTTTTCACTGAACTGTTTGATTTAACGTATACTTCTGCTCCATCGCTGAATTGAGAAGCTAATAAAAACAATTCACAATATAGACCACTTCAGATGATATTTCCAGACAATTCAAGATATACAGTAAAATCTCGTTTAACCAAAAATCGGGTTACCGAGAGAATGATAGAAAAATGATAATAAAGAACATGTACAGCATTATCGAAGTATTTTACCGGCACCCTTCACTTAAACAGAAACACACACAAACACACACATACAAACACTGCATTTACTGCAATGGCCTATGTATATAGTGTATAAAGCTACAAACTAGTTGGTAGTAAACAAGGCAAATAGCTTCTGCTACCTCAGTTTAGTGTTTCGCATACGAGCATCGCTATCTCACATCCGCTTTAACATTAGAAGTTCATTTGGCAATGTTTCCGCTTGACTCTCTAAAGAGAGCATCAATTTCTCTGTGTTTGTTACTGATTGTACCCACGGGTGCAAAAGTTTTTCGATGGACGAGGAGGTTGGAGGGGCAAGGGGAACAAAATTCTATGATCGTTTTGTTTAGCCTAGTGAAAGCAAAGGTCAAGTTTACCTCCTAATCAACACTGACGTTACATTACACCGACCAACGAATTATCCTGCCTAGCAGTCTACCCAACAACAATAATAATGGCAATAATAGTAACAACAACCATAACAATCACAACCATCATCATCATCGTAATAATACTAATAATACGAGGGCTATCCAGAAAGTAGATTACGTTTTCGTCTGTTTCCGCTAGGGGCGGGGCTAGCGCGGCCATCTTGGGGTCAGAGCGTTGCGCAGCTCAGTCGGCATCTAGCCGTGCTAGTGAGAGGTTCGTGCTGTGCTCCGTTCAGATACTGTGACGGTTTGAAATGTCTGCGTTAATTGAAAATCCCGCGAGCTGCGAGGTGCGTCCAGTAATAAGGTTTCTGACTGCAAAAAACTGTAAACCGATAGAAATCTATCGGCAGCTTTGTGAAGTGTATGGGGACAACATTATCACTGAAGGTGGAGTGCGTCAGTGGGTCATCAGATTTAAAAATGGCCGAACCAATGTTCACGACAAAGATCGATGTGGGGGTCCCAGCATAGTGACTGCCGAACTTGTCGAAAAAGTCTATGCTAATGTCCGTGAAAATCGATGGTTCACAATAACGGAACTTTCTTTGAGTTTTCCACAAATTTCGCGAAGTTTGTTGCTCGAAATCATCAGCGAAAAGCTTGGTTACCACAAGTTTTGTGCAAGATGGATTCCAAAAATCTTGACAGAGGACCACAAAAATCAGCGAATGGCTGCAGCGTTGAACTTTTTGGACGTTTACCATAAGGATGGTGACTCTTTACTCGATCGCATCGTTACTGGTGACGAAACATGGGTGAAACACGTGAACTGTGAAACGAAATTGCAATCAATGCAGTGGGGGCACACAAGTTCTCCCCAAAAACCCAAGAAATGCATGCAAACAATGTCGGCAAGGAAGATGATGGCGACTGTTTTTTGGGACAGAAAAGGTGTGATTTTGGTGGACTTCCTGGAAAGAGGCACTACAATAAACTCTCAAAGGTATTGCCAAACTCTCCAAAAACTCAGAAGAGCCATTCAAATCAAGCGCAGAGGAATGTTGAGCTCTAAGATCTTGTTGATTCACGACAACGCCCGGCCCCAGACGGCAACTGTCACTCGTGAAGTTCTTGAATCTTTTAAGTGGGAGTTGTTTCCTCATCCGCCGTACAGTCCCGACCTGGCACCGAGCGACTTCCACCTATTCCCAGCAATGAAGAAGTGGCTGGCTATGCAGGGTTTGATGACGACGCACAGCTGCAAGAAGAGGTAACGAAGTGGTTGAAGGCGTAGGCGGCCGAATTTTTCGACGAAGGAATTTCCAAGCTCGTACATCGCTACGATAAATGCCTTAATTTGAATGGTGACTATGTCGAAAAGTAGTATTTGAGTGTGGCTTTCATCTCTATATAATAAAATTTGTTTCCTATACTTTGTTTACTTTTTATTCCAAAACGTAATCTACTTTCTGGATAGCCCTCGTACTAATAACAAATCATAATAAATAATTAAATAATTAAAATTAAATAATAATTAAATAATTAAAATTAAATAATAATTAAATAATTAAAATTAAATAATAATTAAATAATTAAATAATTAAATAATAATTACATAAATAATTACATAAATAATTACATAAATAATTACATAAATAATTACATAAATAATTACATAAATAATTAATTAAATAATTAAATAAACAAACAATTAATTAAACAATTAAATAAACAAACAATTAATTAAACAATTAAATAAACAAACAATTAATTAAACAATTAAATAAACAAACAATTAATTAAACAATTAAATAAACAAACAATTAATTAAACAATTAAATAAACAAACAATTAATTAAACAATTAAATAAACAAACAATTAATTAAACAATTAAATAAACAAACAATTAATTAAACAATTAAATAAACAAACA